>CM035440.1:99431207-99438707 GCA_020310875.1 Ceratopteris richardii
CCTATCAACTAGGCCAAATCCATCTTTGCTTGTGTTAGACATTGCCAATTTGCCTCTTCACGGTTTGAATTGCAATTTGCACGCTTTATCAGTACACATTCACTGCTGCGGTGTTCACAGTTTCTTTGAAAGTTGTAAGTTGGAAACTGTGTGTGTATGTGCGTTTTTGAGTGGGACCTGGTAGAAGTGCATCTTTTGCAAGCTCCTCGATTGAAAAGCAGAAAAGACATGCACTTTTTGTGCTGTCAAAAGGGGTATTCCTGTCCATGAATCCAATGGCTTCTAGTTTCCTCGGTCAATTCTGAACGAAAGAGCGATCGCAATACCGGTATGGGAAATGCTATCAGTGCTCGAGAAGTACAGGATGGGGGCAGCAATTGCGATCATGCCTCAAGGACTGAGGCCCATGGTTCTGATTCCTCTGAGGAAGACTGCGATGGCGACGAAAGTGATTCAATGGACAACAGCCCTCCCGAGTCTCCTAGCAGCTCTGCGCGTTCCCCAATCATGTTTTCTCCGCAGGTAAAACATTTTAAGATGCCGTATTCTGTTACTGGAGAATTGTATCTGCTTGATTTCTTATGTCAACCAGTTTGTGCATGATACGTCAGCACATTATTACCCTATCCCTTGGCAAATAAGAATATGCAGATGTGAAGAAAACGAGCAGGAAAGGACGTGTTTCTGCTTGAAGGGTCATATCATTAGTAATCGATAGTGAGATCTGAACCCGCTGTGAATTTTTAACGTTCCCAAATTGATTGTACAGGAAAAATACGAACGATTTTATCACATTGTCACTCATAGTTCCTATATTTTAGTCTCATTCGATGCTTATGATGTTCAATAGCTCTCTTAGAGTTTTCCCCCTCGAGCATTTGATGCCACATGAGCTTCTGGGAGGGGGGCATTGTATCTATAGTTAGGTATGATCACGGCCCCCAGCCCTCGCCTGAACTAGGACGTGATGATTGTGTTAGTCCTGTCTAAACTGTTAAGGATGTCATTCTCTCCTGACTTAGATTAGAAATGGAGCTGCAGTGCTTTCCCTTTATTACATTCGGAATTTTCAAAACTTCTGATTTAGGGATTTTTCTATGTCCTTAGTTCTTGCTGAATAATGTTGAAGTTCAGTTACTGTATGAAGTATGACATTGTAAATTCTGCTTTGTAGATTTCAATCGGCTACCTCATAGACATGATCTTTGAAATAAGCTCTAGTACTGGTCTTAAAGAGTCTTATATCAAGGACACCATATAAATCTCACACCATATGCCAAAGTATGACACTGTAAATTCTGCTTTGTAGATTTCAATCGGCTACCTCATAGACATGATCTTTTAAATAAGTTCTAGTACTGGTCTTAAAAAGGCTTATATCAAGCACACCATATAAATCTCACACCATATGCGAAAATTTTTCCATGTATTTGATATGTCAAAGAAGATGCATTTTCCTCATTATGGAGAAACTTGTATTCTGCCAGCGATGAAATAGCGATTGGAAATGCAAAAAACATAGTGTTTTCCAGAGACTGGAATGAACACTTGAAGGTATCATCTCTTGTTATGCCATTGGTTGGGTAATCATCCTCAAAAGCACCTTTCACTATCCTTGCAATATGCAGAGTGTGCATGATTTGCATTGATGTCTGGTGCAAACACACTTAGGCACCTGAATATGTCTGCTTGTAGAATCGGTAAGTGATTTCAAGTTTTAAATTGTATTCCTGGTTCTTGCCCTTCTATACGTGATGGCATCGGAAACAATCATCCCTGGTAGATGTGCCTTTTCTGCAACAAATTATACATATTCCTCCTCTATGTAACTTTCAATTTCTTCTCCTGTTGTTTATACTGAGGTTTATAGTGCTTTTTGTTTGTGTTTCCATAAGTTTTATCTTTTTCTTCTTATATGGTGGGTGTTAGCCTTGCTCTGTTTTTCTATATATGCATGCTTTTTAAGTTTTTTGCAATGTTACTTATGTCTAAGCCTGGGATTGTGTATATATTGCTGAAGGAGATAGGAATGGAAAGCTAGGAAGTGCTGGGAAATTTGTAACATTTATAGGCAATGAAACAAAACACCAGTTCTAAATACATTCCAAACAAAAAAAATTGTCAAATAATCGATTTGACATGCAAGAGTCAAAATCATAGTCCAAAAATTGAACATCACATGCAATGTCTTTTTGGAAGTTTGTAGGGCATCATATTTTTCATGTGAAGAGAACTTATGGAAAAAAGTCTATTCATGGATGCAGAGGGTGATACTTCCGCAAGGGACAAGTGGGATAAAGACTTCACAGATCTTTCTTTGGATACATGTACAAGGATATTAGATGTGAGCTTTGCTCATTATGGATGATAAGAGGGGCAGTGTGGCGGAAGAAGTGGATTCTTCCAATGATGAGGCTTCACAAGAATCAAGTCAATGTATTGAACATGTTATTGCTGCACATATCATTCCTCTTGTTCAAATTTTAATTGAGTGGAGATGGATGTGGAAGTGTGGACATGCTATTGCTGCACATGTCACTCGCCATAATCAAATTATTTTTATGACATAAACGAGTGGAAATGGATGTGGAAGTATGAAGTCTTATGACCATATGTTATAATTTTCTAAGCATAGTCCAATTGTTGACTCAAAACCCCATGTTATTGAGTTCACTTAGACTTCATTTGGGTCCTTAAAAGAAAGTGTGAATGTGCAAAATTTAGGGAGACAATTCTTCTTGTCCTTAAGACATCACATGTCCTAATAGTGCCTATGGAAATTCCTCCACAGACTTAAGGAGTCATGTCAATGGCTAACGGAGCAATGAGACGCTTATGTGTATGACCATTGAGCCGCCGCCTCTGCACATTGGATATGTTGTAGGTGGGTTTGTATTCCAAGCTATCATTGGACAGCCCATAAGTTTTCAAGTATGGGCTTGGGAGTTTGTTTGGAGGTTGGAGTAATGCTCATTGGTTTTTTTAATATCACTTATGGCATTTATAAATTGTGAGTGATTTTCGAATTTACTTTTTCTTGTCTTTGAAGTTTGTGTAGGTATTTATGCTTGTTTGTATAACTAATACATACATGCATACATACACACATACGACATACATACATACATACATACATACATACATACATACATACATACATACATACATACATACATACATGCATGTGTATGTACATACAAATATACATGCGTGAGATTGATTCTATTCATAAGAATCAAACATCGAAGCTTTTTGAGTTACCAAAAGGTAAAAAGGAGATTGGTCTTAAGTGGATCTTCAAGACTAAAAGAAAAGCAGATGGTAACATTGATAGGCATAAAGCAAGATTAGTAGTCAAATGTTATGCACAAAAGAAAGGAATTGACTATGATGAAACTTTTGCACCTACTTCTAGAATGACAATAGTCAGAACGATATTTTCTCTTGTTGCATTCTTTGGACGGAATGTATACCAGCTAGATATCAAAACTGCCTTTCTTAATGGTGATCTTCATGAAGATGTCTACATTCAACAGCTAGAAGGTTTTG
Organism: Ceratopteris richardii; assembly: GCA_020310875.1. Lineage (NCBI taxonomy): Eukaryota > Viridiplantae > Streptophyta > Polypodiopsida > Polypodiales > Pteridaceae > Ceratopteris > Ceratopteris richardii. The sequence goes on from CM035440.1 coordinate 99,434,757, forward strand.
AAGAGATAAGTAAAGAGCATTTAATATGCAAGCTTATAAAAGCTTTGTATGGACTAAAGCAGGCACCAAGAGTTTGGTATGAGAAGATACATCTTTATCTTCTATTTATTGGTTTTGAAAACTCAGATGAAGCTCCTATGCTTTATGTTGAAGGTGAGAAAGATGTTTTGATTATTATTATCATATGTGTTGATGATATGATCATGACATGTCCCAAGGATTCAAACCTTCAGTATTTCAAGGCACAACTTAAGCATACATTTGATGTGAATGATTTAGGTATTTTGCATTATTATCTTGTGATTGAGTTTAAATATAGGAATGAGTGTATCTATATAACACCACAGAAATACATTGAGAAATTATTGGAAAGGTTTGAGATGACGGATTCTAAACATATGCAGACACCTATGGATGTTAAATGTGTCATTATAGGAAGAAGTAGATTTAGAACCTTTTGATGCTACTTTGTATAGTCAAGTAGTTGGTTGCTTGATCTATTTATGTAATACACGTCCTGACATTCAATCTGCAGTTTCTCAAGTGTCTAGGTTCATGTAGAGTCCGCTCAAGATTCGTTGGAGAGCAGTTAAGAGAATTTTCAGATATTTGAAGGGAACTTCGAGTTATGCTATGGCATTTCCGAGATCTCCTCATTTTTACTTAGAGGTTATTCGGATTTTGATTGGGCAGGTGATAAAGACTCAAGAAGAAGCACAAGTGGTTATTGCTTCTTTCGAGAAGATTGTCTTATCTCTTGAATGTCAAAGAAACAACATACAGTTGCTACATCTTCAAACGAAGACTACTCTAGGGCTGCCTTTACAACTACATTTGAAGCTATTTGGTTGCAAAAAATTATGAGTTATCTTGATGTTGAAGTTCATCTTCCTATGCAAATTTTTTTAGACAGTCAGAGTGCTATTGCTATTGCAAAGAACCTTGTTCATCATGCTAGTACAAAGCATATTGAGGTACATTACTACTACATTGGGGATCATGTATCTAAGAAGCACATTGAGCTAATCTACATATCTACAAGTGAAAATACTGCAGATATTTTTACCAAAGCATTATCTAGAGACAGACATCAAAAATTTTGCAAATTATTGAACCTTGTACCATTATGACATTGAAGGGGGGATTGTTGGAAACAATGTCAGAATAGCTCAGAACCCTAATTTTCAGCAACCCTAATTGTAGTACTTAGCCAAATTTTGATGAATTATGCTATCCTCTTTCTTAAATCACAACATGTTATACTTCAAAGATTTACAAACTTTGATTGGGCCGGTGAGAGAGACTCAAGAAGGTCTGCAAGCGACTCATTGTTGGAGAATGCCTTATTTCATGGTATTCTAAGAAACAACTTAAAATGGCTACATCTTCGAGTGAAGCACAGTATAGGACTGCCTTTCAACTACTCTTGAAGCTATTTGGTTGCGTATTTTAAGTTATTTGTGTATGTTCATCTTCCTATGGAGATATATTCAAATAGTCAAAGTGCTGTTACTATTGTTGAGAATACTGTTCAACATGCAAAGGCAACGCATATTGAAGTTCATTATCATTATATTCATGAGTAGGTGCCAGATATTTAGGAAACACATTAAGCTTATCTATGTTCCTACAAGTGAGAATGTGACATGTATTTTTTCTAAAGCATTATGAAGAGAGAGGCATTAGAAGTTAGTACAGATTATTAAATCTTACCCCAATATGACATTGAGGGGGGACCTGTTGGAAAACAATGTCAATATGTGGTTATAAACCCTATTTCTTTTGATGTATAGCATGTCACCATCTGATACCTGAAAACCATCCAAAACTCAAAGCCTAATTTTTCATTTTATGCTTTTGAAAAGCAGAGCCAATCAAATGAAAGTGACATTGAGTAGATTAAGCAAAGCTAATTCTTGTGAGAAGTTAAGGTCATTATGCCCTCAAATCAGGCTATCGTAAATTTTTAATGGAAAAGCTAAAATTTACATATTTGCTTTCACTATTTTCCTATCGATTCTTTTTCACATGATTTTGTGCTAAAGCAGCATCTAGGCTCATATACTGTATAATGAGGACCAAGGAGGAGCTACATACTACGAGACATACACATGTAACAAAAGTGTCTACTAGGTGGAGGTGCTGCCCTAGGTGGTCTAGAAGTTGGTTTTGGGTGTTTTATTGCTGCCCTCGTCTTTTTTGCACACTCCCAAGAGTGTGAACTTGCTGATTTCAGTAAGTGGCTGTTATATTTTGTTGTTCTTCAAGTCTTGCTGCTCTACCAGGTTTTCCTATCTACTACCTCAAGAGGAGGAGGCTTTGTGGCTGCTTATATCAGAGAGAAAACCCTAAATTCTGTTAGGGTTGCAGAATTCTACCCTAATCACAACACATAGGAGACTTTTTCCATACATAGTCCTACTTCTCTTCACATTTTGGTACACTTTCATTGTCTCTGACTTAGACACACCTCTTTCCAATTTATGTACCTGGATGCATTCTATATTCAACCTTTAATCCAAATTTTGTATATTACACACATTGTATAGTTATAATTTCATGAAGTAGTTTTAATTTAAAGCAGCCTATAGCTACTCATTTCACATCTTTGGTCTCTTGGCTATTTTTGTAATCATTGATCTGTTTTATTTGGTTCATGGTGTGTATGTGTGCAAGGTTTCAAGTGTTGGAAAGATCCTCTGAAATTATTATTGGGCCTACCTCACTTAGAGAGAGAGAGAGAGAGAGAGAGAGAGAGAGAGAGAGAGAGAGAGAGAGAGAGAGAGAGAGAGAGAGAGAGAGAGAGAGAGAGAGAGAGAGAGAGAGAGAGAGAGAGAGAGAGAGAGAGAGAGAGAGAGAGAGAGAGAGAGAGAGAGAGAGAGAGAGAGAGAGAGAGAGAGAGAGAGAGAGAGAGGGGCGGGAGGGACGGGGGGAGGGGAGGGGAGGGGGGGAGGGGTGGAAGGAGGAGGGGGGGGAGGGAGGGAGGGAGGGAGAGGGAGGGGAAGAGGAGGGAGGGAGGGAGGGGGAGAGAGGGAGGGAGGGGGAGAGAGGATAGAGGGGGAGAGAGAGAGGGGGAGAGAGAGAGAGAGAGAGAGAGAGAGAGAGAGAGAGAGAGAGAGAGAGAGAGGAGAGAGAGAGAGAGAGGAGAGAGAGAAGAGAGAGAGAGAGAGAGAGAGAGAGAGAGAGAGAGAGAGAGAGAGAGAGAGAGAGAGAGAGAGAGAGAGAGAGAGAGAGAGAGAGAGAGAGAGAGAGAGAGAGAGAGAGAGAGAGAGAGAGAGAGAGAGAGAGAGAGAGAGAGAGAGAGAGAGAGAGAGAGAGAGAGAGAGAGAGAGAGAGAGAGAGAGATCGTTCTTTTGAATTGGTGCAGGTTCCTCTGGCACCTATTTCAAGAGGTACTGGTGGGCCCATGAGCATACACACCCATCATGAGTACAGTCCACATAGCCATACCAAACATCAGCAACAAGGAATTCCAGCTATAATCCACTGGACCTACGGTGGTAATGAGGTCTATGTTGAAGGATCATGGGATGACTGGCAGAAAAGGTTGGACGGTTGTGAAATTTGCTAGTCAAGTCAGTCTTTCCAGGCCAAAAAGCATTTGACTGCTTTTTCTTTACACATGTAGAACACGTTTGCAGAGAGCTGGAAATGACTTCACAATTGTGAAGCTTCTTCTTCCGGGAGTGTACCAGTTCGTGTTTATAGTGGATGGGGTTTTTCGGTACTCACCTGATCTCCCCTGCACTCATGATCAGAGTGGCCTTATACAGAATGTGCTGGATTTACAAGTATGTACATAAAATTGTAACTTAGGATAGCTGTCGATTGACTCTTTAAACTTGAGATTGACTTTGGAATCTTTTAATCAGGAGAATATTCCGGAGAATATTGAGAACATTTCAGGTTTTGAGCCTCCACAATCTCCGGAGTCTAGTTATAACAGCCTCT
>CM035440.1:99443707-99613707 GCA_020310875.1 Ceratopteris richardii
ATCGAAGGAGAGAATGAAAATGCTCTACAGTTACCAGAGAGGAATTGGACTGTAGACCAATTAAGAGCATATGAGGAATGGAATCAAGGAGCATGAAAGGTAATGTATTGGCTATCTGTAGCATACAAGATGGCATGATTGCACACATACATGATGCCAAGAATCCGAAAGAGGCTTGGAACAGTTTGGTAACATTGTATGAGACCAATACAAAGGCATAAAAATTGCAACTAAAGAACAAGGTACATACATTGGAGAAGAAGGGCATGTTGGTATGTGACTACACCTTGAAAATCAAAAGCATATGTGAGTCACTTGCACTGCATATAAGCAGTTCATAACATCTATTCAGACTAGGGAAAACATTCCAAATTTTGTTGATCTTGTATCCATGTTGATTATTGAAGAAAAGAATCTTGGTGAGGAGTCAAAATCCCAAGGAAAACCTAGTTCTGAGCAAGTATTCTACTCTGGCAGAGGAAGAGACAGATGTAGAGGTTTTGGAAGTGGATGAGGAAATAGTAATCAAGACCAAGGTCAACATCAAAATCATGCAGGAGGTAGAGGACAATTTCGAGGCAAGGGGAGCCAAAGAGGCCGCAAAAATTTCCAAAGAAATGATTCAGGTAATGACAGTAAAGGATGCTGGAATTGTGGTAAACTTGGACACTTTGAATGTGATTGTTGGTTGAAGAATCAAAATAACAGAAGGCATCAAAATAACTATGCATCCATAAGCGCATATGATTTTGAGATGCTGTTCATGGTTCAACATCATATGATGAATACAATGTCTGATTATGTTTTGAAATCGAATGGTAACGTCTGGTATGTTGATTCAGGTGCTTCAAATCACATGAACAATGATGCGGAATGGTTTAGTCGTTTGTAGAAATTGCTAGTTCCTGGATATGTTGAAACAGGTGATGACACATCACACCCTATCGAGCATACAAGAAACATAGCATTGTCTATGGAGGATGGGAAGATGAAACATCTTGCTAATGTGCTGCATGTTCCAAACATAACAAAGAATCTGGATTCTGCTGAACAATTGGTTGACCAAGGATTACAAGTCAGGTTCAATGCTGATGGGTTATATGTAGAAGAGTAAAAACAAGATGGACGATTGATTGCCAAAAGAAATAAAGTGGGTCGGATGTTCACCTTAAATGTGAAAATTCCTGAAATGAATGCAACCATGTTTGCAAAAGGTGCAAGAGTCATTGCTGATATAGAGATCTGGCACAAACAAATTGAACATGCAACTTGTAGAGGTTGAAATTTGATGCAGTCAAAGGAGATTGCCAATGGACTACCGAATTTCAAAGTTGCAGAAATGCAACATGTCAATTGGGTAAACAAGAGCATCATTTCTGCATGATAAGCATGTTAGTGAGAATGTGCTAGAAATAGTACATATGGATGTTTGGGGTCCTGCAAAGATCACATCTATGGGTAGTTGCAGGTTTTATGTTTCTGTCATTGATGACCATACACAGAAAGTATGAGTATATTTCATGAAAGAGAAGAGTGAGGTGTTCACTCACTTCCAGAATTTTAAGGCTATGGTGGAAAAGCAGACAAGAAAGTTATTCAGACATTATGGTTTGTGGAGGAGGTGAATACATGTCAAATGTGTTTAGCAACTTTCTTAAAAATCATGTAAGTCAACAACAATTTTCATGCAGGTACACACCACAACAGAATGGCATTGCTGAATGCAAAAATAGATATATTACAAAAATAACAAGAGCTTTGTTGGCTAAGAAGAATATGCCTCATTGTTATTGGGTAGAAGTTGTGTACACTGCTGTATAAATCATGAACAAAAATCTGACTAATGCTATTATACATTAAGTTACACTTGAAGAGAAGTTCATAGGTAAAATGCCAAACTTATCACATATGAAAGTTTTTGCCTGTATTGCATATGTACATGTTCCAGATGAGTTGAGGACGAAGCTTGATCCAAAAGCAGAAAAATGTATCTTCATTGGATAATCCCTTGAGCAAAATGGACATAAATGTTATAACCCACTCACACGATAGTTGAAGGTAAGCAGAGATGTGGTGTTTGATGAAATGTCAAGCTTCTATGAAGATGCCAAAGAAGGACTTAATCTTGACTCAAATGCGAAATAAATTGATGAAAAATCAAGTGAAGAATCTCAAGCTTTGAGTTGAACAGATGCATCACCAAGCAATAGTTCCAACTCAAATCCATGGAGTGGAAGATTGCGTGGAAATTTTAGTCCTACAAATTCATCAAATACATCCAAGAAAGGTAAAGAAAAGCTTTCTGTTGGTAGTAAAACAGCTATAGGTTTTGAAGACATTGATGGAGATTCAAGCGGTTCAAAAAAGAGTCTTGATGAGGAACTTGGATTTCCCTCTATGAAGACTCCAGGAGTAAGAAATGCACATGCAGATGATACAGGAGAAGTGAACCTAGACCAAGAAGATTTGGGAGGATGCAGAACTTAGTGCAACGATTGCCATATGACAGTTATATGGCTCATCATTGTGCCTACATGACAAAGGTAATACATGATGGAGATTACTAATCTCAAAAGGAACAAGTTATTCTTGATGTTAGAGAACCTATATATCAAGAACAACTCATAAACACAACCAATTTAGAAATCTATTGCCAAACTATCAAGACTTGTGTCAACTCTGAAGAAACTCATTGCACAGAAAAGTCTGCTACACTTAATTCACTCATTTGCTAATCAAATGTGTAAAAGTTTTAATGAAACTTTATACAAGGTGACTATTAAAGTTTCTGCACCTTCTCCAGTTAAAACTCTTCAAAAGAATTAGCTAAAACTCTTCAAAAGAATCAGCAAATCTTGAGATTTCCTTCAAACAATGTACCTATGTCTGAAACTGTTCTTTTGTGTAGTCGACTTCCACACCTGCAACTTCTAATGCATGGTTCTCCCAAACTATACCCCGTTTATTCAAATGCTTTTAGCCACAAGTAGCTTATGGTAGCAAAAGGATATGCACATACATATGGAATTGATCATGAGGAAACATTTAACCCTGTAGCTAAAATGTCCACTGTCAGAACACTTGTTGCAGTGGCTACAACAAAAGGGTGGACTTTGCATCGGATGGATGTGAAGAATGCTTTCCTACATGGTGATTATAGGAAGAAGTATAAATGGACCAACCATAAGGATATGAAGATTCAAATAACCCAAAATATGTTTGCAGGTTGCAAAAGGTTTTGTATGGACTCAAACAAGTCCCTCGTGCTTGACATGCAAGGATTGCTGATTATTTGACCACCATTGGATTTTCTATGTGTGATGCAGATAATTCATTATATGCAAGGAAGGGTGATGATGGCATCATGATTGTGGCTATTTATGTTGATGAATTGATTGTAGCAGGTGACAATGAAGGAAGCATTAAAGAGGTAAAGCAACTCCTTATGCAGGAATTTGACATGAAAGATCTTGGTGTGCTGCACTACTTCTTGGGCATTGTGTTTATACATACAAAAATAGGTATATGGATGTCACAAAGGCAATATGCCTCGGGTATGCTGCAAAACTATGGTATGGCTGATTCTAAGCCAATTTCTATGCCATTAGATCAGAATTTGAAGTTTAATACTACATCAGGTGAAGCATTGGAAAATATCTACTATGTATAAGAAAATTATGGGCAGTTTGATATATCTCACAATTACAAGGCCTGATCTAAGCTACACTGTCGGACTTGAAAGTCAATTTATGCAGGTTCCTAGGAAGCCGCATGTAGATGCTCGGAGGTGCACTCTACATTATGTAAGTGCTACTTTGGATTATGCATTGTCTTATGAAGATGATGTAGATTTGTAGGTTCATGGATACACCGATGCAGATTGGGATGGTGGTATTCCTGATAGAAGATCTACTAGTGGCTTTCTATTCTCACTTGGAATTGCAACTATTACATGGAGCAAGAACCAACCCACTATTGCTTTGTTGAGTACAAAGGCTGAGTATAGAGATGCTGCAGTGGAAGCATATGAAGCATCTTGGTTAGAGATGCTACTTGCAGATTTAGGTGTGGAAGTGCAAAAGCCTATCACCATCTATTGTGATAATCTTAGCAGCATACAGTTAGCATGCAACCCTGTTTTTCATGCTAGAACAAAGCATATCAAGCTACATTATCACTTCATTAGGGAAAATGTATAAGCAGGTGATATTGATCTTGTTTATGTGAGAATAGATGAGCAAGTTGCTTATTTTTTCTAAATCACTTGGATCAGAGAAGCTAAAGAAGTTTTGGAAGATTCTTGGATTAGAGGACATGACGTTGAGCTTGAGGGTGAGTGCTGAGATATCAAGCTCAACATGTGATGATCCAGGATGACATGTATCACTTTTTCATTTCTTTGACATGTATAGTGGTCATGCCGGTATATGTCAGGGATACTTCATTGATATTTACTAGATTTATCTACCGAGAGTGATGACACATTTGTTTCTTGCCAGCTCACTCATTTGCAGATATTAGGATTTTCCTTATGTACTGTTCTTTATATATCACATGGTTATATTGTTGTTTTAGGTCATTCTTGTGCATCCCTTTTATGTAATAAAAGAATAAGAATAATAATAATAATAATAATAATAATAATAATAATAATAATAATAATAAGCAGATGAAGAAGAAGAATAAGAAGAAGAAGAAGATCGTTCTTCCTTGCCTGAATCTGCTTGTGTGCTCCTCTTTGATTGTGAGAGTGTGTGTGTAAGCTCTTTCCTTATCTCCTTCCTCGTGACAACAAAGATCATATCTTATCCTCAGGCAACAATATGACCAACTTAATCTACATAATAAGATCACTAGGAATCGCGAATAGTAATGGAAAATCATCTCGGCTTTACCAGGTGCCTTGATTGCGAGATTGATGTTGGTATCCAAGCTCAATAAACTTTGGCACTTAAACTAGTCTTGAACACAATGAAAATAAAGATTTTGTCACATGATCTTTCTCTTTTCACCATAAGGAGACTATTTTTTCTTAGTTCTTTATACACCAGGGTATTTGGTATGGAAATAGACTCGATAAGATTCTATAGGCTCAAGTTGTTTGTTCCTTCTACAAACAAGATGAAACTATTATTTGTTTATTTGTTGATTCTTATCATGCCAAGATCCACTGGAAATGGCAATACACTCAATGGCTGCCTTGAAGAAGATGTTGGAGTTCTAGGTCCACAGAAGCACATGAACATCAGTCGAAAGAAGAATAAGAAGAAGCTTGGAGCCTAACACAATACTGAATGTATTATCAAGTGAATGTACAAAGATAAGTGACCCATTAGGGTTATAGGCATATATACAAGCCAGGGGAAGAAACCTCCTAAAGAGCGAAAAAAGTGCCCTGACAATTCTAAGTGTGTTCACACATCACTACAAAAATATATCAACAAATCCCCCCTCGGAGTGATGCGATGAACAAAGAGCTTGTAGTGATGTATAAGGAAGTTCCAAGATATGTGGAAGAGATCAATCCACAAAAGGAAGTAAGCCCAAAGCTTTGCAAAAAGCTTCAAACTTCTCCCTAGGCAGAGCCTTTATGAAAAGGTATGCAACATTATCCTGTGGGTCGATAAGCCAAACTGATCTCTCTAGTAGAGAACCTCTCCTTGACATAATGATAGTGCACCTCAATGTGATTTGTGCAAGCATTGTACACATGGTTCCTTACAAATGCCAATGTGCTCTGACCGTTAGTGAAGATGGTGATGGCAGAAGACTGACCAACACCCAAATCAACCATAAGGTGTCTAAGCCTTACACACTCAATAGTCACTGAGAAATCTTCCCAATACTTAGCCTCAAAACTAGAATTGGCCACAATATGCTGCTTCTTGCTCAACCAAGATATGCATTAGCTACCAAGCATGAAGCAAAAAACACTAGTGAACACACGGGCATCATAGCAATCAGCCCCATCTAAGTCAAAATAGACATGTAAATTTGGCAGTAATGATTCCCCTTGGGATAGAACAATCCAAGTAGCCAAGTACCACTCAAGTAGCAAAAGATGCACTTAACTGCTTGCCAATGCTTGAAACTTGGGCAATGCATAAACCTACCCATTTGAGAGATAGAAAATTGAATATAAGGCTGAGTTATGCATAAGTAAATCAAGAATACAACAGCCTACTGATAGAGAATAACATCAAATGCAAATATAGTATCATGAAGACTCAACCATAAACGTGTTGCCATAGGGGTGGCAATAGGCTTGCAATTTTCAAGGTCAAAACATTGCAATAATTTGATAGTATATTTTGTTTGACACAAAGCTATCCCCCATCAACTTGTATAAACTAAATGCCTAAATAATTATGCAAATGTAGGCATGCAAATCAGCCTTAATACTGAATGTATAACCAGGTGAATGTACAAAGATAAGTGAGCCATTAGGGTTATAGGCATATGTACAATCAGAGGGGAGAAAACCTCTTAAAGAGGGAAAAAAGTGCCCCTATGGTTCTAAGTGTGTTCACACACATCACTACCAAAATATATCAACACCCCCCCTCTCCCCCCCATCCCCCCCCCCCCCCCCCCCCCCCCCCCCCCCCCCCCGCACAAACTTGCTCATTTGAGAGATAGCAAAATGAATATCAAGCTGAGCTATGCATTAGTAAATCAAGCATACAATAGTCTATTGATAGAGAAAAACATCAAGTGCAAATCTAGCATCATGAAGACTCAACCATAAACCTATTTCCATAGGAGTGGCAATAGGTTTGCAATTTTCAAGGCCCAAAATGATCCAATTATTTTTCACTATTTTTTGTTTGACACAAAGCTATTTCCCGATCAACTTGTATAAAATGAATGCCTAAATAATGATGCAAATAAGCCTTAAATTCAACAATATGCTTCTCATTAGGATCAATAAGCATCATGTCATCAACATATACAACAATGATCATAAGTACATCATCCCCAAAAATGTAGTTTTAATGTTCAACTGATGTACATTCCAACCATGATCAGCTGCAAGTGCATAGATGCTACAAACATTGGTTATTCAAGATGTGGGAGCAAAGGTCTCATCAAAATCAATCCCTCTCTCTTGAGCATAACCTTTTACAACAAGCCTCACCTTATACCTATCAATTGTTCCATCATGTTTATGTTTCATGTTGTATACCCATTTAGTACTAATGGGATTTTTGTCTTGAGGAAATCAAATAAAGAACAAGTACCATTTTTCATAATAGAATCATATTTTGATTGCATAGAAACCATTAATTTTTTTTGAGTTTCATGCTTCATTAAAAGAAAAAGGATCTTTCTCATCACAAAGTCTAGAGGAAGCCATTGCATAGCAATTTGACCAAGAAGAAACACTATGAGAGCATAAACAAGTACGATATGATTTTTGCTATGTCTCAAAGTTTACACAAGCCATTTATGCATATTTTTTCCCTCCTCTACATGAGCCATCTCATCAAGTGCATTATGTAATTCTACATTATAAATGGAATGATGTGTATCATTATTTGAAACCTATAAAGGCTGATAAATTATCTTATTTGGTCTCGCACTTGATGGTCCACCTATAAAAAGAGGCACCAAAGTTTCATACACATCTTTAGATCTAATTAATGTCTCCTTAGTACATGAAAGTAATGGCTGAATTACATCTTCTACAAAAACAACATCTTGGATAACCAGAATGTGTTTAGTCTATGGATGATATAGAAAACAACCTTTGCTTTCTGAAATGTACCCAACAAACATACATTTTATTGCTCGATCATATATCTTTTTGTGCTGTTGTTCAAGCACTAATGCATATGATAGACAACCAAAGACACATAAATGAGCAATAAATGGCTTGCAACCATGCCAAGCCTCATATGGAGTGATAGATTGTAGTGCTTTGGTGGGATGCCTATTAAGTACCTATGTTGCACACATAATAGCCTCGAGCCAGAAGCTATGTGGTAAAGTTTGACTTTTGACCATATACGTCACCATCTCCAAGAGAGACATGTTCTTTCTTCTATCCAATCCATTGTTTTGAGGTTTATATGGCACTAGACACTAATGTTTTATCCCATGCTTAGCCAGAAATGAATTAAAATTAGAAGACATGTAATCACCCCTAATCATAATAGAGGGTACCCAATTTACACTTTGACATATTTTTAACCATAAACAAAAATTATTTGAAGCACACAAACACTTTCGACTTCGATTTCAATGGATACACCCATGCATGCCTGGAGAAATCATCAATAAAAGTCATGCAGTAAAAGTAGTTCCCAAAAGAATGTGTTTGCATAGGACCAGAAACATCACTATGCATAAGTTGCAATCTATGAGTAGCTCAAACTAAATCACTTTTGGGAAGGAAGAATGCTACATTTTTCCCAAAATATAGTCTTCATAGACATGATTACAAGGTCCTCAAGTTTGGGCAAAGCGCAAACCATTTCTGATTTCTGCAAGCATAGCAAACTAGCAAAATTTAGATGAACAAAGCATGCATGCAAAGGCTTTGCATATGTTGGAAGAGATGGATGGATACCTCAAGGAAGTGAGGTGGTACTGGTAAAACCTGCTTTGTACCTGCCCTATTTCACTTCAAAGTTATGTTTTAGGACCTTTTAGTGCAAATGACACCAAGAAAGTACCTATGTAATTTGGAGTTGATCCTTCAAACAATTGAATCAGGACATAATACTTCACAAATAGCTAGACTCAAAAAACTTACTAATTTGGTCTAGACACCTCCTAATTCTTTTACTCAGTGCTCACAGTACAATAACAATTAATCAAATTCCTTTTGACGGTATCTAATTAGCTTAGATACATAATGATTACAAGTGGAATCACTTAAAATGATAAACCATACACTGAGAAATCAATTTAGCACTTCAAGGCTTACCCCCGACTTTTTAGGAACTGTAGTAATTGAGCAGAGAGCACTTCGATGCAGATTTCTCCCAATTGGCTGAAGAAAATGTAATGAAAATGTGAAAGCATAGACTTTTTGGTTCCAAAAATCTGTAGATCATGCAAAATGGTTGAGAAATCACTGAGATACGGTCATGCAAAGTTCACTATTTTGAGTGGACATAGCAAAGAAATCAATAGAGATGATTACTGAAGTGTATGTATTATAACACATGATTATACATAATCATTGGCATTTAAATGATTCACAATGAAGGTAGTCTAAGTGAACTATGGTGTAAGTCACTTACCTACTACAAATGATCAGAAAAGAACTATCAATAAGACCACCATGGATCGCGAGTTTTACAAGAGCTTTTATAAGTGTTTTACCTCCAAGTTTGAATTTGAATTCAAACTTGGCTCTACCTAAAAGTGCTTCCTCCAAATTAGGAGTGATTCTACCCACGAGATATATGGGCTTACAAGATTCTCTCAAGTAAAACAACTTTTACAATGGTTAATGATCAAACAATTACAAGCTAAGGTTTTCATGCTTCATCATAGTTGCACATATTTTCTTCCATGCCTAGCCAAGTGTGATGGCTTGGAAATTTGCACCAACAGATCGCCCTCAAGCAAACATCTTGGCTTGGAATTCTTCATGAATCTTCTTGAATGTCCCGCAATCCAATCATAGTTTTGAACCTGCAAAGTTTAGTACCATCAAGTGCTTTGGTTAACAAATATGCACATTACATATTTGTAGATACATATGCAAGTTGAATCTCCTTTCTCAATACCTTCTCTCTAACATAATGATAATGTACTTCTATATGCTTGGTTCTTGCATGATAGATAGGATTGTCTACAAGATGCAAACAACTTGTATTGTCACCAAAGATCATAGGTGAATGAGTATGAAGTCCCAAATATGAGTAAAGCAGTCTAATCAAAGCAGCTTCTTGTATAGCATTGGCTAATCCCCTATATTCAGCCTCTATTGAAGATAGAGCAATAGGGGGTTGCTTTTTTGAAGACCATGAGATGGGATTATCACCTGCAAAAGAAAGATATCCAGAAGTACTCCTCCTGTCATCCTTACAACCTACCCAATCTGCATCTGAGTATAGCTTGATGTCCAAATCTGATGTGTATGGGAAGAAAATACCTTGATTTTGAGAACCTTTGAGATGCTTCAAAATCCTTTTAGCAGCTTCCAAGTGAGGTGCTCTAGGTTTATGCATGGATCGACTTATAACACTTACTTCATAAGATATATCTATCCTTGTTAATTTTGCATAGTTTAGACTTCCAACTATGCTTTGATATCCTGCAATGTCTTCAAGCAAATCACCTTCATGAGCACTCAATTTATGATTTACCTCCATAGGGGTGCTAGCTACCTTTGCATTCTCCAAGTGGAACTTCTTCAACATGTCCTCCACATATTTCGTTTGAGTGATGTAAATTCCAGAATTTGTGTAGACTAACTCAAGTCCAAGAAAATACTTCAAAAAATCCTAGGTCACTGATTTTGAGAGTGGTAAGATCTGGGATTTGCATGTCCATGTAAAGGTCCATAGCAGTTGTGAATGCTTCCCACTTATCATCTGCCTTGATGCCATTGATTATTTGTCTCACTATTTGCTCCTCTTCAATCTCATCTCCTATGCTTGCCAATTGATCAGCCACATCTTTAACCTTGTTCACATACTCTTGCTAAAGCATCTTTGGCACACCATGAATTGAGTCTTTCTAGCTCCTCTCTTGTAGGTTGTCCTTTGCTTCTGAATATGGGCATCTCCTCATCTCCTGATATGTATCCATAGAGACTCCTTCCTTGTAGATAGGTCTTCATCCTCAAGGACCATGCTGGATAATTGTTCCTATCCAATTTATCCATGAAAGAAGGGAAACCATCTACCCTTTTACCTTAACTTGCTCTGATACCGCTGTTGGAAGAGATTGATGGATACCTCAAGGAAGTGAGGTCGTACTGCTAAAACCTGATTTGTACCTGCCCTATTTCAATTTAGATTTATGTTGTAGGCCATTTTATATTGCAAATGACACCAAGAAATTACCTATGTACTTTGGATTTGATCCTTCAAACAACTGAATCAAAGTAGACTACTTCACAAATAGCTAGTCTAAAAAAACTTGCTAATTTGGTCTAGACACCTGCTAGTTCTTTTACTCAGTGCTCACAATATAGTAGCAATTAATCAAATTCCTTTTGAGGGTATCTAATTATCTTAGATAGATTATGATTACAATTGGAATCACTTAAAATGATAAAACATACACTGAGAAATCAATTTAGCACTTCAAGACTTACCCCCGACTTTTTAGGGACTGAGCAATAATTGACCACGGAGCACTTCCTTTCTCCCAATTGGCTGAAGCAAATGTAATGAAAATTTGATAGCACAAAACAGAGTTTGAGTTGGTTCCAATAAGCTATAGATCATGGAAAATGGTTGAGAAGTCACTGAGATATGGTCATGCAAAGTTCACTGTTCTGAGTGGATATAACAGAGAAATCAATAGAGATGATTAATGAAGTGTATGTATTATAACACATGATTATACATAATCATTTGCATTGGAATGATGCAAAATGAAGGTAGTCTAAGTGAGCTGTGCTGTAATTCATTTAGCTACTACAAATGATCATAAAAGAACTATCAATAAGGCCACCATGGCTCATGAGTTTTACAAGAGCTTTTAAAAGTGTTTTACCTCCAAGTTTGAATTTGAATTCAAACTTGGCTCTACCTAAAAGTGCTTCCTCCAAATTAGGAGTGATTCTACCAAATTAGATTCATAGCTCTTATCTCTTATAACTCCACGAGATATAAGGGCTCACAAGATTCTCTCAAGTAAAACAACTTTTACAATGGTTAATGATCAAACAATTACAAGATAAGGTTCTCATGATTCATCAAATAGTTGCACATATTTTCTTCCATGCTTAGCCAAGTGTGATTTCTTGGACATTTGCACCAACAACATACGAGATAGCCTGAGAATCTTGAAATCATTCTAGATTTTGCATATTCTATGAGCTTATAGAGCTCAAGACAAAAAATGCAAGAAGGAATAATAGCATCACCGTTTGAGAGATCATGAGTTGTACATCTATCATCAACAAATTTGACAACCAAGCCAATCTTGGCTAATGTTCAAAGTGACAATTGTTTTTTCTTGATCCGTGGCACACATAAAACATCTAACAATATGAAAGAAATACCATCAACAATATTGAAAATGATCTTACCAACTCCCATTACAGGATAAGAGGATTTGTTAGCACATGCAATAATATTCCTTGTAGGGGTAGACACAAGTGAACTGAAAAGATTGTGTTATGAGGTAATATGTTTGTTTTGCCCCACTATTAAAGTACAAAACATTTGAGTCTATTGTAGACATACAATACTCATGAGAAGATGGGCCATAGCTAGAAACAATAGTAAATGCCCATTCTTCATTTTGCACAAGATTAGCAGACTTTGTTTTAGGTGTAGACCCCTCTACGACAACCATTCCAAACTCTTTCTTCTTTGCCTCTTTTGTAGCTAGTTTTGGACGACCCTTTATAACATTATCACTTCCCTTATAATATTCTGAAACTATTTTTATTTTTTTGTTTTCTTCTTATATTTGTGTTCCTTCGTTGATTGTGCTATATTAGCAGATTTTTTCTTACTAGTAGATGAGCTTCATTTACCTTTGTCCTTTTGATTAGCTAAGAATGCTTGATTTGCAACATGCATAATCAACATGTTCTACTCGGACTGATCTTCTTGCAACAAATCAGAGACTAAGTCTTCAAATGTTAAGGCATTTGGATTGCCTTTCATCATCAATCGAAGAAAGGAAGCAAAACTCTATGAATCTAGAAGATCGTTAAGAATGATCTACACAATTGAACTATCTGGTAAGACTTCATCAGTAGAAATCAATTTCTCCTTCAAATTGTTCTCTTCATAAAAAAAGTATCCATAGAATCTCTTTCATTCATAAGCTCACTCTTCAACTATTTTCAAAGGCAAGCAATAAAAGCCTTATTTTTTCCTCATATAAAGTGGTAAGTGTATCCCAAGCATCCTTTGTTGTTTTACTAGAGTGAATGTGAGGGATTATGGCACATTTGAGAGACAAAGCTATCAATGCATGTGCTTAAGCATCTCTGCCATCCCTTGATATATTTTGTTAGTGATGTGTGTGAACATACTTAGGACCACGGGGGCACTTTTAGGAGCTTTTTTTCCCCCCGGCTTGTATATATGCCTATAACCTTAACAAATGACTTATCTTTGTACAGTCACTTGGTAATACATTCAATATTGTGTGTTGTGCTCCAAGCTTCTTCTTCTTCCTTATGATCTTCACATGCTTTTGCATGATGGAGAGTGTTAACCTCTAAAAGAACAAGTTATCCTTGATGTTAGAGCACCTCTATATCAAGAACAACTCAAAACCTCAACCAATTTCGGAAGTCCAATGCCAAATTATCAAACTTTGAACTAACTGTGAAGAAACTAATTATTGAAAAAAGTCTGCTACACTTAATTCACTCATTGATTGATCAAATATGTAAAATTTTCTATGAAACTTTACAGAAGGTGTCTCATAAAGTTTTTGCACCTTCTCCAAGTTAAATCTCTCCAAAATATTCAATAGATCTTGAGATTTACTTCAAATAATGAACCTATCTTTGAAACTGTTCTTTTATGTAGTCGACTTTGACACCTGCAACTTCTAATGCATGGTTCTCCCAAACTAGACCCCGTTTATTCTAATGCTTTTATTAAAAAGTAGCTTACCTTTAAAATTAAAGAGTAAGTGCTTATTTGCTCAAAACTTTACACTGTGGAGAGAGATTTCATCAAAACATTGACCACAGGGATTGCACGTGTTTCTGTCTTCACTTTTCACATTTACACATGTAAATGTTCCTACTTACAATTCTCTCAGGCTGATTACAATTGAACTCTTAATTCTTGACCATAGATGCATTAACTATGGACTTAGACATCTACAAAAGGATTTATGAAATGATGAAGCACAGAAAGAGAAATGGAGAAAAGATCGTGACTCAGATTTCAAAAGTTTTCTTCTATTCTCATGAAAACAACAGATTTGACGAATCACATTCATTCATCATGTACATTATTCTTCTAATCATGTCTATTTGGTCTATATCTCTCTCTCCTCATATATCCTGACTCTATACTTTTATATATTGGCATATATGTACAAACTCATCACTATTACAAAGGTATAAGTGAACTAATTTTAAGCTTAATGTACATGTATATACAAGTCTTCATCTTCTGACCATGCACTAATCTTCAAGCTTCAGCATTTGATATTTGCTTTATTATTTGACTTCAATCCTTGTCCAAATCATCAATTGTTGATTGTCCTGCACCAACAGCTCCCCCTCAATCATCAATTGTGATTTTCTCCATCTTCTTTATACCTGCCATGTATTTGAACCTCTGTAACTTAGGTCCATCCAAGCTTTTGGTTAAAATGTCTGAAATCTGATTTTTTGTTGAAGTATGTATGAATTCAATTTCTTTATCAATCACCTTCTCTCTCAAGAAATGATATTGAATCTCAATATGTTTAGACTTGGCATGAAAAACAGGGTTAGCAGCTAGAAAAAGTTGTTTAGCAACAAGAACATGCTTCATCATGTAAGACCACATCGTATAGTTGGTCCCATCAAGCTTATCTTCAGCTTGAAGCATGCCAAACAAGTCATCTCTGCCCCCCATTTCACTAAAGAACAAGAGTGTGAAAAACCTTCACTTCGATGAAAGCTCAAATGAATGCTGAAATTTCAGCTTACAAAATGTCACTCTGATGGTGATTTTGACTGCATGAATGACTTTGAAATGGGGTTAAAACCCCAACGCACCTGGTGGAAATGTTTCTTGGCTTCTGAAATTCACAGTTCTATGCTCCGAAGTCGATTTGCACTATTAAAAGTGCGCGCATCGCGACGCGAAAAACCAAAAAATGAGAAGGAGCTGAACCTGCGCTGATACCATTATTGGGTGTGTGTAGAAGTGCGAGAGACACACAAGGAGCACAAATGCAGCAAGACACATGGAGAAGATGATGGCTGGGATAGCTCTCTCTATTGATGATGAACTCAACTGAAGTAAGAGCTGAATAATATCCTTAAGTACAAAGTACCACCACATATGAGAGTATCAAGTATGTGGTAACATGGGGAAAAAACCTCTAGCTAGCACTAGAGTAAAAAGTGCCCATATATAGGGAAAAGGTTCACATCAAAGCTACTCGAGGAACACATAAGTGTAACAGTGTCGATGATGCCCTAGATGAAGCGGCGACTTACTCTCAAATGGAGATAATGAAGCCATTACTCTACTCCTAGTCTCACTAATGTCAATAACTAGATCATCTCATCTAGTCAAGGACCATTACTAAAAACAAACATAACTACTTCTCTCTAGAGTCTCCATGTGAGACTCAATTTAACCCCCATGATTTAGTGATCTCTATCTCCCTCTTGTCTTTGATAGAAGAGTGTCACTTCTATCTAGAAAACAAAAATGAGAAAGTGAAACTCTCTCTCTCTCTCATCTCATCTAAGTAAAAGATCTCTAGTAGTGGAATCTATTCCACTTTCCCTTTCCTTTAAAAGAGATTCTGTTGAATTCAATTGCTTTAATCATCCAAGAATGAGAATGAAACTCGTGAAGTTTCCATGTTTTTCCTTCCAAACTCGTGGAGAATGAAACTTCCATGTGAAGGGAAATTACATTGAAAAGTAGAGTAAATGAATTCCTTCTAAAACATAGACTAAGAGATGCTTTCGAATCACCTCTTCTCACTAGTGGAAAACATGCTCTATTCTTCTCCTATGAAGAAATCATGTTTTCCTTTCTTTTATCTCTTTCAAGGAACAAGAGCTAAAGTGAAACCTCCAAGCTAAAGTGAGATCTATCCTCGATCTCTAAGCTAAATCACACTTTATGCTTCCATTAAAAGAGAAATTTATGATTTCATTTGCTTCTCTCTTCCATAAAGTAATACATAATCCTTCATTAGCTACATTCCTATGAAGATGGAGAGCAAATATCCCATAAATAATGAAGGTATATATGATAAAGAAATAAATTCCTTCTTAGGGTCAAAGCCTTCTACTATAATGAAGGTATATATGAATATATGATAATGAAGGTGTATATGAATGGATAAAATAAATTCCTTCTTAGGGTCAAAGCCTTCTACTAAAATGGTCAACAATGATATGACATGATACCATAACAAACAGATATGTATCCATAGTAAAGAAACTATCTCTGTCAATTTTCCTCTGTGCATGGATCTATATGATCCATTCACACTAATGGAATTAGCTTTCTTGAAAACTATAAAGTGATTGTGATATCCATGGTGATAAAATCACCCATCACTCTATTGGAAGAATAAGTCTTCCATAAACTGTGAAGGATAACTCCCAATCCTAAGGAGATGTCTACTAAGAGCTCTCCTGTGATCTAATGAGACATGCCACCTCGAATGATGAGGCCTTTTTCTCCTTGGCTATAGAAGAAGAGTGCTCAAGGGGAAGTCCTTTCCACCATCCCATACCAAGATTATACAACCCACGACATAAAATGTGAGATCTTGGCTAATGCTAAAACTGACAATAGATTCTTCTTGATCCCTAGCACAAACAAAGCATCTCACAATGTAAAAGAACTACCATTAGTAGTAACAAAAATGATCTTACCAACCCGCATGGCTAGAGGAGTTGTTGGCGCATGTGACAGTATTCCGTATAGGGACAGGCTCAAGTGAACTGAAGAAATTGTGCTATGACATAATATGTGTTGTCCTATTGTCAAAGTACCAAACAGCTAAGTCTATTGCATACATACACTGGTCATGAGAAGATGGGTCATAACTACAAACATTAGTAAATGCCCATTCTTTATTCTACACAAGATTAGCAAACTTGATTTTGGGTCTAGAGGCCTTTGCAACAACCACTCCAACCTCTTTTGTCTTTGCCTCTTTTGCATCCAGTTTTGGACAACTCTTTATGACATGATCATTTCCTTTAAAATATTTGGGAGAAAAATTTGCTTTTCTAATTTCTTCTCATCTTTCTCTTCCTTTTTAGAATGTGCAAAATTAGCAGATTTTGCTTACTAATAGATGAGCTCCATTTACCTTTGCCTTTTTGGCTAGCTAGAAAGCTTGATCTGTTACACACATAATGGATCTGTTCTTCCTGGAATCATCTTCCTGCAACAAAACAGAGACTAACTCTTCAAATATTAAGGCATTTGGATTAGCTTTCATCATCAGTTAAAGAGTAGAAGAAAAACTCTCATATGAATCTAGAAGACTATTCAGAATAGTCCGCACAAGTGAACTGTTAGGCAAGAATTCTTCAAATCTCACTCTCCAACTGTTTTTGAAGGTAAGCAACACTAGCCTCATTTCTTGCCTGGTACAAAGTGGTAAGTGTATCTCAAGAATCCTTTGCTATTTTGCAAGAGTGATTATGAGGGATAATGGCACATTTGAAAGAAAAATCTATCAATGCATGTGCCAGAGCATCTCTACCATCCCATCAAATTTGTTGCGTAGTAAGTGTCGTAGGAACCACAACACAGGTGTAGTTTGTGACCAATACATGATGCATCATGTATGCCCATAATGGGTAACTGGTACCATCCAACTTATCCTCAATAGCCAACATACAAAATATATCATTGATTTTAGTCATTGCCACTAACTGAAATACATTGATGCAAAAAAATGATTGTATCTTAAAAAGTTGAACAAAACTACCCTAATGAGTTCTATTAAACCTGTAGGAAACTTTGAGATGCTTGCACTAGCAAATCGAAACTTGTATATATGTTTGGCACAAAAAGACAAATTGCCTACATAGGCACTATGATAGTGTGTTTGGAGGCCAAAATGAGATTAGATCAAAATTTTCACACCACAAAATGAAGCTGTTTTGAACTCCTAATCACCCTGAGTATGATCACCAATTTTTTTTCAATTTTGAGACTATGACCGAAGGGTTGTCGATGACGTCCTACATGAAACGACGACCTGCTCTGATACCAATTGTTCGAGTTTGAGGTGTGCAATGTTGGTGTAGGACAATCAACAATTGATGATTTGGACAAGGATTGAAGTCAAATAATAAATCAAAGATCAAATTCTGAAGCTTGAAGATTAGTGCATGGTTAGAAGATGAAGAATTGTATATACATGTACATTAAGCTTAAAAATAGTTCACTTATACCTTTGTAATAGTGACGAGTTTGTACATATATGCCTATATATACAAGTATAGAGTCACGACATATGAGGAGAGAGAGATGTAGACCAAATATAGATGAGTAGAAGAAGAATGTATGTGATTAATGAATGAGATTCATCAAATCAATGTTTTCATGAGAATAGAAGAAAACTTCTGAAATCTGAGTCGCGATCTTTTCTCCATTTCTCTTTCTGTGCTTGATCATTTCATAAATCCTTTTGTAGATGTCTAAGTCCATAGTTAATTCATCCATGGTCAAGATTTGAGAATTTCATTGTAATCAAGATGAGAGAATTGTAAGTAGGAACATTTACATGTGTAAATGTGAAAAGTTAAGATAGAAAATAGGTGCAATCGTGGTGGTCAATGTCTTGATCAGATCTCTCTCCACAGTGTAAAGATTTGATCAAGTAAGCACTCATTCTTTAATTTGAAAGGTAAGCTACTTGTGGCTAAAATCATTTGAATAAACAAGGTCTAATTTGGGAGAACCATGCACTAGAAGTTGCAGTGTCAAAGTCGGCTACACAGAAGAACAGTTTCAGACATAGGTACATTGTTTGAAGTAAATCTCAATATCTATTGAATTCTTTGGAGATATTTAACTTGGAGAAGTTTCTTTATAGTTAGTTCAAAGTTTGATAGTTTGGCATTGGAGTTCCAAAATTGGTTGAGGTTTTGAGTTGTTCTTGATATAGAGGTGCTCTAACATCAAGGATTACTTGTTCTTTTGGAGATTAAATGAGGTGTGATTCTCTTGAAAAATGCATTGTATGTGCCCGGTATCAAGAAGAACTTAATTTTAGTTCCCTTGATTGCCAAAGCTGGACTTCATGTACATTTTGTTGATGATAAGTGTATGGCTCATGATTTCAGGAATGGTGATGTTATCGTGATGTCCGGTACATTATGTAATGGCTTGTATCACATGGATACATACAAGAGGGCTGCCTCGAATGCCTTAGTTTCTCATACTTCTTCCATGGCTGAAATGAAGCTTTGGCATGCTTGTTTTGGTCACTTAAACTTCAATAGTTTGCTTTACTTGCAAAAGAAGGACATGGTTATTCGCTTGCCTACACTTGATCCATTGAAAAGCATGCATGTGAAGGTTGCATTCTTGGAAAAATGCATCGTGCTTCTGTTCCAAAAGATAGTCACACACACACTACAAGAAAATTGCAGCTTGTTCATAGTGATGTATGTGGTTCCGTCAAGACTCCATCTTTTGGGAAGCATGTATATTTTGTTACCTTCATTGATGATGCTACTTGCCATACATGGGTTTATCCTATGAAAGCAAAGAATGAGGTATTTTCTTGCTTCAAAGCATTTTTAGCTATGGCTGAAAATTTTTCTTCACAAAAGCTTTTGTCTCTATGCACGGATCGTGGTGGTGAATACATGTCACATGAGTTTAATGCTATTCTTCGTGAAAGAGTTATTTCACACCAATGTACGGTGCCATATACACCTCATCAAAATGGTGTTGCCGAGCATAAAAATAGAACTCTACTTGAAATGGCATGATGTATGGTTAAAGGAAAGCACCTTCTTGATAAGTTTTGGATGGAGGCGGTCATGTGTGCAAACTATGTGTTGAATCGCTGCCCTACAAAAGCATTGAGAGTCATTACTCCTTATGAGGCTTGGAATGGTCATAAGCCTATGGTTAGTCATATGCATTTGTTTGGTTGTTTGGCATATGCTCTTGTGCCATCACAACATTAGGAAAAAAAGTGAACCATGCATGGGCCTTGTAAGGATTCCTAATTTTTAGGGATTAAGCTTAATCTTGTACTTTGTTAAGGGGACAAAGTGCATTTAATAGAGCACTTTTTGGTAGGCTGAAGTAGGCTTTTTTTTAGGCTGATCTAGGACCTTCTCTCTCTTCTGCACATAGAGAGAGAGAGAAAAACCACTTTCCACCTCATCAAATTTGTCCATCTTTATGAATAAAAAAAATGACTTTTTTGAAAAAGTCTCTTTTTCAGCTATTCTTTATTCAAAATGGCCCATACTTTTATGTATATGTTAGAACTTAATTTTTTTAGTCTTATTTTTATAGAAAATACTTAAAAAACATACTTTTCAAAATCCCTCCAAAAGTTAAGTGCCACATCATCAAAATCGTAACTTTGGTTGCTCCAAAACATGAATTTTTGAAAAAAATCTCATTTTCCCACAAACATATTGAAAAAAGTCATTTTGACCTATCCACATACCAAAACACACTGTTTTTCTTGCACACAGCTACTGTACTAGCCATTCTAGCCATCTCTGTGCTTCTTCCCATTCAGTGCTGGAGTTTTGGAACATCATGGTGCTCACATGTATTACGAACATGACACCAGCACCAGCGCGTGCTCCTCACTCAAAGAGTGTACATGTTCATGTTCCTACAGAATTTGCACCAACAACTAGAGGTAGCAATGACATAGATTCTCAAAATGCACCACGTGCAGCTGGAGAGAAGAATATTGATCTTTGGGTTCATGGTGCTTTGTATCCCTTGGATCCAATGGCTAATGTTCATCCTAGATTCCATACTATCTCCACATTTCTACAATTCCTTGGTTGCGATGAAGATGGACTGCTAGGCTATTGCAAGCGATTGTCTAACCATTCTACATCTATAGCAAATTATTGGATGCAACAATGTCATCACAACCATTTCAAGATACACAATTTAGAGAGTGCTATACACACTTTAGAAAGTGCTATCAAATGAGCAAAATAATAGACTCCAACAAGATGTGGAAGAAAAGGAGAGCACAATTACAAAGTTAAAAGAATCTTACACAACTAAAAGAGACTCCACTTGGGATGAGATATAGGAAACGACCATTATCATCCTTTCAAGCTCTTTCAACTGGTGGTGGAGCACGGAAGCGACGTGTTTACGCACTTAGGTATGTATTTCCTTTGTTTATTTATGTTAAAAGACTTTTAGGTTGAGATTCTTATTGTGCAGGTCATTTGTTGAAGATGCGAGTGCTTCCTCAACAATGGAGGATCAATTGAAGTTTCTGAATTCTTGTCTTAGCAACAAACATGTGCTTATGATTTTGGATTCACCAATAGGAAATCACATCAAAACCCAAGTGATTAAAGATTTTGCGGGCACCTTAAGCAGGCTCTACAAAACAAAGGTGTTTTCCGGAGCATTTTTCCATGCTCTTACAAGGTATCTCTGAAGAAGAAGATGACCAATGAGGATGTAGCCAATACTCTTGGCAATTACCTGCATATAGAAGATGTTATGCCTGCATCATTTATCATTCATCTACATCAAAGAAAGAGTTGAAAAACACATCTAGAAAGGGATTTATCTACACAAAGTACAACAACATATTTGTCAATTTGGAGAGGCTTCAAAAGGAAATGGTTAAATTTTATAAATCTACACTTCAAGGTATATCCATTGTTTTGATAATGACATTCATAGTATTTTTAATAATATAATGTTTGTTATTTGATGTAGATTGTGGTTCCAAACTCAAGTTTGTATTGAAGCTAGACGAATGTCAAATCATAAAGGGACACCGCATGGAGAGACTTAGTGTGACACTCATGAACGAAGCTATGGCCCATGCTATTATTCATGATGGTGAAGAATCTACCCATCACTTTACATATAGTGTCCAATCCGAGAAAGATATATGGTGGTTAGGTGCTATTGAAGTACCTAAAGAATCCAATGATGTTCATACATGGATTTTCAGTAGGACCCCATGGATCACAGAGGTGTTAAATTCTCAAATTCATGGTGCCAAAATCACTGTAGAAAGCCTTCGTGATTTTGAAGTAGAGTGTCACTTAGGTGGAGACTTAAAGACTATCAAATGCATGCTAGGGTGCAAACAAGGTGCATCTACTCTCTATCCTTGTCCATATTGCACACTAGGTTATAAACGAACAAAGAGAAAACAAAACAACATAGATGATTTAGTTGATGACACAGATGCAACTCCATCTGCTGAATGGGATATACCTTTAATGAGGTGTCCCATGTTAGGTACACCTAATCGTGACATGTCAGATAAGGATTGGAATCCCATTATTCCATTCCCTTTAGTCAATGTCCACTTTTGCACCTTGCATGCCTTCATGAGAATTTTTGATAGACTATTAAAGCTCCATATAGAATACGCATTTGCCATGAAGCCAGTTGATAAATCTATTCAAGCTATAAAGAAATTGGAGGAACTTCTTAATTCAATTGGTTGTCATGGTAGAAATGTAACCCTAGTTGTTAAGAAAGTTGGAGAATCTCAAGATAGCTTGCAACAAGTGTCAATGACAGGGAATAAAGCAAGACATTTTTTTAGAAGATGTACTAGCACTCAAAATAATGAACGTTATGAGCTGTGGAAAGACCTATGCATGATCACAACAGACAATGACTCTCAAGTTGATCTTTGTAATAAGAGAAAGAAAGTTTGGTCGAGCTTTGATAAGTTGGTAGGCTTAATGGGTCTGACTAGGTCTAGTGCTATTCAACGTCAAATGTTTCAGGAAACATTAGTGGAGTTCACCAAGTGTTTCATTCAATCTTGGGGAGAGAGCAATATAACACACTACATTGTAAGTGTAATCTTCTTCTACAAGTGTTCATTGCACTTACCTTTTTCCAATGTACTTACCAATTTTTAGCATATTTTGTTTGCACATGGAGCTTTTTTCATGCATCGATATGGGTCATTAGAGATTTTCAGTACCCAAGGAATGGAAAAGTCACACTACAAAGCGAGGGGTGTCTACCTCAAAAAAACCCGACATGGTGGTGGCCCAATGCAATCAAACTACATGGAGGAGATGTTTAATTGGTTTTACCGCACTACATTCTCGAGAAAGTTTTTTGTGAAACGACTTAGGGATTCAAAATTGGAAAAACTTGCAAGAACGATGCAACACAACATTGCCAGTGAGAAATGGAAGTCATCGTTAGGTCCTCTTCATCATGCTCAGTGGCGTGCAAGGAGACAACGAGAAGGCTCAGCTTGGAAGTAAAGTGAATTCATTATTTCCCATTATGTGGTAATACCTATGATTATTGTAATCTTGGTTTCAATGTGTTATTATTTAATATATAATATTTTGTATGGTTTTAAATAGGTTTTGTCCATTCTAGTGTGAACAAACAATTTTTTAAAAAACTCTATAAATAGAGAGAACTCACTTCATTTCACACTTTTTGCAACTCAAGAGAATGGCACGCACCAAGCAATCTGCAAGGAAAGATCGCGTCTTCTTTCCTAGCCCTCATCTAGGGACACAACGCCCACCATGGTTGCAACCCCCCCAAAGACCTCGAAGTGGTTCCCAGAGCACATCTGTGCCTGTGTCACACGATGGCACACCACCTGGGAGCAATTCACTGCGAGAAAATGAAGTGTCCAATAGACAGGAGTATTTCACTCCAGGAATATCAGAGTCCATTTCAGATGATGAGCCACCAACAAGGATACCCATCAAGTCAAGACCCAAACAGAAGTTGATCAGAAGGAGTGTACCAGAGAGCGAAGAAGAGTCATCCCCGAACGAGGAAAGCAACAATCAACCACCATGGAATGATATGCAAATTCCAACGAGCCATAGGGTGACACATGGAGGTAAGACACTTCCACAAGGACAAGGGCAAATACCAACAGAGGAGGAAAGAGAGCAAAGTCAACAACCACATCAACAACAAAATGTGCAAGATGAAGCTGGGCCCTCACATCGTGTACATCAGAGAAAAAAAAACTATCAAGCACGACGTCGACCTCAACGCCAGCCAAACATACCTCCCAACACAAGAGCTCCACAAAGACGAAGGAAGCACTGCAGGGCTTTTGCAGAGATACGACACAACCAAAAGTCCGTTGAACTACTCATACCACGAAGAGCTTTTGCAAGGGTAGTGAAAGAGGAACTACAAAGCTACCAAGCAGGTCTACGAATACAAGGGATAGCACTTGAAGCACTTCAAGAGGCAGCTGAGGCCTACCTCATCTCCATGCTTGAGGACTCTAACCTCTGTGCTATCTATGCCAAGAGAGTAACCATACAACCGAAGGACATTCAACTAGCAAGAAGAATTAGAGGAAATAACCCATGATGTCTATATTATACCCTATGATAGGCCTACTTTGTGATGTAATACAATGGATAATAGAAAATTTTGTTTTAACCTATATTCTTTGTCTCTTTTTTTTCTCTCACTCTCACTCTCTCTCTCTCTCTCTTTCAGTCAGTTATATATGGATTCAGTTAAACATGCATGCACTTGCCTATTGTTTTGTGACTAGATATGTTCCTTTTCTACCTATTGATGTCCCACATGTCCTTTTCATACCAAAAAACCCCAGCCATAGGAACACGGGATTCAGCCCTACAAAATTTTTGCAGGGCTGAATCCCGCGTTTCTGTGGCTGGTTTTTTTTTTGCATGATTTGGTCTTGTGTAAGCATAAAAGGTATGGTAGAGATGTAATGGTCTAGTAATTAAGAGGTTATACACTACAGGTAATCATTGTATGTATAAAAGGTATGGATGAGATCTTTGATCTAGCTAAAGCTGAGGTTATACCCTACTAGTAATCTTTGGTCTTGATTCTACCAAAACCAAGTGAAAACCTAGAATTACATACTTTCCTATGTTTTGTAGCACCTAAAAACACTAGATAAGGCCAAAAAAGCCCCAGCCACAGAAACGCGAGAAACAGCCCTACAAAATTTTTCAGGGCTGTTTCCCACGTTTCTGTGGCTGGGGCTTTTTTGGCCTTTTTTATGCATATAATTATACAAAGGACCAAAGGACAATACAAAGACTTCAAATTAGATACAATTTTTGGAGAGAAAATAAGTTCAAATTTTTAGCACATTCATATACAGGACTAGACAAATGATGAAAAAAAAAGTTTGTATTATCAAGACATTACATCATTTCTCAGCTGCCTTCAATTTCTCTACAACTTTCTTTCTCCTTTGTAGGGATTGAGGCAGCTGGTAAGTCAATACAGATCTTGATATTACATGGGGGTCTTGCATTCCAAGACCCATGGCGATACCTATTTGCCCTAATACTTTTTCTCTAAAATTAAGTCCTAATGTAGTTACAACTAAGGATTTCCTAACCAAATGACACAATTAGTGCCTTGGGTAATTGTACATAAACACAAAATCTTGCTAAGGGCCTTCAAGCACCAAGTCATGAAGTGCCCATCCGGATAGTAGTCTTTGTGTATGATAACAAAATCATCCTTTGGAAACTTTCCGATGTAGTTTGCCAAGGATGCACCACTCCCGAGAGAAGCTCGATCCCCACCAGATCTTGCTGCGAACTTGTCGAGCTCAATTGCTTCCTGTTAGGAAAAAATGAGAATTCAAGCTCTTACAATGTTAACTTAAATTATCCATTTATTTAATTCAATTACCACTTACATCATGAAGATTGTCTTCTTCCTCCCCTCTTCTAGGGGCATCAAGATCAATGCTAGAGTGGGCCATGCCACTCTGCTCTGGTACAGGGGATGTAGGAATTTTTTGCTTCATTATCCTCTCCCGTGCTGCACTGAACTCCTCCTCCGTAGTAGAATTGTTGTCATCATTTAAAATATCAGCACACACCATTGCTATGGTGTCTGCCACAGAATCCCCAAGTGGGATTGATTTCTTTTCAAGTATGTCAGATGTGTTGTCAAGTGGAATATCTGACATTGTGGAGAAAATACTCAAACATTCATCTAGACGTAGACCGAATGCCTTCTCAATGTCATGAAGTAAAATAAATTCCTCTCCATCCACAACGATGCTGGAGAGATATTCAAGTTCCACCTCTGGTAATGTGGGCTCAGAGGGGTTGAGATTTGAAGGGGGGGCCTCCTCCATGCTTGATTGCACACGTAGTTTATCCTCAACACCACCAGGAATTTCTTGGTGGATTGTAATGCTTTCTTTGGCAAAATTTATGGCGTCTGGTTGAGGCTCATTCTTCTCCTTAACAAAACCCCCAGTGACAAGGTTGGGGAGCTCAACAGATGTAGGTTCGGGCTCCTCATTAATGATAAAATATGTTGTTGCAATGTAGGATAGGTACTTTGTACCAAATCCTCTTCTTTTTGTTAAGTTTTTTTACTAATGGCACAGAGTCATCTAGTAAGTGCCCTGCAGTTTCAACAATTGCCATGAAGCACTTAAGGCGCTTCATGAAGGCTTCATCGGCTCTGTGTATGTAGAGTAGAAGGTCACATGGGACCCATTGAACCTCATAAGGCAGTATTTCTATAGAGAAACGCAAGATGTAGTACTCAAGGAACTCTATGATTTCCTTGAGCACATCAGAGTTCAGTTGAATTGTTTTGTCTAGATCAGGGACTCTAGACAGTAGGTCATACAAGTGGTTTTGACTTTTGAACTCAGTTGATTCCAAGAACTCATTGAAGAGTTCACGTGGACGTTTGGGTTGCAGGGCACTGGAGGATGCGGTAGCCATTGCGCCTGATGCTAGCTTGTGTGCGTGCTCTGCAAGTGATTGTAGCTCTTCTTGGTTGCAAAAGTGAGAAATGAGAGAATAAGTGTTGGTTTTATAGTAGTTTCAAAATTTTAAAGTGAGTGGGACCCATTTTAAAACTAAAATGCATACCTTCAAATAAAACAATCATGCACAGAACTCTCAGAAAAAAAACTTTTGCTCATAAAAAAGATTGAACAGAATCATTAACCAGAATAAGATACACCACAACACAATAGAAAAAATAAATTCTTAGAA
Source organism: Ceratopteris richardii (assembly GCA_020310875.1). Lineage (NCBI taxonomy): Eukaryota > Viridiplantae > Streptophyta > Polypodiopsida > Polypodiales > Pteridaceae > Ceratopteris > Ceratopteris richardii. The sequence continues at coordinate 99,470,748 of CM035440.1, forward strand.
CTTTAAAATTATAATAAATTGCCATTGGAAAAACCAAAGAGTTGGCAAATTGTACATCATATTGAGATAAAACAATTTTACATGCTACATGTCTTGCATGTTAAATACATTGTTGCAGACGAAGGATTATGGAACATAGGTTGTGTGTACACTGTAGCACTCAAATAGTTCTTGAGCTATGACAATGAAAGTTGAGTTCCATCCACACTCCATTCAAGAAGGACTTTAATTTTATCCCTCAACCTTTTACCAATCTGCAGACAAATAGAAAACTTTAAATGAACATATTTGAGTGTAAGAATTTGTATAAACAAAAGAAAAAATACCATATGCTACTTACCTTATGCCCTTGTATTCTGAACTTTGATTGATCCAGATCCTCAAATCCCATGATTACTACATGTTCTCTCACGTTGGCAAGAGTCCAATGATGATTTATTGAAATAACTTCCATTTCGTTGTTGGGTAGATTTATCTTAGTTTCAAATGAAATTAAAAAACCCTCAGAAATTTGTAATGGTATCCGTTCACCAAGTTTACACATCCAATGATCATAATAGAATCTAATGTACAATCAAGTACGATGTTTCAAGTATCAAAATCCTATGCTTGTTGCACCAATTTTACAAATGTATCTATCCCCTTTGGTGCATCCTTCTACAAGTCCCCAATTTTCACCTAGCAAACCCTCTACCTGCTCATACGTGATATCTTTTAACATGAACATTGTTGAAGTCTCTAGAATTGTGAATATCTAAAATAAATGTACAAAACAATGAACAGGAACGCACCAATGTAATCCTATAGATCTTGAAACTCCTGTAAATTTCAAAGAGTTGTGTATGTCCATCACCATCTTATGCTTCAAAGATGTTAATGTCCATACATTAGGTTGCGGCCGCTCGAGCTTTAAGAGAGAATCTACCTTAATCATCTCTAACCTGCCAAAATCATTTGATGAAGAGGGTACAACATATGTATGTGTGTAAAAGAAAACTCTCTCACGTAATAGCTGAGTAGGACGGCCTTGTGGAAAGATTATTGACCCAACATCTGCATGCAATGCTTTGAAAGTACCTGTAAGACTATGAAGTGGTTGTTCTTCCACCAAGGTAGAAGGAAATATGTCTACAACAAAAAACTACACAACTTATCTAGGTATATTATGAAATTTGGACAAAAGTCAATGAGCAATACTTACAGTTGATAGGATATCTCATTTTGTTTGAGTTTTCCAATTTCATGGTTGACATTGTGAACACATGTTGTACAATGGCAACAGTTTCACCATTTTTGAGCTTTTTGAAGCCTAATAACTTCCCTTTCCAATGAAGATCCAAGTTTCCAGGATCTCTCACACGGTGAGGACCAACACGAGAGGGTTGCATGTACACGCATGCACCTTTGCAGAACTCCTGTCCTAACCAAAATCCTTCTGGAGCCTTGATATTGTGACATTTTATTGCGATAACCTCATCTTTTGGACATCTATGAGATTTAGGTTTCTCCATTGGAGTTCAGGCTATGGAAGTGACAGTAGGAATTCAAAGAAGATGATGCACAGAGAAAGAAATGGAGATGTAGGAGCTACAATGGTGTGCTAGAGAGAGAAAGTAGTGGAAAGAGATGACTTTTTGGGACCTGGGTATGAAAATGTGAGGTTTTGGGGGGAGAAAGTTGCATTTTGAGTTATTTTTCAAAAAGTCACTTTTTTCACTTCAGTTCATGCACGGATTTTGATTTAGAACCCAAAAATAGCACTTTTGATCCTAAAAGTGGTTGGGGGACCATTAAATGGTGTTATGATGAGTTTTATAACTTTTTGAAAATTTTGAATTTTTGGGCCCAGGTAAGTTACGAGATTCCTTTCTCTCTCTAGAGGCAAAACCTAAGCATAGGGGAATCCTGTCCCCTCATCCCCCTTCAGCCTAGTGATTTATAGGCTATAGATTGTGTCCACCACCCTCCTCTCACTGGTCCATCACTAATCACTCCTTAATCCAAAAGGCCCATGCAGGGTTCATTTTTTCCCTAATGACAATGTCATAAACTTGATGACAAGGCAAAGAAATGTATATTTATTGGTTATAGTGCTGAAAGTAAGGGATATCATTTGTACCATCCATTGACGAACACAATTATTGTGAGTCGAGATGTGGTATTTGCTGAAAATTCAGTTTTCCCTCTACTTGAATGCAAAAGACAGCCAACAGTTAGCTCACAAGATGTGTTCGATACACTCATGCCTTTGTTCCAAAATGGTGCGCTTGACTATGGCCATGTAGACCAGCCAACTAAGGCTCAAAGGGCTGAAAAATTCCAGCCAAATAGGGCTGAAAATGCAGAGAATTTTCAGCCAAACATGGGTGAAAAATTTCAGCCAAAAAATGTCCAAACTACTGGAAATTTCCAGCCACATATGGCTGAACATTTGCGTCAAAATATGGCTGAAAATGAGCATGAAATTCAGCCCATACATGAGGTACATATTGAAGATGTTTTACATAATGAACACATGTCTATCAAGAGTGCACAAACTATGCCAAAGTGGTTGAAACAAACTTCGTAGGACAGCAAATTGAGTGCACCTTTACTTGGTAGAATAAGATTATGCTTACTAATGTGCTAGGGTTACTATATGCAAGTAACCTATGAAACGATGCTCATGGAGAGTATGGAAGGGAAGACAATGCCCATAACAGTCTAGAACTATGAAAAATGTGTAATGCAAAGCAAAGTGCCTGGAACTGAATCCAAGGTATGCAAGTACATTACACACAACCCATAGGCTGCCCTCCTATATGCTTTGGCATGAAGTACAAAAATGGCATAATTACATAGCGCATCAATTACATCATTTTCATATGTCTTTCTACATTACATCGTTATCATCTATGTAAATTTGCAAGAGGGATGAATCAACCAATCAGTGCATTATCAGCACCAATCTTCACTTCGATGCTGCATATTCTTCTCCCCATAAGTACTACAACATAAATCATCAAATAATGATCAAGCATAGTTTGTCTTTGTGGATTAGTACCAGTAATAGCAAAGAACAATGAATATATGAAAACTCAAACACCATGAAGGCATGTATCCCATAGTCCCACATCATCCACCACGCAAAACACGCACTCAAAAAAAAAAAAGAAAATCAGTGAATGCTTCTGCCAAATCAATGCTACCTCACATTCACAATCCTCATGGAGTGTTTTTGCCGACTTAACGCTACCTCGCACTCAAACCTCATGCATACTCCTAGCACCATGCAACATGCTAGCCCATAGGATACAAACCTTCATGTGATAGGGTTTCTATAACGCATGCCTTCCCCTCAAAAGGAATAACCATCCCGAATCATGATATGCAATAAAAAACATTTCTCAAAGCCAACATATTCCATGAAGCAAAACACATACCATAGATCATCATCGTTATTATCATATCATTAAATATAAGGATAATTTATCGTAATCAAGACCATAAGGCATGCCAATGGGATCAATATTTCAAACAATATAAAATGCCAAAACTGGATCAAAAACTGCATTTCCTGCGCTCTTTCTCTTGTTTATGTTTTGATGGTACTATTTATGTTACTATTAGTAGTAATATTATTTAAAGATGTTATTATATATTTTTTCACTTTTGCTCTCTCGTTCATTTTCCAGGACATAAATGATTCTTCAATTCCTCCATCTCTCTCGTTCCTTATCAAACGTGCAGTGTCATGGTAATGTGCGGACGTAGTGATACAGCACCAAAATTTCATGGCCAAGACAAAATGTCATATGACAGGCAAACTTTTGCATCAAGGATCGACATAATTATGATAAAGCAATTTATGAGAACAGAATATCGGATCTATTGAAGGGTTCTCAGAGTAGTAACATTCCCAATCTTCGGAATGTGGCAATGGAACTATGGAAACTATGCACTCATCCTTTCCTGTGTGATGCGTTAGAAGAGCATTGGGCATCCAAAAATGGGCAGAAGGTTCAGGAAGACAACAAGGTTCTGGCGACATTCTTTGCCAAGGCTCTGGGAAAATTTTACTACTAGACAAGCTGTTTCCCACGAAAAGATGCTGGATGACGTCTCTTGATATTCGCTCAATTCATATTGAGGTTAGACCTTATGGAGGACTACTTGAATGCAAAAAAATACTTTTATGAACGGATGGATGGGAAGATACGAGGATGTGACCGCCAGGATGCTATTGATAGGTACTCTGCCACTGGGAGTGAAACATTTGTTTTCTTACTGAACACCAGGGCAGGGGGTCGTGGAATCACATTGACAGCTGCAGATACATGTGTGATTTATGATTCTCACTGGAATTCACAGAATGACTTGCAGGCGATGGCTCGCTGCCATAGTCGTTCTTATGCAATTTTCATAGTGACGCGTGAGCAAAGACGAAGCTTGATGTTGGTTCTCATGATCGAAATCCAACAACATATGAAAAGGAAGATGTACTGTGCACCAAATTACACCTTGTTGGCTTACTAGGATCTGAACGAGCCAAAAGGACTAGGACAGATGGATTGCGCAGATTACTTGAGGATTCTCTTGGTGGAAATAGCAGGACAGTAATGATTGCCGGTGGCAGCCCAGCAGATGCGAATGCGGAGGAGACTCTAAATACTGCAAATCATGCGCGGAACATTCAAAACAAGTCGATGGTGAATCGTGATCCAGTCGCTGTCAGAAATGCGGAGGCTGAGGGAACAACTTGAATTGTTGCAAACTGAGCTTATGTGTGCTCGTGCAGTTGGCAGCACTACTTTAGATACCAAGAGGATAGCATGGTTAGAAGCAAGCAATCAGGGTAAACCAGGATTTAGCATCAGTGTTGTCGGACTGGACTCGGTGGGAGACTCGGAGTGAGTGGAAATTGCTAGATGTAAGCAGCAGCCAAGCACCGGAAACAACACTGGAATGCGGTCATCAAATAATCAAAATCACCGAAAAGTTCTCAAAGTTTACATCAAAAGCATCCGACTATCATCTGACTGAAATACAGTCATCATCGGACTGAAGTACGGTTAGCACCGGATTGGGGTGAGACTAAGTGTTGAGACTAATCAGCGGACTGCATTATGGTGCGTGTTGGCAAGGTGCGCGCATCACCGAAATGGGAAAGCACTGGAATGATCAGCGGACTGCATTATGGTGATGATCGGATGACATGACGGTGACGTGGTCGCCACCGAGGCTGGAAGACCGACATGACTATGCATACTTCATGGACGTAGTTGAGGCGCTGTTGCCGACTGCGCTTCAAGGAGATGTCCGTCTCTTTTCGGCATCGCATCCGCTGTCACGTCCACGAGAAAGCAGGTGCCAGATGCATAAAGGAGCATGGCTTCTATGGTAGCGCGTAGTGTGGAGTGTCTATTAGTGGAACTCCAGAGATGAGCGTCGTCTTGTGTATATTTTTTTTTCGTCGCATGCGTAGCTAGAATTCCGGTGCAGCCGAAGATAGCTGCTCAGATAGAAGCATATGGACATATCCGCCCTTCGACTTGTGCTGTTTGCACCGCACTAGAGGGTTGTGAACTCCTCGTGATTCCCTGGAAAGGGAAATGCGAACTCGCGTCACACTGCCTCATAGCCTTCTATGACGGGCGTCGATCTGAAGAAGAGGACGACAATCCTGGGGAGCCTAGCGGCATGGAGTATCTTTCCGCCGCCTCCAACTGTATGGTTCTTAGTAAGCAATTTAGGCGCCGCATGACCCAATTCAACCATGTCATTAGTCGTGAGTTGTGGATCCGATGGATCGTCCAAGAAGCATGGTTGTCCACAAAAGACGAAAGTGCAGAGGTCAGACACACAGTGCCTTCCTCATATGCTCCAGCCGGTAGAGCCAAGGGGGGGTAAGCCTAGACGGCGCCAATGTTAAAAGGAATGCATGCACATTCCCCGCAACAGAGAAGAGAGATAGAGAGAGGGAGAGGAAACCTGCCATCCACTTCCCATCGTCGCATGCAGGAACAGAAAGAAGACTACATGCGATACAAACTTCAAGAATGAACAAGAACAAGAATGTTTCTCTCTTAACAAGTATATAACATTACAACCACATACACTTTTCACTATCGACGTATGCAGACCAACATAAATATAACAGCAAGAGAGTATAGGGAGAAGAAGCCATATCCAACAAATAAACTTGCCCCAAGAAACGTGCGCGCACTGCCTTCTTTTTTATTAATCCAAGTGATATATTTATACAACTTGTCACACCCATTCGCACGGGGTTTGATGCCTTTTCATTGCAACCCTCCATAGACCCTTCAAATTAAGCCTTAATAAAACTATAAAATGCCAACATGTACATGCCTTTAACACCATGCATCAAGTAATTTTGTGGATTATTCTCTTATTGCTACAACATGTAATGAAGAGCCACTTTCTTTTGAAGATGCATGTGAAGATCCACAATGGATGAGTGCTATGCAATCAGAAATGGATTCCATACATAGTAATGGTACTTGGGAGTTATGTGAATTGCCAAAAGAAAAGAATGCCATTGGTACAAAGTGGGTTTATAAGATTAAGAGAAAATCTGATGGTAGCATTGATTGCTACAAAGCTAGATTGGTTGCCAAAGGATATGCGCAACAATATGGCATTGACTATGGGGAAACTTTTGCACCTACTTCATGCATGAATACCATTCGTACCGTGGTTGCATTGGCTGCCCATCGAGGTTGGAAAGTGCATCAGTTGGACATAAAAACAACCTTCTTGAATGGTGATTTGCAAGAAGAGGTTTATGTGAAGCAACCTCCTGGATTTGCTATGGAAGCTGGGAAAGAGCATATGGTTTGCCACTTGCATAAAACCTTGTATGGTCTCAAGCAAGCTCCACGTGCATGGTATGACAAAATCCATAAGCACTTGATTGCTCTTGGCTTCAAATGTAGTCCGATTGAAAGCACACTCTATGTACGCAAAAATAGGGCTGATCTTATAGTGCTTGTTCTTTATGTCGATGACATACTCTTGATTGGGTCATGTGATGCAAAACTTGAAATTCTTATGGCTGATTTGCAACATACTTTTGATGTCACTTATCTTGATTTTTTGAGCTACTATCTTGGTATCCAGTTTGTATCCGTTGAGGGGGGAATTGTTATGCATCAAGCAAAATATGTTGAAAAACTACTTCAGCATTTTGACTTTGAGGATTGCAAGCCAGTTTCCATGCCAGTTGAGACAAGATTCAGGTTCTCAGTTGAGGATTCCAGTGATGCATTTGACACTTCTCTTTATCAGCAAGCTGTGGGATGTCTTATATATGCATGCACACAAGGCCGGATATACAGTATGCAGTTTCCCAATTGAGTCAATTCATGCATAGCCCAGGCACTAAGCATTCGCAAGCGATAAAATGTGTGTTTAGATATCTCCAAGGCACTTTGAGCTTAGGTCTCTTTTATGGCAAAGATATTAAGCCATGCTTGCATGCTTTTACAGATAGCGATTGGGCTGGTTGTTATGATACTCACACGTCCACTAGTGGTAATTGCTTTTTCCTTGGAGACTCATGCATATCTTGGTTGAGTAAGAAGCAACCTATAGTGGCAGCATCGAGTTGTGAAGCTGAGTACATGGCAGTTTTCACATCTACAGTGGAGTGTATATGGATGAGACGCCTATTGATGGATCTTTGCATGGAGATTGATGCATCTATGCATATTCTCACTAATAGTCAGAGTGCTTTAGCTGTTGCACGAAACCAAGTGTTTCATGCATGAAACAAACATATTGAGGTGCATTATCACTATGTGAGAGAGCGCCTTCATGCAGGAGATATTGATTTGGTATATTTGCCTACACAAGATAATGTGGCAGAATTATTCACCAAAGCTCTTCCACGAGAAAAGTTTGAAGCTTTTCGCAAAGCTTTAGGCTTATTACCTTGTGGGGGCTGATCTGTCACTCCCTGTATGTGTTCACATCATTCGCTCGAGGGGAGTTTGTTACACTTATGTGTTCCTCGAGTAGGTTTGATGTGAACTTTTCCCTATACATGGGCACTTTTTACTCTAGTGCTGGCTAGAGGTTTTTTCCCCATGTTACCACATACTTGATACTCTCATATGTGGTGGTACTTTGTACTTAGGGATATTATTCAGCTCTTACTTCAGTTGAGTTCATCGTCAATAGAGAGAGCTATTCCAGCCATCGTCTTCTCCGTGTGTCTTGCTCCGTTTGTGCTCCTTGTGTGTGCTTCTTGTGTGTCTCTCGCACTTCTACACACACCCAATAGACACTGCTCCAGTGGTAGTCTTAGATTTGCATGAAATTTGGTGAGCATAGTCAAGCTGATTAGGAGATCAAAATAGCTTCGTTTTGTGGTGCCAAAATGCACCTCGTTTATACCGTACTTGTTTAGGCTCTCATAGTGCCTCTTTTGCATCAGATTGCTATGTTATGGATGCCTCTAGTCTGTGTGATGAGACTGAATGTGTTTCATATGATGAAACACAAAATTATGAACATTGGATGGCTGCAATGCAATCTTAATATGATGCTTTAGTGAAAAATGGTACGTGATCTTTATGTGACTTGCCTCCTGGCAAGAAGGCCATTGGTACTAAGTGGGTATACAAGCTGAAGCATAAACTTGATGGAATAGTTGATAGGTATAAGGCTTGGTTTGTTGCAAAGGGTTATGCACAAGAAAGAGGCATTGATTTTGATGAAACCTGTTGATATATTTAGGTAGTGATGTGTGTGAACACTCTAGGACCGTCGGGGCACTTTTTTCCCTCTTTAGGAGGTTTTTTTCCCCCGGCTTGTATATACGCCTATTGCCCTAATGGGCTACTCATCTTTGTACATTCTCTAGTAATACATTCAGTCTTGTGTGTTGTGCTCCAAGCTTCTTCTTCTTCCTTGTGCTGTTCGCGTGCTTCCGCAGACGTCTAACTCCAACAATTGGTATCAGAGCAGGTCGTTGCTTCTTCTAGGGCACCGTCGACACTCCTCCGTTTGCAGTCTCAGATTCGCACAAAATTTGGTGAGCATACTCAGGGTGTTTCCGAGATCAAAACTGCTTCGCTCTGTGGTGCCGAAATCGTGATCTGAGCTCGTTTCGGCCTCCGAACGCACTATCGCAGTGCTTGTGCAGGCTATTTTGTCCTTTTGTGCCAAAGGTATATACCAGTTTCTGTTGGATGTGATGGCTGGGTACAATCAGAAGATCAAGGTGGTGCTGCTAGACCTGCTTCACACCTGCCCTTTCTTTTCTTCAGATATGGTTAGGAGACTCCTTGAGCTTCCAAATGACACCAAGAAACTATATATATGCTTTACAAAGTGATTGAGTAATGATCAAATCAAAACAGATAAGTTTGAACCTTCATAAGTCCAAAAACTTGCTATTCCTGTAATGACACCTGCTCAGTCCTAAGCTCAGTGTGTCCAGCACACTTACAATTGGTCTAATTCCTTCTGGGAGTATTAAATTAACTTAACAAGCTATCATTAGCAAGTTAAATCACTCCAAATGACAAACTATACACTTAGCATGATGTTTAGCAAAATCAGGGACACCCCCGACTTTTTAGGAATCACACAGAAATATACCAGTGATCACTTCGACAGCGATTTCTCCCAATTGGCTGAATAGATTGGCTTGAAACTTTGTAGTGTTGTAGAATGCTTTGAGCTGGTTCCAATGAGCCCTTGATCATCAAATTTGGTTCAGTAGATCTTGAGATATGCTCTGTTGAAGTTGACAGACTTGGAGGTAGTCACTCAGAGAAAACACAGAGTAAAACTATGAGTATATGTATTGATACTATCAAATGTACATTCCCATTGGCATGTAGAATGATGCCCAATGGTACTCAGAGGTGTAGACTAGGTAGTAGCTCTCACACTCTCACAAATATGCTTGGATTAGCCTCGGGAAGAGTGTCACGCACCCCGCGACTTTTACATTGGTTTTTTATAGAAGTTTTGAATGAATTTGAATTTGAATTCAAATTAAAGCTCCCTTGATTCTCTCCACTAGACTTAGGGAGATATTCCCTCAACTAAAATCATCTAACTTTTCCACGACTCTAGTCTAGTAGGTATGATTACAATGTTTGATAAAGTCACATGGACTTTTACATGAGATAAAAGTAAGAATCAATAAGACTAGGTTCATATGATTATTGACTCTTGTGAATGTATCATCCAAGGGTCCAATCTTTTATAGTTTCCAAGGGTTCAATAGTCCAAGCTTTATGTTGGGTCTTCAAGGCACACAACAAAGCCAAGTGTTAAGGCTTGTTTGCACCAACAGTTTCTGTTCGCCAGTTTAAGCATCTTGAAGTCTGCTACAGGTCTAGCAGAACTCGTCTGGGCAGTTCTGTTCAACTTTTTGAGATACAGTCAATTTTTTGCATCAAGGTATTTTAGTCACCGGCCATGACTGAAAGCAGTGATGTATTCCGTATGTTGGCTGTTGAGGATAAGTTGGATGGTACCAACTACCCATTATGGGCTTATATGATGCGACATGTACTGGTTGCAAAAGGATTGTGGAACATTGTGCAGGGTGTTGAAAGACGTCCTGTTACACCTGTAATGACAGGTACTGCAAATACAGGTGTTGGAGCTGATGAAGATGGTGTCGAAGATGATATTCCGCAGATTCCTGTTCGTGCTGCTGTTTCTGTTGCACCTACTGCAGAGCAGATTCGTTGGGATGGCAGAGATGCCCAGGCACATGCATTGATAGCTTTGTCTGTCAAACGTGCCATTATTCCTCACATTCGCTCTTGTAGAACAGCAAAGGATGCTTGGGATACACTTACCACTTTGTACCAGGCTAGGAATGAGGCTCGTGTTGCTTACCTCCGAAAACAGTTGGAGAGTGAGCACATGAATGAAGGTGATTCGATGGACAGTTTTCTTACAAAGATCAAAGACCTGAAGGAACAATTGATTTCTGCTGATGAGGTTATACCAGATAGCTCACTTGTGCAGACCGTTCTGAATGGCCTTCCTGATTCATATCAGAGTTTTGCCTCTACTCTTCGATTGATGATGAAGGCAATCCGAATGCCTTGTCATTTGAGGAATTAGTCTCTGTTCTGTTGTAGGAAGATCAGTCCAGGCAGAACAGGTCCATTATGGGTGTTGCAGATCAAGCTTTCCTGGCTAGTCAGAAGGGCAAAGGAAAATGGAGCTCTTCTACTAGTAAGCAGAAATCTGCAAATGCTGCACAATCGAAGAACCAAGATAAAGATGAGAAGAAATCAGAAAAGCAGAAATTGTTCTGCAAGTACTGTAAAGGAAATGATCATATTATAAAGAACTGTCCAAAACTGGCTGCTAAAGAGGCAAAGAAGAAAGAGGCTTGAATGGTTGTTGCAGAGGCCTCTACACCAAAATCAGAGTCTGCAAATCTTGTGCAGGAAGAAGAATGGGCGTTTACTACTGTCTGCAGTTTTGACCCATCTTCTCATGATCAGTGCATGTCTGCAGTAGACTCAGATGTTTGGTACTTTGACAGTGGGGCAACCAAACATATTACCTCGTAGCGCAGTTTCTTCTCTTCACTCGAGCCTGCCCCTATAGGGAATACTGTCACATGCGCCAATAACTCCTCTTATCCTGTTAAGGGAGTTGGTAAGATCATTCTGACTACTGCTGATGGTAGTTCTTTCACTTTGTCAGATGCTTTATTTGTGCCAGGGATCAAAAAGAACCTGTTATCAGTTTCTGCATTAGCCAAGATTGGCTTGGTTGTGAAATTCGTTGATGACAAGTGTACAGTCCATGATCTCTCAAATGGCGATGTGATTATTGCTTCTGGCATTTTATGTCGTGGGCTGTATAAGCTCATAGACTATGAAAAATCTGTGAATGATTCGGCATGTGCAGTTCATGATTCTCAGGCTATGTCAGATGCAAAGCTTTGGCATGCACGCTTTGGTCATCTGAATTTTGCTAGTTTGTTACGCCTGCAGAAATCTGAAATGGTGTCCTCTTTGCCCAAACTTGAGGCACCTGGAAAACATGTTTGTGAAGGCTGTATTTTGGGCAAAATGCAGCGTTCTTCCTTTCCAAAAGATGGTTCAGTTCGGGCTATGCAGAAATTGCAGCTTGTACATAGTGATGTCTGTGGTCCTATGCAGACACCCTCTTTTGGAAATTACCTTTACTTCGTGACTTTCATTGATGATTTTTCCAGGCATGCATGGGTATATCCACTCAAAGCAAAGTCTGAAGTGTTCACGTGCTTCAAACAGTTTTTGGTTTTGGCTGAAAATCTGTCAGCATGTAAAATGGGCACCCTCCGTTCTGATCGAGGGGGGGAATATATGTCTTCAGATTTTAATGCATTTCTGGCTGAACGTGGGATAAAACACCAGTGTACAGTGCCGTATACACCTCAACAGAATGGAGTTGCTGAACGAAAGAACAAGTCACTCATGGAGATGGCAAGATGCATGGTCAAAAGTCAGGCTTTACCACATAGTTTCTGGCTTCAGGCTGTCATGTGTGCAGCATATGTACTGAACAGGTGTCCCACGAAAGCGTTGCAGTCTATCACTCCATATGAGGCTTGGCATGACCGCAAGCCATTTGTTGCTCATCTGCGTGTTTTTGGTTGTTTGGCATATGCATTAGTGCCTGAACAACATTGCAGAAAATTGGATGATAAGGCAGTAAAATGTATTTTTGTTGGGTACAGTTCTGAAAGTAAAGGCTATCGTTTGTATCATCCACAGACTAAACGCATTCTGGTTAGCCGTGATGTTGTCTTTGTGGAAGATGCTATTCAGCCATTGCTTTCATGTACTAAGGAGACATCTGTTAGCTCCAAAGACATGTATGATACTTTGATGCCTCTTTTTACAGGTGGATAGGCTAGCGCTGGTCCTAATGAGGCAACTTCTCAGCCTTTGCAGGTTTCATATGATGATGCAGATCATTCCATTTCTGATGCAGATTTACATGATGAACTTGTTGATGAGAGAGCTGATATTGAATAGGCAAAAACTATGCCAAAATGGCTGGTGCAGACTTTGCGTGACAGCAAATTAGATGCACCTTTGTCATATCGTACTCGTTCAGGCTCTCATAGTACCTCCTTTGCATCAGATTGCTATGCTATGGCTGCATCTAGTCTCTGTGATGAGAATGAGCCTGTTTCTTTTGATGAAGCACAAAATCCAGAAAATTGGATGGCTGCTATGCAATCTGAATATGATGCTATAATGAAGAATGGTACATGGTCTTTATGTGACTTGCCTCCTGGCAAGAAGGCCATTGGCACTAAGTGGGTATACAAGCTGAAGCGTAAACCTGATGGTACAGTTGATAGGTATAAGGCTAGGCTTGTTGCAGAGGGTTATGCGCAGGAAAGAGGCATTGATTTTGATGAGACCTTTGCACCTACATGCCGTATGACTACTGTTTGGAGCATTTGTGCACTTGCAGCCCATCATGGTTGGAATGTACATCAGTTGGACATTAAAACAGCATTTCTGAATGGTGACTTGCATGAAGAAGTGTATATTTTTCAGCCCCGTGGCTTTGTGCAGAAAGGGCATGAAAACCAGGTGTGCAGGTTAAAGAAGGCGTTATATGGTTTAAAGCAAGCACCACGTGCTTGGTATGAGAAAATACATGCCTATCTGATTGCACATGGTTTTGAGAACAGTCCAACTGAAAGCACCTTATATGTTAAGCGTGCTAATGATGTGCTTTTGATCATTGTTGTCTATGTAGACGACATGCTGCTCACTGGTCCTCTTGAGAAGCATATTGCTGATTTCAAGGCTGATTTGCATGCCTCATTTGAGATGTCTGATTTGGGGCATTTGCATCACTATTTGGGCATTCAGTTTATGCAAGTTGATGGTGGAATGGCTTTGTGTCAAACGAAATATATTGACACATTATTGCAGCGTTTTGGCCTTGAAGACTGTAAGCATATTGCCACTCCTATGGAGACAGGTTTACGATTGAGTCTTCATGATGTTGGAGATGCATTTGATGCTGTTCTCTATCAGCAGGCTGTTGGATGCTTGATTTACTTATGCATTACTCGGCCAGATATTCAGTTTGTTGTCTCACAGATGAGCAGGTTTATGCATTGCCCAGGAGTCACGCATTGGAAAGCGGTTAAGCGCATCTTTCGCTTCTTGAGTGGTACTCGGCTACTTGGGTTGTTTTATCCCAAGGGGGGATCACTACCGCCAGATTTGCATGCTTTTTCTGACTCAGATTGGGCTGGTTGCTATGACACTCGTGTGTCCACCAGTGGTTTTTGCTTCATGCTTGGTAGCTCATGTATATCTTGGTTGAGCAAGAAGCAGCCTACTGTGGCCACTTCCAGTTGTGAGGCTGAGTATAGGGCAGCTTTCACAGCGACTGTTGAGTGTGTGTGGCTCAGACGCCTTATGGCTGATTTGGGTGTTGGCCAGTCTTCTGCCACCACCATCTTCACTGACAGTCAGAGCGCATTGGCAGTTGCGAGGAACCCTGTGTTCCATGCTCGCACTAAGCACATTGAGGTGCATTATCACTATGTCAGGGAGAGGTTCTCTGCTGGGGAGATCAGCTTGGCACATGTGCCCACGCAGGAAAACATTGCAGACCTTTTCACGAAGGCTCTGCCTAGGGAGAAGTTTGAAGCTTTCCGCAAAGCTTTGGGCTTACTTCCTTTTGTGGAGTGATTTCCACATAGCTCGGCACTTCCTTATACATGAGTGCCAGCTCCTTGTTCACCGCATCACTCCCAGGGGGGATTTGTTGATATATTTAGGTAGTGATGTGTGTGAACACTCTAGGACCGCCGGGGCACTTTTTTCCCTCTTTAGGAGGTTTTTTTCCCCCGGCTTGTATATACGCCTATTGCCCTAATGGGCTACTCATCTTTGTACATTCTCTAGTAATACATTCAGTCTTGTGTGTTGTGCTCCAAGCTTCTTCTTCTTCCTTGTGCTGTTCGCGTGCTTCCGCAGACGTCTAACTCCAACAAAACCTTTGCACTTACATGCCAAATGGCTACTGTTCGTAGCATCTGTGCACTTGCAGCTCATCATGGTTGCAATCTACATCATTTGGATATTAAAACAACATTTCTGAATGGTGACTTGCATGAAGAAGTGTATGTTTTTCAGCCTCATGGCCTTGTGTAGAAATTGGCATGAAAACCAAGTGTGCAGGTTAAAGAAGGCATTATATGGTTTAAAGCAAGCACCACATGCTTGGTATGAAAAGATACATGCCTATCAGATTGCACATGGTTTGAGAATAGTCCAATTGAAAGCACCTTATATGTTAAGCATGCTAATCGTGTGCTTCTGGTCACTGTTGTGTATGTTGATGACATGCTACTCAGTGGCCCTCATGAGAAGCATATTGCTGATTTCAAGGCTGATTTGCATGCCTCATTTCAGATGTTTGATTTGGGGCATTTGCATCATTATTTGGGCATTCCGTTTATGCAATTTGATGGCTGAATAGCTTTGTTTCAAGTGAAATATATTGACATATTATTGTAGCATTTGGCCTTGAAGAGTATAAACCTATTGCCACTCCTATGGAGGCAGGTTTAGGATTGAGTCTTCATGATGTTGGAGATGCATTTGATGCTATTCGCTATCAGCAGGCTGTTGGATGCTTGATTTATTTATGCATTACTCGGCCAAATATTGAGTTTGTTGTCTCACAGATAAGCAGGTTTATGCATTGCCTAGGTGTCAAGCATTGGTAGGCAGTTAAGTGCATCTTTTGCTACTTGAGTGGTATCTGACTACTTGGGTTGATTTATCCCACTGGGGGATCACTACTGCCAGATTTGCATGCTTTTTCTAACTCTGATTGGGCTGGTTGCTATGACACTCGTGTGTCCACTAGTGGCCTTTGCTTCATGCTTGGTAGCTCATGTATATCTTGGTTGAGCAAGAAGCAACCTACTGTGGCCACTTCCAGTTGTGAGGCTGAGTATAGGGCAACTTTCATAGTGATTGTTGAGTGTGTGTGGCTCAGATGCCTTATGGCTGATTTGGGTGTTGGTCAATCTTCTGCAACTACCATCCTCACTGACGGTCAAAGTGCATTGGTAGTGCGAAGAACCCTGTGTTCCATGCTCACACTAAGAACATTGAGGTCCATTATCATTATGTCAGGGAGAGGTTCTGTGCTGGGGAGATCAACTTGGCATATGTGCCTACACAGGAGAACATTGTAGACCTTTTCATGAAGGCTCTGCCTAGGGAGAAGTTTGAAGCTTTCTCCAAAGCTTTGGGCTTACTTCCTTTTGTGGATTGATTCCACATAGCTTGGCACTTCCTTATACATGAGTCCCAACTCCTTTTTCACTTCATCACTCCTAGGGGGGATTTGTTGATATATTTATGTAGTGATGTGTGTGAACTCACTAGGACCATCGGGGCACTTTTTCCCTCTTTAGGAGGTTTCCCCCCGCTTGTATATATGTCTATAGCCCGAACGAGTTACTTATCTTTGTACATTCTAGTGGTAATATGTTCAATATTGTGTGTTGTGCTCCAAGCTTCTTCTTCTTCCTTGTGCTATTTGCGTGCTTCTACAGATGCAAAATTCCAACAATAGATAGATAGATAGATAGATAGATAGATAGATAGATAGATAGATAGATAGATAGATAGATAGATAGATAGATAGATAGATAAATAGATAGATAAATAGACAAAGAGATAGACAGATAGAGAGATAGACAGACAGACAGATAGACAGACAGATAAATAGATAGATAGATAGATAGATAGATAGATAGATAGATAGATAGATAGATAGATAGATAGATAGATAGATCATCACTGCATCACCAAATCTCTTATTTCTACTAGGTTTTTGAAATAGAAAATAAAATTTTGGAAGCCAAAAAAATAATTTAAAATAAATGATTCACATGGAATATTTTAGGCCTTTTGATTCTCAACGTTAAAATTTGCAAAATGTTGATGCTTGGCATCAATTTCATGCAGAATGTGATGCCTCGCATTGACTTTGTCCAATTCCTTGCACACACATTGTACATGAACTCGATGCTCGATATCAGACATGATGATGGGCATTGAGATAATGAAAAACTTGATGCCTCACATTGCATCTTTGCATTAGATTGATGCCTGACATACACATAGTGCATGGAGTTTATGCTAGACAACATCTACATTGTAGAATAATAAGTATGTGAACTATCAATTCATGACAAAAAAATGCAAGCCGATCAGAGTAGGCTCTTACCCAACCCTGAAAATGAATAAAATGCTCTCATAAAGTCTTGTATGAGGATTTCATTGCATAATTTTGTTGTAAATCCTCCCAAGTGAGGCACCCAAGCCTCATCATCATCACTTTTTGAAGCTTAATATAATTATAATAAGTGTAGGGACCATCATCACTTTTTTAAGCTTCATGTAATTATAATAAGTGTAGGGACCATATATAATTATGCTTCAATGCTAGAGTGGGATCACTTCAAACAATTCTTCAAACATTAGATGTCATTCCATGAGCTAAAACCCTTATTTCTCTTTGAAATGGTTTAATTATAAAATAACTTCCTCCTAAAAGATTTTTGCAACAATATCTTATGTTTCGCCAGCATAGATAGAATCATTTATGAGCGTCATCATGCCATGATGTAATCTTATGCTTGAGAATAATTTTCGACATTTGGAATAAATTCTTGATCCCTCTCTTGAGGCTTCATATTCATGACAAGGTCTATATGATGCTTCAAAAGCTTCCCCAATATCTATTTTCTACTATGTATTATAAATACATGAGTTCTTGTCAGAATTCCCTATTGACAACACAAAATCACTTGGTCACTTTGTGGGTTTATTTCCATTATTATGATAATATCTCACATGCTATTTCCTTTGTGCTCTTTAAATTATTTGATAATCATCATGGTTTATTGAAGGTTTTTCAACGAGTATGCACTCTATCATGCATGCATTAAATACATAGACGTCTTGTTTTTGTTTCTATTATTACAATAATCTTTCACATGCGAGTTTCTATCTTTTTCAAAGAGCATCTCGTCTATCATCTAGTCTTGTATTTCTACCTGATTTGCAACCAAACATGCACCTGAGTGCTTTGAAATCTCTTTCCATGTGCATTCCACTAGGATTTTTTCAACTCTTGCAACTTCAAGCTTAATATCATTATAAACTATTGAGATACCTATTTTATGAAAATACCATTATAATCTATCATGCATCTGAAGGTGCAATATAAATGAAGTGAAAAATTTGAAAATTATTGAACCAAGATGCAAAAGGAAGTCCTCTAGGACTAAATTATATAATACAAAAAGAGTTTGCATTCATAGCTCGGAATAATTTGAGATGGAAATTCCTGTTTGTAGGGCGAAGCATATATGGATTTTACCTGCATTTGTAGACCGTGCATAGACCACCTTATCCGTCCATCAATCATGAAAATTGGGATTCCCATAGTGGGCAGTGAAAAAGTGTCTTCTTGCATAAATGGGTCCACCTCATCCTTCATGTAGAGAGATGGACATTAGTCATATGGATGTATATTTTTATGATCTATGCAATTTTCAAATTATGTATCTATGTGAGCATACATGCATAAAATATGTATTATTTAAGCATTGTTAATTTCTTACATCATTTGCTATATCCCCGAGTCTCTCTCTTCCCAATCCCCCCCTCTCTCTATCTGGTTTTATCCCTCTCCTTCACTTCCTTTGTCAATAACTGTCATTTGTTTCCTTCTCTCATACACAAATACACAGAATTATAGATATTCGTGTGTGTATGCATCCATAGATGAATGTACGTATGTATGTGTATGTACTAATTGTATATATGTATGTATGTAATTGTATATATGTATGTATGTAAGTTTATATGTATTGCTTATTCGTTCTCCTGTTGTGTTATTTTTAGATAGTTTAACATATATTCTAGTTATATTCTGTTGTGTAACGTGGAAGTATCTGCTCGTAATTCCAATGAATTTGGGAGGCGACTAGGATTTCCTGTTCCCTCAACGTTAATTATGGATGTATATTTGTATGATGTGTGCAGTTGTTTATGTATGTATACATTATTTATTCATAAGTTATGTAGTATGTAAGCATTATTTGTGTTTTATATCATTTGCTATCTCCTGACTCCCTCCCTTCCAATTTTCCCCTGTCTCTCTCTCTCCATCTCTCTCTCTTTGTGTCTTCCTTTCTCAATAACTCTCATTTATTTCCCTCTCTCATATACAAACACATACAACTATAGAAATGTATGGGTCTGTATGCATCCATAAATTTATGTACGTATGTATGTATGTATGATTATATGTATTCTTGTTCATTCTGTCGTGTTTTTTTTGAGACGGCTCGAAGCCAATATACTTTTTTAGTCATGTTCTGTTTTTTTTTTTTTTAATGGAGGTTCGGTCGAGGCTTACTCTCCCTGACTTTAACTTTGAAATTGCAACTGTACAAGGAAGGGCATAGTACCCATGGGACCCCTCTTATCCCACAAGAAGAGGGGTTTACAAAACTAAACGGCGGTCACAACTACCATGGGGATGGACAAACAGTAGCACCTCAGCCACATGAAACATCATTACAAGATACACATGTCCCTTACATTTTGCTCTCAGGGGTTGAACCCTCACCCCCGCCTCAAGAGGCGAGAGGCCCAACCACTAGGCCAACGAACTGGACAGTCATGTTCTGATGAAGTCCTGCGGTAACAGAGAGTTATGTAGAGGTGTCTTCAAGGCCACGCATTCTAAAATAATCAATGGTCATAAATCGAGGAAATTTGAGAGGCGACTAGAATTTCTTGTTCGATCAGACTGAACTAGAGCCTCGAGCAGCCTGCAAACCGCCACTGAAGAGTATGAACTGGAGAAGTACCCGAACAACAACAGTAGTTTAAACAGCAAAGTACAGCTTGAACCAGACTTTTTGAATTCCACAGCCCATCATCGAGGAAATAAATCAACAGCTTCGAAACCAATGCCTGATTGACCAGATTCAAGATTGAAATTCGAGGCGTCTTAATCTTCGAATGTCATGCATGGATGAGTGTGCTTGCGTCTGCGGCAGACAACGTCAGAAATACACAGATGATTATTATATGGAAATCCTTGTTGCTAAACGTGTTTTGCTTATTTTATTGGGTGATGTGGTCGTCTCTTTGCGACAAAGACATTGGTTGTTGCAGGATCTACGAGAGACCAGATCCCATGCTCATCGAAAATAAAAAGCGTTGGAATACAAATTGAAGTGTATTATGAAGCTCCGCATGCAAACAACTTTGTCCATTGTTAGATCCAGCGAAACGATTACAACTCTGAAGATCACGTCAGTAACCAAACACATACCCCTCTCGCTCTCTCTCTCTCTCTCATACAACATGTGTTTGTGTTTGATATACTCATGCATGTACATGTGAGTGTTTCTGCATGTATCTGCAATATATGTACCAAGTTTTTTTTTAAATAAAGGAAGTTCGCCGGACTTTAATTATAATAAAGAGAAAAAGTTACAAGTGAATGGGACTAGTGCCCATGGGAACCCCCAAATCCCACAATGCAGGGGAGGAGTATGGCAAGCTACAGGGCATTACAAATGAGGCGGATAACATTATCATCACCCTCATGTGAGACCCATTTGGGTTTCAACTTGTTGTTTTCGAGGAGATAAATACAGTGATGTCTAAATGGTGGCGATCTCTTGACTCGGAAGATTCTTTTACCAAGGAGAAACAAGGATTTCTCGATCGACCATTCCTTAGGAGTTTGGCCAAAATTGACAGCACAGTGCTCCCTCCAAATCTTCCAGAGAGCCTCACCTCTGATGGCATTCCACAGCCTCGATGAGCAGCCGATCGCCTCACCCAACATCACTTGTTGCCAATTGATTTGACTCGTGAGTCTCAATACTCGTGTCACGTGATGCCAGATAACACGGGACTTGGGGCAGTCGAAGAACAGGTGAGCTAAATCTTCGTTAAAAACGTATATGTGCTATCATTTATGGACATCTGGTAGTGCTTGTCAATCTGTATCAACATATGAAACTTTGAATATATATATATATATATATATATATATATATATATATATATATATATATATATATATATATATATATATATATATATATATATATCGTAAGAATTCAGATTTTCCAAAGATGAAGAGTTATAAATGCATTCTGTCGTCGTAGCTGCACAAGGAGATCGACAAGGGTATCCAAATCAGTTGTACATCTATACATCCGCAAAAAAGAAAAAAAACGAAAAATTGCGATGAAAATTATGGTAAAAAGAATTGCCATGGATATGTTGGTCAATATATGGGTTAGGGAAAGCGTGTTTTTTGTGCTTGCCAAAAGAAATAAATCTAAAAAAAAAATTAAACGCACAGCAATGCCTATAGTGACACATAAAGAGACGCTCCTTTTTTTTGGAAATTTATTTTATATATTTAATGTTCTGATGAGAATTGTAATGCTAGAAAATAATTCCACTACAAAAGATGAGGGGTATACCAAGGCTTCTACCGGCGCAAATGCATGGGTGCCATTTTGCCCCGACGCTAGTGTAAGCATTCTCATATGATATATAATTAAATATATTAAATAAGTAGGGTTTTAAGGTTAATATTAGTTTATATAATTAAATATATTAAAAACTAGGATTTAAGATAGAAATTAGTTCATATGATTAAATCTATAAAAACTAAGGTTTTATGATAAAACGTTTGATATATAGTTAAATGTATAAAAAACTAGAGTTTTAGGATTAAAGTTAGTATATATAATTAAATATATATAAATAGGGTTTTATGATAAATATTAGCATATATAATTAAATGTATTTAAAAATCCGTTTTAGGATTATTACTAGCATGTATAATTAAATATATAAAAAACTAGAGTTCTAGAATTAATATTAGTATATATGTTTTAATATATAGAAAAGTAAAATTTAGGATATTTAATATTGAAAAACAAGCAAGGGGTTTAGGATAAATACTAGTAGATATAATAAAATGTACACAAAATTAGAGTTCTAGGATTATTAGTAGATATAATTAGATATATAAAAAAAGTAGGATTTTTTACATAAAAACCCACTGTTTAGAAGAAACATTAGTATATATAGTTAAATACATAGAAAATTAAGGTTTCAAGATAAATATGAGCACTTAAATGCATAAAAACACTAGGGTTTTAGGATTAATACTAGTATATGTAACTATTTGTATAAAAAAGTCAAGGTTTTAGAATCAATATTAGTGTATATAATTAACTATATAAAAAACTTGGAATATGGGAGCTAAAAATTTGAGTAGCAAGTTGAGATCAACTATGAAGTAATGCAAGAATGTGAGAACTCTTGAAATGAGAAGAGTCAGGATGACAATGTATGTTCCTAGGATTACAAAGTAATGATGAAAGCCTCCATTTATAGGTCAATTATAGCTAGGTTTTTATTATTTATTAGCCAAGATTTTCTTAGTTATTAATTTTTTTTATTGACTTCCATTTATTTTTTCTTAAACATTAATCATGTGGGTTTTATTGTAGCATGGTTGATGATAGTACACATGGTACTATTTTGATACTCAATTCCACAAGATCTTATCTTGCATGACTTCTGCATAGATGCTGCTTGCATCATAGATGTATACCATATCTATTGTTTGAATTCCGTCTAAGACATCTCCTCCACCATATCCTCCTATTGGTCAATCTACAAGGATGTGATACCTATAATGGAGTTGACACCTCTAGATATCTATTCTCTATACGTTTATGAGGGGTTGAATTGTCGAGTGCCTCATATATTTGCTCGATCTACTAAAGGCTCATCAACCATAGCTAACTAATCACAGTGAGCATGAGGTAGACATTCAAGTGGTGGTAGATGTTTTGTAGGTGATGATGCATCTACACTATCATGATCACCTAGATCCTCACAACAAACTACTTTGACCACACCTAGCACACCTTGGGGTGCACATGAGCATGCCAAATCAAAGGTATATTAATAAAATCATGATGGATTCTTCCACATTGATAAAGTTGGTGTATCTATGCACCAATGCATATGGCCGACATGGTATAAGAACTCTAAACTACTTCATTGGAAAGAGCACGATAAAGATAAGTTGAATTACATTATTGAGTATTTATCAAGAGTATCATCTAACACGTGCATGCACAACAATGTCTTGTACATGGATGAAAAATGTGCTAATTAAAACTCTAAAACCTCAATGTTATGCAATGTGGAAAGTTAGTCACAATGGGCTTTGATATTCCTCTTTTATTAATGAAGATGACTAAGAGATGCTACTAGAGGAGGTGCATGATCCTCATACATATTGATAGAGGAGAGAGGTGACAACTTCATGTTTGCAAGCGGTGGGGACCTCTCATTCAAGTAGTGGCAGATTGGAGCTATTTTTCCATAAGGTTTTAAGTTTTTTTCTATATATATATATATATATATATATATATATATATATATATATATATATATATATATATATATATATATATATATATATATATATATATATATACATACACACACATACACACACATACACACACACGCATATATATATATATATATATATATATATATATATATATATATATATATATATATATATATATATATATATATATATATATATATATATATATATATATATATATATATATATGCGTGTGTGTGTATGTGTGTGTATGTATATATATATATATATATATATATATATATATATATATATATATATATATATATATATATATATATATATATATATATATATATATACACACACACACACACACACACACACACATACACACATATACATACACACACACACACACACACACACACACACACACACACACATATATATATATATATATATATATATATATATATATATATATATATATATATATATATATATATATATATATATATATATATATATATATATATATATATATATATATATATATATATATTGTGTGAGCATGGAACACATGGTTCCTCACAACTACCAATGTGCTCTCATTCTCAGTGATAATGGTGGTAGTGGACGAATGAAGAACACCTAAATCAGCCAAAAGGCATCTGGCCACACACGCTCAACAATAATTATGAAAATTGCCCTATACTAATCCTCACAACTAGAAGTGGCCATAATAGGCTGCTTCCCGCTAAACCAAGAGATGCATTAGCTAACAAGCATGAAGCAAAAACTACTAGTGGACACATGAGTGTCATAACAAACCAACCCAGTGAGATTCAGAAAAAGCATTTAAATTTGGTGGTATTTACACCTCCATTGGGATAAAGCAGTCCAAGTAGACGGGTACCACTCAAGTAGGGAAAGATGTGCTTAACTGTCTGCTAATGTTTGGCACCTAGGCAATTAGTAAACTTGCTCATTTGAGAGACAAAAAACTTCATATTAGGTGCAGTTATGCATAAGGAAATGAAGCATCCAACAACATGCAGATGGACAACAACAAATGCATCTCAAGCATCATGAAGACTCAACCATAAACCTTTTTCTATAGGAGTGGCAATAGGTTTGCAATCTTCAAGGCCCAAACAGAAAGCTTCCCCCCCCCCCCCCCCCCCCACCCCCCATCAACTTGCATAAATTGAATGCCCAAATAATGTTGCGAATGCTCTAGATCTAACATATCAAATGAGGCATGCAAATCAGCCTTACATTCAACAATATTCTTCTCATTAGGACCAATGAGTAGCGTGTCATCAACACGAACAACAATGATAAGAAGGACATCATCTGCATGCTTAAGATATAAGATGATCTCATTTGTATTGTTCTCAAAACCATGTGCAATCATGTAGGCATCTATCTTTTCATACGAAGCATGTGGAGCTTTCTAAAAACCATATAATGCCTTTTTCAACCTACATACTTTGTTTCATGCCCTTTCTGCATACAATGAGGGGGCTGAAATACATACAGTTCTTCATGTAATTCACCATTCTCAGTTTTAATGTCCAAATGATGTACATTCCAAAAATGATGAGTTTCAAGTGCACAGACGGTGGTCATTTGGCATATGGCTGAAAAGGTCTCATTAAAATCAATGTCTCTCTCTTGGTCATAAACTTTTGCAACAAGCCTAGCCTTTTACCTGTAAAATATTCCATCATGCTCATGTTTTAGCTTGTATACCCATTTAGTGCCAATGGCCTTTTTGCATGGAGGCAAATCACATCGAGACCAAGTACCATTCTTCATAGTAGCATCATAATCTAATTGCATAACAACCATCAAATTTTTTGAATTTTATGCTTATCAAAAGAAAAAGTCTCCTTGTCATCACACAGGCAATCATTTCATAACAATGTGATGCAAAGGAAGCACTATGAGAGCCTCAACCAGTATAATATGACAAAGGTGCATCTAATTTTCTATCTCCCAAAGTCTGCACCAAGCCCGATTGCTTCAACCACAAGTAAAACCTTTCAAGAAACCTGTAGATTAACTAGTGTGGCTAAAAGCGTAGCCCCAAAAGGTGAACATTCATTATCAAAGAAGTATAGAGAACACTCTTCTTGATGTTCTTGGACCTCTGTGAAGAGAACTATGCACAAAAGTACTCCAAAATGACTCTAAAAATCGCCCCAAAAATGCTTCAAAAACAGGCTTTGAAAGCAAAGAATGAAGCTTTGAGGACCCAAATGTGGTTGAAGATAATGTGAACCTTAGTCTTTCCCCTTCTTCAAGCATCAACAGAGTGTAGCTTAGTGGCAAGAGATTGCCACAATTAAGTGAGCTCCAAGGGGAACAATACTGGGATGGATGACCTCTCGCGAAGTACCAAGGTTCGAGAACCTTGGTCTTCCTTGATCGTTGAGGTCCTCCCTCACGTTTAGCCAAAAATTCCCATGATGATTTTGATGACTCAGATGACAAGGTATGCCAAGGTCTATGCCTTGGACCTTGCCTTAGTCAAAAGCCTTGGGTGGGTGGGTAGGTGAAGTATTTCATTGGTTATGCACCACGGTGCACTCTTTTTCTCGAGACCTCCATGATGATATCCTTAGATTAGAAAACTAAGCTCCTAGAGCTGCACATGGTGCTATACATAGAAGCTACAGAATACACAGAAAACACAGTACATAGGGAAGCATGAACAAAGACTTCTTAGGTGTTACAAATGCAGTTGAACTTACAGTCTACGGCTGACTAGGCCACTATATGTTTTATTAAAGAGCATATACAAAAGTGTCACACGGCCATTTGTCCTTTCACATGGACATTAAGGGTAACACCATCGACAATTAAAGGCTCATGATGCTTTTAGAGGAGGATTACGAAAGCCTGTATGGCTAGACACTAAGGAGTGGGAGATGATTCATGATGAGTAGCAACAGACTCTTGATCAATATCACGAGTAGCAACATGCAGTGGCCACTTTTCTAGGTACAATCCAAGCATTGCATTTTGGTATCAACAGTTACAATGGGATGCGTCACAAGTTTTTAAGTATCATTTTGATGATTGAATTTTCTTATGTTAAAAACGTCATTTTGTGATATCACATTTTGCATATTTAGTGTAGGAGTTGGCGGTGGGTCATCTTTCAACATGAGTAGAGGAGCCTTATGGATATCATCATGATTGGTTGCACTTTTGAAAGACTTGGAGGGATGCGGTGCAATCATTTCTTGTTGTCTATAAACATCGTTTCAATTTGTCTGGTTTCATGAATGTGCTTAGTTGCAAGAATACAGGTATATATGTTTTAATCCATGTGGTTTTGTGTATGGAGTGGTGTGTCAGAGTTTTGTAATCGGCTCATATATGGTAGCTGTGTGCCCTAGTTTTATATTGGGTTCATATATGGAAGTGGTTTTCCATATTTTGTATTTGGCTTATATATGGCAGTGGTTTTCCACATTTTGTATTTGGCTCATATATGATAGTGATTTGCCACAATTTTGTATATATTTAATGTATGGAATATCTCTTTGGTAAATGGTTCATGGTTCATTGTGCTCCTACATATCTCTTCTAGGTTCGACAATGTGTTTTGCTTTATCAAATCTTGTTTTGGTTGCCAATCATCTAAACCCTAAATCCGCAACCCCTAGAGTACATGTCATGACATGTACTTGGTTTTTTTAATGGGTAGAGTGTATTGTTCTTTGCTACGCAACAACATTGTCATGTTGTTGTATCGAGAAAAACTACACTCTATGGAAACAAATTTTCAGATATGGTTGCCCGTATAGGTGTTGCTATGACCATTGGTATGGGTGTTATGTACTATGAAGGATATTTAAGGGTCAAATTCAACGTTTCAATTTAAATTTAAATACAATCTTTCACTAAATAGCCTCATTTGAAAGTTTATTTATTTATTTTTTTTACATATATACATACATACATGCATATATCTTGGTGAGTCTTATGACATGACCTTCTTCTAGGTAAAATCATCCCTCCCATACATGCATATGTACATTTGGATTTTAGTGAAGCTGTCCTATGTGTAGCATAGCAAAAGAATTATTTTCCATATGCACATAGCTTAACATTTATACTTCTCTTCACCATATATAGCCCCATTAGTCATCCTACATACTTAGATACATACATACAAATGTACGAATCTTTTGAACTTACTTAGTTTACTTACACACATCTTGCATAGGAACAAGATCATACATAAACACCTCTATGTATAGATATATTAATAGGAATATATATGCTTGCCCATGATGAAAGACTGATGCATTTCTTTGGAATCTAATCCTTATATCATTTTACATAGGGATCTCAACCATATGCATTTACTCAATACAAACATAACATGTATACATGACCACAATATACATATATTTCTATGGGTTTACGTCCATACATTTATACATACCATTATATTATCATAGTGTTTACACAATTGTTTTAGAGCACATCCTAAAGAGGGGAAAAAGTGCATAGGTAGTCCTAAGTGTGTTCCCAAACATCACTACCAAAATATATCATTAAGCTCTCTATAGGAGTAATGCGATGAACAAGGAGTAGAGAATCATCTATACAAAAGTGCCAGGCTAAATGAAAATGCTTTTTGCTATAATGTTACCGTAGGTCATGAAATATATGCTTAATTTATTATTGTTATGATTATGGTTATGCAGGTTCATGTTGTACATATGTGTGCATACGAATGATGCATATATGGATTGAAAGCTGAAAAATATACCTATACTATCTTTTCTAATTTTTCCCTTGCTTAAAAAATACAATCTCGCTCTTTGGATTGTTGATTTTGGAATGCCTATATGTACTAGGCTATCGATGCATATATCGACAAACACATGGAACTGTTTAATGATTTTGTTTTTTGAAAAGTGAACTGACGTGCTTATGGGCGTGCACAAGCATTATGTGGATCTTCACCTTTAGATGCATATTTGGATGCTTGTATGCTTTTGAATGCTTTCACTATCACATGTATTTAGATCTAGATATCAATGGTAGCCATCAAAACATACATAAAAAGAAGTTGTATTGTAGTGCTTACTAGTTCTTTTGTTAGGCCACAATACATGAAGAAACATAGGCACAATGTTTTTAGTTCTATGCATAGTAAGTAGCAAATTCTTCAAGAGGCCGGATGAAATACATAGAAGAAAAAAGTTAAGGACGTTAGGAGAGCTCGCACACTAGAAAACACATGGAAAAGAAGAAGAGAAATGCACATGGTAGTATTTCTAGATGTCATGTTAAATTCCCCAAGGGAGATGAATAATCTCTCTCAAATCCTAGGCGCAAACCTAAAAATGGCAAATACCACAATGGTTTGTCAAGGATGATAGCCACCATCAGAGGCAATGTTTCATGGAGAATTATAGGGTAGCAAAGGGAAGAAAAGAAAGAGATAAAAAGAGGACATTTAGCTTGGAAGTTGATCAATTCTTCTTGAATAAAGGATAATTTATTATCAAGATAGCCCATTTTGATGTATAATAAACTTTTTAAAAGCAGGAGAGTCATCCTTTATGTAGATTCCCAATAATGACGTACATGGGTAGTTGGCCATATACTAATGAAATTAAATCTTCTAAACTTTTCCAACTTCAAGTTTGAATGTGACATATGTTTAGTTCATCAATGCATAAGATAAGTCAACTCATTTCACATAGGGCCTCTGAACTCATTTTGAAAGACAAGAGTAATTGCAACTATAGTCTAGTAACTTCATCTACATGCTCCATTTTCTCCTTATATGTGAGTTTCTTGGTGTGTCTATTTCTTGAAGAAGGTGACTTGGGCTATAACCTACCCATCCCCCCTCTCGTTTAAGGTATTCCTCACATTTATCCAGCTCCACATATGAGTATATGAAGGTATTTCATTTTGTAGCTGCGTGTATTCTTTAATTTTCTTTGTTTGGTGTGACTAAATGTTAAACACAGAAATTTCTTGCTAAGAGCATTCCAAGAACCAAGGAGATGTTTGCATGACATTTAAAAATTATATTTGCATGACAATTGCCCTAGGTCCACACTTCCGTGCACTAAATGGAGCATACTCTAGATTTGATGTTTGAAGTGTTGTGTTGATCCACCACTATACTATGACATTGTGTTTTCAGATTGGAGTACCTAATCTTGTGAGTATAGGTGGATGCAATACCTCTCAAACAGTTTCTTTTGCTTCTAATACCCATTTTCTCCTTTGTACTGCATATCTTTGTAGATATGTACATTTGATTACGAGCATTAGTTCAAAAAAATGACCCCTTTTAAACACAAGATGATAATAATGACCCCTTTTAGAGAGAATATGCTCTAGTGATAATAATGACTCTTCATCTTTGTCTAATTCAAGGAACTTTATTTAAAACATGAGAATCCATGCATTCTTAAACTTTAAGTTCATATGCTCCGTTTATATTGCAAGATGAGTATCAACAAACTAGACAAATGCGATTCAAATGGGCATGAACCTTGCAACAAGTAGTGTCCTAGGCTCCTTTGCAACAATCTAACATTTAACAATGATAACAATAGGAAAAAGGACTTCAATGACGAGAACAACATGCGAGAAAACTAAAGAACAAAATAAAGTTTAAGTACTAATAGCAAAGAAGTTCACAAAGTTCAAGTGAAGGGAGTTTAGGAACATTTTTCCAAGAAAGGACACTTGCGTAATCAAACGAAGACTCAAGAACATAATAATTCAAGGAACAAAACGATTCAATATTTTTCATACACCTAGTAAATATGGAAAACAATGTAGATCTCAAGGGAAAACCTAAACCTCCCAAACACGTGAAAAATTAAGGTAAGTGAGTTTCCATTTCAATATATCCCCAACATCTAAACCTTAAGAGCTCTTAAAAACCAAATACAAAAAAAAAATGTACGGTAAAACCTTGATAATTAACGAACCAAAGATAGGAATTTGAATAGAATCCAATGTTCTTATTTATTTTTCTAGTATAACAAAGGTTTGAATAATAAGGAGACTTTGAATACACTTATCTTGGTTTCTAGGTTTAATTGTAATCTTATAAACTTTATCAAGTATTAAAAAAGTGTCCACACTACGTAGGGGAATTGGTTAGGCACTCACTTCTTGAGGTGGAGGTTGTGTGTTCAATTCATGCGGGCTGTTGGATATGCTTAGACTAATGTGATGAGTCTATCTTTGTAATGTATTTGGGCTATTGAAACTAGATGCCTTGTGATGCTTTGATAGTTTAAACGTTACTTTGTGAGATAGAGGGGTCTCATGAGTACTATGTCTTTCAATTGTGCAACAATTCTTTGAGTACATTTCAAAACGGGGGAAATTTACCTGCGAGTAAACTTCCTTTAAAAACTATAAAAAAAGTTTGGATAACGAAGAGACTTTAAATACTATTTTTTAATTACCAACTTTAATTGTAGGTGTTTTGCATGTAGACCTTAATTTGATTGAGATCTTTCATAGCATTTTCCTTTAATTTTACTTGAAACCATTAATGAGATCCATTGCGTTTTTTTGAAGAATTTAGATCGCTGAGATCTACTCTTCCGATTAAATTTAAATTCATTGAAACTACAATGAAAATTGTATAATTTCCATGAGACCCATTGAATCTCACAAAACAGGGATTAAAATGGTTAACAACCACTTTTGTGAGTAAAATGCTTAACAACCACCAACATACAGAGTCGTCGTTATCACTGATTTGAACAGCCCCAAAATTAACAACGGATTCTCCTTTGCCGGAGAAGCCTGGTTTTTGACAGACCGATGACGTATACAATCTTCTCAACGCAAATGTTGAGTGACTGCTGCGGTCAGCAACTAAAGAGGCGAGGGAACCAACCATTAGAACCAGCCCTCGCGGACTAGATCCATGTCAATGTATTTACTTTCATAGTACACGATACAATCTTTGAAGCGGACTAGATCCATGTCAATGTATTTACTTTCATAGTACACGATACAATCTTTGAAGCTACAAATGCTGAGTGACTGCTGCGGTCAACAACTAAAGAGGCGAGGGAACCAACCATTAGAACCAGCCCTCGCGGACTAGATCCATGTCAATGTATTTACTTTCATAGTACACGATACAATCTTTGAAACAACGGATTCTCCTTTGCCGGAGAAGCCTGGTTTTTGACAGACCGATGACGTATACAATCTTCTCAACGCAAATGCTGAGTGACTGCTACGGTCAGCAACTAAAGAGGCGAGGGAACCAACCATTAGAACCAGCCCTCGCGGACTAGATCCATGTCAATGTATTTACTTTCATAGTACACGTATACAATCTTCTCAACGCAAATGCTGAGTGACTGCTGCGGTCAGCAACTAAAGAGGCGAGGGAACCAACCATTAGAACCAGCCCTCGCGGACTAGATCCATGTCAATGTATTTACTTTCATAGTACACGATACAATCTTTGGTTATCCGTGCGCGAAGACTTTTTGGGCCTTGTAGTCTATGTGCTTGAATCATCATCTCTCCAGTTCTGCTGCGCATCTCTCTCAAATGTTTATCTATGGAAGTTAATAGTTATGAATGCGGCAATTCTTGTCACTGGACATCTCCTAATGTAGCTATGAACTACAATGCTACGACCCTTCGACGCAGAAGCAACGAGGTATTTACGCAGAAGCAACGAGGTATTTACTCGCTTTAATCAGATAATGCTCCTGGTGTCAGATGTCTGCTGTATTTGAAACTGTGTCACACAAATATATCAAACATTTTTCTAGATAGATATTTCCTTTCATGGCATGGATGTAGATAACAAACGATCGTCTGCTCCTTTATCGATTTCTACATGTTCATACTTAATCTACTTATTGACACTGACATGAAGAAAGAGAGAGACCTCGGGTCAGCTGTCTCGAGCAGGTGAAAAAAGTATAGAGCTCGAAAGAAAAGGATTTACCGTCCGCAATGGAGTCTACCAAAGCACTCGATTCACAAGGCGCGACAGTCCCGGATATGGAGAAAAATTACGATACACGTGTATGTAAGAGAAGTGGAGAATTTTGTTTTTGTTTTTCTCTGCGTGTTCGAGAGCTGTGCATTCCTATCGATGACATATTTCGAGGTATGCTGCTTTCCTATCTCGCAACTCCTGAAGATCGCCATATGATTCTGAATCTCTTCTATTCTTTACTTTCCCTCGACGTCTGATCTGGGAATAATTTGTATTTTCATCGCATAATCACTACGGATCGTGTACGATGCACGACAGAGTGCTGCTAAACTTAGCGACAAGAGGTTCAGAAGTTTAGAGACGCAGCTGATGTGAGAGAGAGAGAGAGAGAGAGAGAGAGAGAGAGAGAGAGAGAGAGAGAGAGAGAGAGAGAGAGAGAGAGAGAGGGCATCGAACCATTTCTGCCGCATGAGCTTCTACTATATCCGTGAATAAGGATGTACGTTGTGATCAAAACCAATGAAAGGAATGTGAGTTTCGTGCTTGCACATGTATTAATGTGTATGTCTCTGTGCGTCCACACACTTTCGCATGCCGTGTAAACGTTTTGACAATTGCACTCAGCCAATTGCACTAGTAAACACGGCCAGTCGCACGAAGATACACTTTCTATGGCAAGGTCGTGAGTATGCAATCGGATGTTTATATAATTGAACATCAGCAGTTTCTGGAACGCCTTTCAGACTCGATGACATGAAGAGGATGCAGAGAACCAGAAACTTGTATGGAGTGTACATCACAATCTTCTTGCTCGCGCTCGTTTTAGTTATAAGCGGACTGCGGAATGCATTGCGTATGGGAGATGACGCTGTTCGACGTGCGACGCAAAGACGAAGCTGGATATTACCTGCGAGGGTCGTTCAAACTGGTGCGCCCCGAAGAAGACTTGCCTACAGACCGCGACATCCCTATCGCAGGGTACCAAGTAGCCCCAACCCAATCCAGAACACGTAATGCTCTCTCTCTCTCTCTCTCTCTCTCTCTCTCATGTACAAACCCAGACGCACATGTTTTACACGGAAATCGGCGTTCTTCAATGCATGCCCTCTCCGCGTAATGTACTTAGTAGATCTAACCCAATCCAGAACGCATAATGCTATCTCTCTCTCTCTCTCTCTCTCTCTCTCTCTCTCTCTCTCTCACAGGTACACACCCATGCGCAGACATTTACATGGAAATCGGTTCGTGAATGCATGCCCTCTCCACTCAAATTATCCTTCCGGCAAGCGTCTAATCAGAAATTTGCTTCTTGTCGAACATGAACATGAATAATAGCAAACCTTTCAACATGTCTAATCAGAAATCTCATTTTTCTCTGTTGTGCACACACGACTTTGGAACCCATCTAATCGTACATCTAAACAATCTAGTCGGATGAGGTTCATTATTCAATTTGTTTCCCCTCTTTTGACTCTCCTCATGCTTTATGAGATTAATTATCAGTATGGATATTAACTGATGTGTAATCGCATGTGCTTCAATAATCGTGCGTGCAATATAAAAGTATCAATAACTGAATTTGTTTAGTTTCTAGGAGGATTCTTAACTTTAATACACATCAAGCACGTTATTGCTTTTATTTCAACGTTCAACGTTTGATGAACTACTATAGAGCCTCGCGTTTTTTCTCTGATATTTGATATCTCTTACAGGGACGGTCTTCGTTGAGTACACAAATCATAGCGACACAATCTTTTCTCCTCATTAGTTATGGCGAAACCATGATTCTAGACTCAGCTATCACCTTGAGATAATCACCTTGAGATAACTGCTCGATACATCTTTTGGTCCACCTGCCGAGCTGACACTATTTTGGATTTCGCGCGTCCGAGAACTACATAATCTTCGTTCTGCAATAGGAGGTCTCGCTCGTTGTGGCCTTAATTTTGGGTACATCATTTCTGGTACACTCCATTCTGCCTCCAAACCATCGCTACCTTGCAAACGATGTTAGAGGTGGGTCTTTCTCCGCCGTTAAGTCTTGTAATCTCTATAGAAGACCTAATTTACTCGTAACGAAAATTATAAGCCACTCGCTACTACTATATACAGTAATGTAGCGTTCAATTTTGTAAAGAAACTCCAACCATATAGTTGTCGAATTCGTTTTGAACAAAATCTTTCCTAACGCGCAGCTTGCTGAATCATATAGTGTTCCTAGATAATTGAGTCTGATATTTAATTTCGTATCTATAAGTCATTGAGCTGTATGTCGGATCGCCCTTCTGTTTTTTTAATATTTGCGTCCAGGGAAAATTGTATATCAATGGGTGTTTGTTGTATATCAATGTGCGTCCAGGGGAAATTGTATATCAGCATGTTCTTCTTGTTGCAGAATTTAGCAAGCTTTTACCTTTGAGCGAAAAACGTGCTTACTGAATGTCCATGGACATGGTCTACGATCGGTCCAGTTTTCTTTATTATAACTGTTTACATTCACGAATATCATGAGCGTAGTATCCTTAAAATCGAAATATATCATATGAAAGCGCTTACATGGCAGGCTTATCTCAATAGTATTTGCCTAGCTAGGATAAGTCATTATTAAGAAACTATAGATTTCGAACATTTAGCGCTATTGTGTACTAAATCATTTCTTATGTAATCGTTACTCATAATAATTTTGTGGAGGAATTTCTCCAACTTCGGTTCAAATATATATACAAGGAAGGCAATCAAGAACGTCACAATCTATGGCACTTGTACGTAAACTGTGTATGTCAACATTTACGTAAACTGTGTATGTCAACATTTACGATTGCGATTGGCTACAAGTGACCAAAGCAGTACACTTCTGATTCAAAATTTACTATGAATTATGGAGTTGCTCTCTCTAGGCGCTGTTTTTGTATTTATTTATTTCATTAGACTTCCCAATGGGACGCTTAGATCTTTGCGCAATCTGGATAGACATATTCTTGTAGCACAAATTGAGATATTCAGGCGATGGGATGGACAATTCGTCTTCAACGTGGCATTACTACTTTCAGGGATACTGACTGAAACTTGTAATGCACACACGAAGAAACTTTTGTTTCTACATCTAAAACTTACCAGGACAGTAGACTACCGATATTTTTCCGGACGGATCAGATTCTTTACAATGAGACTACCGATAAAAGCTATAAGTACTTACCTTACATGCCATAAAATGGTTCGGAAAGCATGATTCCAAATCGTAAGAATATGTTGACTAATCCTGTGGATTCGTTTGTTAAGATTTCATTGATATCAGGAAATCACGATGTCAAATATTGGTAGAAGGCTGGAAACTTTTAAATAAACTTTGGACATTAGAAATATCAAGCTGAAAACTATAGAAAACTAAAACATTAGAAAAACTACCATCTAAACCCACAAAGGGGTGAGAGATGCACTTACCCGCCCTATCAAGTCCACCCATTTATTTATTTATTTATTTATACTTATATATAACCCAGGGGGGAAATGTGACGAGAGCTTGCCAAATGTCCCCTCCATATGGATTCTAATCGAGTGTCTTCTAACCTTGGAAGTCACATGAACTCACATGCCTCTCACATAGATTCTTAAAGGATTCGTGCCAAGATTCTACGTACAAATCCAAAGGCTTGAGAGGCCTCCCAAGGGTCAAATATCATACGCTTATGAAATAGCAATTGTAAGGATCCAAACCCTTCAATTAGGAGTAAATAACTCCAAATAGCTCAAGGGCTCAAACTATGGTCTTGGAGAAACTTTCCCAAGGGTTTTCTCACTAAACTAAAGTGAGTGCTAAAATATAGGACTTATTCTCTCTTGACTTAACTACCAAATGATATGAGATTTTGTGCTTCCTAACTCCTCGTGAGTATATTCCACTTTTACAAAAGTAATTGTGAAGCAAAATTACAAGAGGTTGAACATATGAAGCCTTCCAAGAGTTATGCCAATAAATGAAGCTTGTGTGAGGTGATCAAGTATGTAGGCTTGAGCTTAATTGCACCAAAAACTCTCCCTCAAGCCTAACATGCTTGGTCTTCATTGCTCCTTGATTTCTTACAAGCAAATCATCAATTTGAACATGTTCATCTTTGTTCCATCTAGTGCTTTGGTAAGTATATCTGCACATTGTAAATGAGTTGATATATAGGATAATTGGATATCCTTACTAAGCATTTTTTCCCTTACATAATGATAATGCACTTCAATGTGCTTAGTCCTTGCATGGTATACAAGATTAACAGCCAAATGAAGTGAACTAGTGTTATCTCCAAAGATAATTGGAGTGTAGGAACGTATCTTCAAATCTGCATATAATTGCTTAAGCCACATAGCTTCCTGAGTTGCATTTGCCAAATCTCTATATTCTGCTTCTGTGGAAGATAAGGCCACAATTGGTTGCTTCTTGGATGACCAAGATATGAGTTTTGAACTTGCAAAAGATAGGTACCCTGAAGTGCTTCTCCTATCATCCTTGAAGCAATCCCAATCTGCATCATAATACGTCTTTATATCTATGTCAAAAGTGAAGGGATAGAACAACCCCTCATTCATTGTACCCTTTAGATACTTAAGCACCCTCTTTGCAGCTTCTATATGAGGCTTCCTTGGTACATGCATAAACTGACTTTATGTACTTACTGCATAGGCAATGTCTACTCTTGTTAAAGTAGCATAATTAAGACTACCCACAAGTTGTTGATAACTTGTAGCATCTTTAAGTAGTTAACCTTCACGTGAACTTAGAGGTTGAGCTCCATAGGGATACTTGCAATTTTTGTGTTCTCCATCTTAAACTTTACCAACATATTATGTATGTACTTTCTTTGTATGATGAATACACGAGAACTTGTATATACAAGTTCTAAGCCAAGAAAGTAGGTTAATAACCCTAGATCATTGATTTTGAATTCCTTCATTAATTGAGTCTTGACCTGCTTGATTCCATCAAAATCATTCCCTGTAATTATGATATCATCTACATAGACACATAAGTAGATGACCTTTGATTTGTTCTTCTTAACAAATAAAGAAGAGGCTGCCTTGCTTGCCACAAAGCCTTGGTCCTGCAAATAGGTAACAAGTCTATGGTTCCAAGCTCTAGGAGCTTCCTTGAGACCATAGAGTGCCTTTCTAAGCTTGCATACATAACCTGCTTTTTCTTCATCTTCAGAACTTGGTGGCTGTTCCATATACACTTCTTCTGATATCCAACAATTTAAGAATGCGTTCTTGACATCTAACTGATATAAATTCCAATTTTTAGATGTAGCAAGACTTACCAATACCCTGATTGTTGGCATCTTTGCCACAGGTGAAAATGTTTCTTCATAGTCTACTCCATGTGTTTGGGCAAATCCTTTTGCCACTAACCTTGCCTTGTACCTATTTATAGAACCATCACAATTCTTTTTAATTTTGTACATCCACCTTCAACCAGTTACCTTCATATCTGACTTCTTGGGAACTAGATCCCAAGTGTGGTTTTCCTGCAATGCTTCCACTTCTTCCTGCATGGCTTCTCTCCACTCTTTCTTCTTCCTAGCCTCTTCAAATGAAGAAGGCTCTTCTCCCATAGAGTCTTTAGTGATGTACACGGAGTGTTTTGTGACTAAAGATGTATCATATCCATACCTTATGGGCTTCTAATTACTTTCTCTTTGCGATCTCCTTAAAGCTTGATTGGAAGACTCGGGTAGATCTTCTAATTTCTTGAATTTGAACTTGCCTCTTGACTTCCAAGCTTTGAAATCAATCTGCTCCTCATCCTCTGAGTTGGTCTCTTCTGCTAAGTGTTGATCTTCTTGAGTGAGGGTTGGAAAATCATTTTCCAAATCATATGGTAACTTGAATTTCCTGCAATCATCTTCAAACCATGAATCATTCTCATCAAATACTACATTCCTGCCAACTATGAATGCCTTGTTAGTGGGATTGTATAGTCTATATCCCTTTTGATTCTGATCATACCCAATAAATATACATTTCTGAGACTTAGGGTCAAGATTCCCTCTGATTTGTGATGGGATGTGTGCATAGCCAATGCACCCAAATATTTTCCAATGATCCAATGAGGGTCTCCTACCATTGCATGCTTCATATGGTGTCATACCATCCAATGATTTGGATGGAAGCCTATTGACCAAATAGGCGACTGTGGAAACAACCTCTAGCCATAAATAATTATGTAATTTTTTCTCATTTAACGTAGGCCTAGGAACTTCAACAATTAACCTATTTCTTCTCTCTGCAACTACATTCAATTTAGGAGTATATTTGATTGTCACTTCCCTCTTTATGCCTTTGTCTTGTAGAAATAGATCAAACTCATGTGAAAAATACTCACCACCTCCATCAGACTTGATTCTCTTCAAGCTCCTTCCTATTTGGTTTTCAACTAGTGCGAAGTACTTCTTAAAGCATGTAAATACCTCATGCTTATGCTTCATGAAATAGAGGATTGTCCACCTACTCTAATCATCAATAAATGAAACATAGTACCTTGAGCCTAAGAAGGATGGATCTTTGCTAGGACCCCACACATTAGTGTGTACAAGCTCCAAATAGTCTTCATGGATGTATCCTTTCCTGTTGAATGGTTGCTTGTGAGCTTTGCCAAATTAGCAAGCTCCACATTTGTATATCATGTGTTGCTTGGTCGCATTGCGAATGACAAGCACACTTTGATCCTTGCAAATTTGCTTTAGACTTCTTTCTCCCATGTGCCCTAGCCTTTTGTGCCCTATTTCCAACTCAGATAAGGTTTGATCTCTATAACCGAATAGTGCTATGTTCCTTGTGTCTTCAATTTCAAATGTAAACAATCTACATGACTTCTCACCTTTGGCAATCCTTTTGAAGCATTGTTGGGGATCTTCCACATATGCTCCATGCTTAGTGAACCCGACCTGTAGACCTTTCTCTACAAGTTTCCTAACACTAATTAGGTTTTTGGTTATAGTAGACACATACAAAACTTTGCTCAAAAGGTTCAAACTACCGACAAATGTTTTGGCATTTCCAATTTGTTTAACTGAGTGTTTAGTGTCATCACTTGTTTGTACTTCATGCTTTCCTCTTGGTTCTTCAAGATCACATAATAGAGCTACATTTCCATCCACATGATTGGAACAACCTGAATCAATGTAGAAGAGATGCTCATCATCTTTACCTTGCTTGGATGTCATGTTCATGATGAGTAAAGAGTCTTCTTGATCCTCAATATAGTTGTTGAAGTCCCTTCTTCCTCTAAAGCCTCCTTGATAATTGTTGTTGTTGTAGCCTTGATTGTAGTTATGGTTGTAGTTGCCTCCACCATTGTTGTACCTGCCTCTAGATTTTCCATAGCTTCCCTTATGGAAGCCTCTTTGCCTTTGGTTCCCTGTATTTTTGTGGCACTCTTCTGTAGTGTGGTTGTTGAGACCACAAATGTTGCATGGTGAATTATTGTAGGGTCTCCCCTTGCCTTGATTTCCTCCTCTGCCCCTTCCTTTAGCACCTCTTCCTCTTCTTGCATAATTAGCTTAAGAGGTACTAGCCTCTTCTTCCTATTTCTTGATTTTACCTTTATCCTTAGCTTTATTCTTATCTGTATAAAGGGCAGAAGATTTGTTATCTCTTGACTTGTCACCATTTCTATTGAGCTTTGTGTCATGGGTGAAGAGTTGCCCCATCAAGGTGTTGAGATCAGGTATTTGCATGTCCATGTAGAGGTCCATTGTTGTCGTGAAGGACTCCCACTTGTCATCAGCCTTGATTCCATTGATGATCTGCCTCACTATGTGCTCTTCCTCTATCTCTTCTCTAATGCTTGCAAGCTGGTCAGCTACATCTTTCATTTTGGTTACATAATCAGCCACTCCTTGCTTTGGTTGTTTCCATCCACAACTGATTCTTCCTGGATCTTGTGTTTGAGGAGAAAATGATGAAAGCACTTCCCAAATCTCTTGGGAGGTCTTGCAATTCCTAACATGTGGTAACAAGAAATCAAAGATTGAGTTTAGTAGATATGACCTGGAAAGAGCATCCTTTGCACACCATGTGGTCAGTCTTTCTTGGTCTTCCCTTGTAGTTTGTTGCTTGCTCCTAAGAATTGGCATGTCCTCGTCTCCTCAGATGTATCCATATAAGCTTCTCCTTTGAAGGTATTCTTGCATCCTTCGTGAACATGTTGAGTAGTTGTTCCTATCCAATTTTTCAATGAAGGATGGAAATCCATCTCCCATCTTGATTGTGCTTGCTCTGATACCACTGTTGGAGGAGATGGTGGATAGTCACAAGAGATGAAGTGATGTAGCTAAATCTTGCTTCACACCTACTAAAAGTGATGGTTGGAGAGTGTTGTGGGCTTCTTTAGCTAGGTAATAAGCATAAGTAATCACATATGTTGCCTCTAAGATGATCTACGAATGATAGGATCAAAACAGATAGGTAGAAATATAATCCAAGGTCCAAAACTTGCTATTTTGGTCCACACACCTATTTAGTGTTTTGAACCATTCTCTAAGCACAGTAGCAATTGACCAAATTCCTTTTGGGGAACTCTATTAAGCTTAACAAGCTACCAATCATGATTGACATCATAAAAAATGATGGACTATATGAAGAGAAATATGTTTAGCAAATCAACCAAGCATCCTGCCATTTACGGGTCTTGACAATCAACAGACTAGTGAGTAAAGATGGACTAATATCTGACGATTGTGAGAGGCATTAATAATGAAACTTTGTAGAACTACAATAGACACTATGCTGAATCTATCATGATTTAAATCATGATAAATGATTGACTATAGAGTGAGAACAAGCTCTCACAAGATCACTATCTTGATGGAGTTATGACAAATAAGCATGGTAACTTGAAATCGATAAACCTGAACATTCATCATAACCTTGACAATCATGCATCGTCCACATAAGTATGCCTTGCACTCGCACGTTTCATCTGCTTATAGGTTGAGACATGTGGCTCACAATAATCCCATCCCATAAAGTGTGCAGCTCTTCCACAAGTGGTGCAAGGTATACATCTATGTTTTTTACCTTATACTTATTTATCACAATAAGAGCTAATAATAAATGACCCTTTTTGTGGTCAGCCATGGTGGGATGTTGTTGTTGACCAAACATACAGGCCATGTGCTCCATGAAGAGCTACGTAAACCAAATGGGTTTACTCCATCCATAGCTAGGCCTAGACGACAATTCCGAGGCTCACTAGCAAACTCTGGCCACTTACTATCTATGTGTTTCTATGATTATATATATGTTAATATTAAACCTAAAACTCTATTTTTATATATTTAATTTATTTAATTTATTTCATTTTTTTCTTAATTTTTATTCTTATATATATTTAATTTAATTAAAAACCCTAAAATCCTATTTTTTATATGTTTGATTATATATATGTAAAAAACCTAGAAATCCTAAAGACATATTTTTTATATATTTAATTATACATATTTATTTTTCAGGTGTATGTATGTTGAAAAGCTAAAAGCCTATCCTAAAGACCTAGACCTAAAATATGTATATATGTGTATGTGTGTGTATATACATGTGTATGTGTATATGTATTATGTTTCTTAAACCATGAAGTAAAAGGCTAGCCTAATATATGTAGTTGATGGTTTAGAAAATTCCAAATATGGTTATGAGATTTTCAAAGTCCTCAAGAAGCATTTCATGATTAATGCCAAACTTGGAATACGATTTTTTTACCACATTACTATACCTAGCTTCCAGAATGTAGTTTAGAACCTCATATTCCCCCTCAACCATATAGTCTCTTTATTATAAAACCACAACCATAGTGATGTTGATCTTATTCAGCTACTCATCTATCACACCATATGTTTCTTATAAAAATAAAATAATATAGTCAATAATACATGCTTAACTTTGTTTCTAACTATACATGGCTTCTTTAAGGAACCAAACCACAAAAAAAAAATTCTTCTTTAATTTAGTAGACACATCCATGCTAGGCCATACAAATGTTCAAACTACTATTTTTCAAGAAGGCATGGCAAACACACTGTCATATTATGGATGCACAGTTTTGAGTGAGGTGGCATAGATGCCACATGGAATCACTAAGGGCATTATGCCCATTTAGTAGAAGGGGGAGAGAGCAATCTCTATGATTAGAGAGATTATTAAAACACTACACTTAGTAATAGTTAGGAGGGCTCTCTCTCTCTCTATTCAATCTCTTCTAAGGAAAAGAGCTCTAGCAGTGGAACCTATTCCACTTTCCCTTTCCTTTTGAAATATAAACTAAGAGATGTTTTCTAAACACCTCTTCTGCCTAAAGGAAAATATGCTCTATTCTTCTCCTATGAAGAAATCATATTTTCCTTTCCTTCTTTCTCTCTCAAAGAACAAGAGCTAAAGTGAGACCACTGAACTAAAGTAAGATCTCTCATGGATCTCTGAGCTAATTCCCACTTTCTCCTTTCCTTAAAAGAGAAACTCATGAATTTATTTAGTCCTCTCTTCCATAGCTAATGCATAATCCCTCATTACATATATTCCTACGAAGATGGAGAACGAATCTCCCCTGACTAATGAAGGTGTATGTAGTGAAGAGTGGAGAAAATAAATTCCTAACAAGGGTCAAAGCCCTCTGCTAAAATGGCCAGCAATGATATGACATGATACCATTAACACATGTGTATTCATACTAAAGAGCTATCTCTACCAACCATCCTCTATGAGTGGATCTATACGATCCAATCAAAGTAAAGGAATTATCCTTTCTAATAAAAAACTCAAGATGAGTATGTAATGCGAATGGTGATAAAATCACCTATCACATTCTCTAGTGGAAGAATAAATCTTCCCTAAACTATGAAGGATAACTCCCAATCCTAAGGAGATGTCTACTAAGAGCTCTCCTCTGATCTAGTGAGACATGACGCCATGAATGATGCGTCCTTTTCTTCTTGGCCATAGAAGAAGAGTGCTCAAAGGGAAGTCATTTTCACCGTCCCATACTAGTGAAAACTTCTTCCAATTCACGGTACCATACCTACACTAAACCAAATATATATTCCATATAATGGAATATGCAAGTGGACTCTAATGAATCCCATATCCTAAAATCATGTCAATGGACTCAAATGAGTCCCATGTCCTCGAACTAGTTAGTTTGGTTCTAGTCAATGTGTGACAATGGATATCCCTTATGTTCCAAACCAACTTGTTCCTAGGTACCAAGACTAGGTCTAAGTACCTCTCTGTAGATCCCAACATACATATATGTATTGGGTACCCCAACTATTCCTGACTAAGGGATCTATGCTCTAAGTCATAGAGCTAGTGCCATGCATGTGGCCTTACTAACCATCACTCGAATCATATAAGCACCCGTCAATGCTGTCTCATGAAACTCATCTGTGTGATCCCATCTAATTGGTTTCCTTAGTAGTGTAGCAGAAATGCTTCACTAATGATGTGTGTGAGTGAAACTAGTCACTCTTTGGGTATTCTGATAATACCCCTTAGTCTCCTAATCATGATGTGAGACTCTTGTGAAGATAAGTAAATCTTAACTAACTTGGAGATTATCATAAATATATCTCCCGTGCCTGTATGCAACTTCCTAAAACCTATAGGATTGCTTGTGCACATTACTAATGGTGAAGGTGTAGCTCCTTCCCTTAGCAATCCTATGGTCTAAATCCATAAGGATTATGTATAGGGATCCTATTTCTACTGAAGCTTCCTTATGTATACTACCTCGATGGTACTAAGTCCATCAAATACATGCTTAAAAGCATGCTAATAGCTTTTTGATGTTTGCAAAAAAGGCATCTTACCATGCCATGACATTCTTACCTAAAGGTAAGTGCGTATATAATGCCATGAGGTGGGAAATTTTTCGACAGCATTTCCCCAGGAAATGGAATCCCAAAAAAATTTAAACCATAAGCTCAGTGGCACACAGGCCACCCAACAACAAAGGGCTTGACAGGCCCATGGCATGCACGCCATAAACTCATATATGGACTCCATAACCTGCAAAAACATAAAAACAAATGCTAGCAACAACTCTCTTTGTTGCATAACTATGTAGTTCTTGCAATCCTCTTTCTTGCAAACAATCAAAAAGTGTACTTCTTGCCTATTGATCAATATTTTTAGAGTTTAAACAATGATCAACATTTGATGTATACAATCCAATCTATGCATGTACATACAAAACATGCCATAACATAAAGTAAGATGTCTAAAGCATAAATCATACATCCCTGAATAATTTTGGTTTTGGAATTGCATGCATCCAAT
This sequence comes from Ceratopteris richardii, assembly GCA_020310875.1. Classification (NCBI taxonomy): domain Eukaryota; kingdom Viridiplantae; phylum Streptophyta; class Polypodiopsida; order Polypodiales; family Pteridaceae; genus Ceratopteris; species Ceratopteris richardii. The sequence continues at coordinate 99,515,557 of CM035440.1, forward strand.
CCTTCTCAACGATCTTCGAGGCCTCTGCACCTTCCTCCTAAGATCCTAATATAATCTTTGAAGTGTCTGAAAACATCGGATCACTTCCCAAAACATAAAGCATGGTCAGGTGATTACCAAAATAGTGCAACTTCAATCAAAAAATGCATTTGTAATCCTTCTTTAGACTTGCAAAAACCACTTTAGGACCTACAAATGTTCATAAACTGAAATATATAGCATGTGCAAAGAGCTCAAAGTGAAATTACTCCAATCTCCTTCCCGGTTTGAAAGATATGGCTCTCGGAAGGTAGTTGATAACTATTCAAACTTTGCAGACCTGTTCAGACCTACAAAAATACTTATTTTCCAAAATTTCTTTTAATAAACTGAAAGTAGACCTTGCGCTCTTTGAAACAAGCCATAGCGCATCCAATTTGGAGTTTTCTAGCCCAAGATATGGCCATTCCAAGTGGGACATGCCAAACTAGTGGGCTGTTGGAGGGGCCTGGAAAAAGTGTGAAAATATGATTTTTGGGGTGCCCAAAAGCATTCTTCCATCAAGTAAATTCTACGATTCTCTCCATAACCTCATAGAGAAATATATGAAGATGCTTGGGCCTATTTTCACCTTTCCAAATCCTCCCTTAGTGCATGCTAATTCGCTCCCCAAAAGAGGCTTAAATCAAGATTTTTACTTTCATGCAAAAACTTAAATGGGAGCTCTGAGCAAACTTCTAATCCACTCCAAATGTGGATTTTTCTTATTTTCCATGGTAATAAATACATCATACTTCATGTATGTATGCACTAATCCATGGGAAGCCTCCTAAATGGTCTTTATTTTTACTCCCAAAAGTGGAGTTTGGCAAAATTTAACATCTATCAGCTCAGAGATCCATGAGAGATCTTACTTTAGTTTAGTGCTCTCACTTTAGCTCCTGTTCTTTGAGAGAGGAAGAAGGAAAGGAAAATATGATTTCTTCATAGGAGGAGAATAGAGCATATTTTCCTTTAGGCAGAAGAGATGTTTAGAAAACATCTCTTAGTTTATATTTCAAAAGGAAAGGGAAAGTGGAATAGGTTCCACTGCTAGAGCTCTTTTCCTTAGAAGAGATTGAATAGAGAGAGAGAGAGAGAGTTTCACTTTCTCACTTTTAGGTTGTCTAGATAGAAGTGGCACTCTTCTATCAAAGACGAGAGGGAGCTCAATTAATCATGATGGTTAGATTGAGCCTCACATGGAGACTCTAGAGAGGAGCAATTATGTTATCATTTTCCAGTGATGGTCTCTGACTAGATGAGGTGATCTAGTTATTGACATTAGTTAGAGTGGGAGTAGAGTTATGACTCCTCTTCAGGGTTTATAGGAGATAGAGATCTATCTAACCTATTGAGGTACCAAACTCTTAGTTGGTGTTACATCATGAGTATGATGAGTAAACATCAATTAGGAGGATGGGCACTTAGGGATTATCTGAATCCCAAAGGGAATGCTTTTGCATTCATATGGCAAACTACAGGGAAGAGAAATTTAAGAGTTTGCACAAGTTCCAATAGCTGCTCTTCCAATAGAACTTAGTCCAATGGTAAAAGATGACAAACCACAAACTTCTTGGTTGGTGAATGTAGAGATTTCATTTTACTACCAAGAAATTCTTATATATGAGCTAGATGATGGATTTGCATAGTTCACAAGGTAGTTTAGACAAAACTACTATTTGTGGTTACACTCAAGGTTAGCAAGACCTAGAGTGGTATAAGGGCAATCTATCATGTACTCCTAGATGGGTTTGAAGTCACTTTTTATGGGACTCTATTCTATACTTCAGATTTCGAGGACGAAAATGCTTTCAAGGGGAAGGAAATGTCATATTATGGATGCACACTTTTGAGTGAGGTGGCATAGATTCCACATGGCATCACTAAGGGCATTATGCCCATTTGGTAGAAGGGGGAGAGAGCAATCTCTATGATTAGAGAGATTATTAAAACACTACACTTAGTAGTAGTTAGGAGGGCTCTCTCACTATCTCTCAAGAGAACATAACAAGTGATTCTCGTGCGTGGCTAGGTGGAGAACACGACATCTCTGTGTATGTAGGAAGGAAGCTCGCGATGGCGCGTTGGCAAAAGAGGAGGGCTCACGATTAGGAACATAAAACACACATTGAACCAACTATTATTTTTTAAGAAGGCATGGCAAACACACATTGACCCATCTATTCTTATCACTACAACACATAAAAAATTCACAATATTATGAGAAAGGAAAAAAGATAATGGATCTACTACTTTACATTTTTTATGTACTCAAATCGAAGATTATTAACAACATACTACCCATTGGATAATAGTTTGTAAGAATGATCATGTTGATAGTTTGTGATCCCAAAGTTTTAAGCTCACATTCATATATCTATAAGGCTTCATTTTGGCAGGTATGAAAGTATTAAGGCTTTTTCACAAGAAACCCTTGTGAATTTTTCAACACTTCATGAGAATAATGGACCTGTTCTGCCTGGACTGATCTTCCTGCAACAGAACAAAGACTAACTCCTCAAATGATAAGGCATTCGGATTGCCTTTCATCATCAATCGAAGAGTAGAAGCAAAACTCTGAATGAATCAGGAAGACCATTCAAAACGGTCTGCACAAGTGAGCTATTTGGTATAACCTCATCACTAGAAATCAACTGTTCCTTCAAGTCTTTGATCTTCGTTAGGAAACTGTCCATATAATTGCCTTCATTCATGTGCTCACTCTCCAACTGTTTTCGAAGGTAAGCAACACGAGCCTCATTCCTAGCTTGGTACAACGTGGTAAGTGTATCCCAAGCATCCTTAGCTGTTCTGCAAGAGCGAATGTGAGGAATAATGGCACGTTTGACAGAGAAAGCTATCAATGCCTGTGCCTGGGCATCTCTGCCATCCCAACAAATCTGCTCTGTAGTAGGTGCAGTAGAAACCGCAGCACAAACAGGAATATGCAGAATATCATCATCTTTGACACCTTCTGTATCAGCTTCAGTACCTGTAGTTGTAACAGTTGCAGGTGTGATAGGACGTTTTTTGACACCCTGCACAATGTTCCACAGTCCTTTTGCAACCAAAACATGTCGCATCATATAAGCCCATAACGGGTAGTTGGTACCATCCAACTTATCCTCAACAGCCAACATATGGAATACATCACTGCTTTCAGCCATGGCTGGTGACTAAAATACCTTGATGCAAAAAATTGATTGTATCTCAAAAGGTTGAACAGAACTGCCTAGACAAATTCCGCTAAACCTGTAGCAGACTTCGAGATGCTTATATTGGCGAACAGAAACTAGTATATACCTTTGGCACAAAAAGATGAAATAGCCTGCATAAGCATTGTGATAGTGCGTTCGGAGGCAGAAACGAGCTCAGATCGTGATTTCGGTACCACACAGCAAAGCTATTTTGATCTCGGAAACACGCTGAGTATGCTCACCAAAATTCGTGCGATTCTGAGACTACAACCGGAGGAGTGTCGACGGCATCCTAGATGAAGCGACGACCTACTCTGATACCAATTGTTGGAGTTATATGTCTGTGAAAGCACGTGAACAACACAAGGAAGAAGAAGAAGCTTGGAGCACAACATACAATACTGATTGTATTACTAGAGAATATACAAAGATAAGTAGCCCATTAGGGCAATAGGCATATATACAAGCCGGGGGAAAAAACCTCCTATAGAGAGAAAAAAGTACCCCGGCGGTCCTAGAGTGTTCACACACATCACTACCTAAATATATCAACACTTTGATGTGAAAATTCACACAATTTGTAGAACGAGCTCATCACAAATCAACTTGCATTCAACATCTTCATAAACTTGGAAACAATGCCACATGTTCTCAAGGATGAAGATTTATATTGATAATCAAATGTGGATTTGTATAAAATATAAATAAATCAAATGATCCATACGAGGTTTCTCACAAATGGTTTCTCAAAAGGTTAGCTCAAAGATCACGAAGGCTCCAAAGTTCACAAATTTCTTGTAGGCCTCAATCTCTAAAATTAGGGGAAAAAACACAATGAAAATGTTCACCTTGATCCATGCGTTATTTAAATGGACCAATGAAATCCCTTAATTTTCTCATTACAAAAAATAAACACAAATATTCTTTCTATTGATAATTTATAGTTTTAGAGGGTCAAAAGATATCCAAATTTGAATACATTTATTGCTACGTTTCCTCTTCTTCACACTTAAGTATATTCGAAGCCTTTGAATTACCTTCATGAGCCTTTTGTTGTTAAACCTTTTCCTTTGGAATCTTCATCTCTTCTGCTCATCGTTTCTTTACTTCATTGGATGTGGATCAATGTTGGAGCATCTTTAATGTAGAGAGCTCCGCACCAAGCTTTGATTACTTCATCTCGATGAATTGATGAGGGTGCATGGCCACAAATCTACCACATCCTTCCCCCTGCCAAACTTGCTCTTGCTCTAGAAATGCCAACAATGGACAAATTCTTCAAGCATGAAAGATAAAAGTGATGATCTTTGATCATGAAACTAAGGATATTGAAATTTTTCAATATTCTTATTATTTTAGATTTTTTCTTTTGAAATCAAGAAGTTAGCTTAATTCTTATGTGAGGAATTCATGAAAGAATTTCTTTTCTAGAAAACCCAACACATTGTGGAAAAACATTGTGCGATTGAAAATTCTTGCTATCTCCATATCTTACCACTCCTTGGAAGATCCATCGAACTGATTCTTTGAGATCAACTCTTAGATTACAAAAAAATGAGTTACTCCATCCTTTTTAATTCACTTCATGTTGAACATCAATGACTTTACAGAGAGTAAGGATTCACATGTATTTATGAAATCATCAATATCTTTTAAATATTCTTCCACCTCTTCTTGTGAGATTATTGCATCCTTTACATACACTTTCTCATTCACGAAGACATTCCTAAGTGTGTGAGTGAGTGAGGAAACACAAATAGAAGTACATGCAAGAGCGAGAAGGAGATCAAAGCATAGAGAACCTAATGGTTGGAAGAGCTCTCTCTTGATAGATGATCAATATTATGAGAATGATTGAAGTGAGAGTTATAAGTGAATCCCTAAGTACAAAGTACCACCACATATGACTATATCATGTATATGTGTTTACATGGGAAAAAACCTCTAGCCAACACGACGAAAAAGTGCCCATGCATAGGAAATGATTCAACTCAAAGCTATTGGAGGGACACATAATTGTAACAATCCCCCTTACATGGAATGATGTGAACACATACAAGCAGTGATAGATCAGCCCTTACAAGGTAATAAGCCTAAAGCTTTGCAAAAAGCTTCAAACCTTTCCCATGAAAGATATTTACACATATGTGCACCACCTGTTTTCTGTATGCACATATAAGAAGTCAATATCTCCAGCATGAAGGCACTCTCTTGTTGGTGCAATTAAGCCCAAGCCTACATACTTGATCACCTCACATAAGCTTGATTTATTGGTACAACTCTTGGAAGGCTTCATATGTTCAACCTCTTGTAATTTTGCTTGACAGTTACTTTTTCTCATGGAATCAAGCAGTTCAAGGCTCAATTAATGAAGGAATTCAAAATCAGTGATCTAGGGTTATTAACCTACTTTCTTGGCTTAGAACTTGTGTATACATATTCTGGTATATTCATCACACAAAGGAAGTACATACATAATATGTTGGTAAAGTTTAAGATGGAGAACACTAAAATTGCAGGTCTCCCTATGGAGCTCAGCCATAAGCTTAGTTCACGTGAAGGTGAACTACTTGAAGATGCTACAAGTTATCAACAACTTGTGGGTAGTCTTAATTATGCTACTTTAATAGGAGTAGACATTGCTTATGCAGTAATTACATTGAGTTAGTTTATGCATGTACCAAGGAAGCCTCATATGCAAGCTGCAAAAACAGAAGCAAAATATAGAGGTTTGGCAAATGCAACTCAGGAAGCTATGTGGCTTAAGCAATTATATATAGATTTGGAGATACATTCCTACACTCCAATTATCTTTGGAGGTAACACTGGTTCACTTCATTTGGCTGCTAGTCCTATATACCATGCAAGGACTAAGCACATTGAAGTGCACTATCATTATGTAAGGGAAAAAATGCGTACTAAGGATATCCAATTATCCTATATATCAATTCATTTACAATGTGCATATATACTTACCAAAGCACTGGATGGACCAAAGATGAACAGGTTCAAATTGATGATTGGCTTGCATGAAATCAAGGAGCAATGAAGACCAAGCATGTTAGGCTTGAGGGGGAGCTGTTGGTGCAATTAAGCCCAAGCCTACATAATTGATCACCACACATAAGCTTGATTAATTGGCATAACTCTTGGAAGGCTTCATACGTTCAATTTCTTTTAATTTTGCTTCACAATTACTTTTGTAAAAGTGGAATATACTCATGAGGAGTTAGGAAGCATAGAATCTCATATCATTTGGTAGTTAATTCAAAAGAGAATCATTCCTATATTTTGGCATTCACTTTTTGGTAGAGATTTGAATTTGAATTCAAATCCTTTGGCTCCAACAATAAGTATAAAAATAGGATATGAAAGACCCGCATCCATCTCGAGATTTAGAGATCACTTTGATGTACTTTTATTGAGAAGAGGTGCTCACATCATAGCTCACTCACTTCTCATTCATTTAGCAATGTTTGATTGCCTATGACATTGTATTTTTACATGATTTAATACATACATTATCATTACTTCTCATTCCCATTTCTCTATCATAACTCCATCCGGATAGTGATCTTGTTAGAGCTAGTTCTCACTGTATAGTCGATCATTTCTCATGATTTATAGCATGATAGATTTGGCTCTATTGTAACCCTACAAAGTTTCATTATTAGTGCTTCTTGCAATCGTCAGATATTAATCCATCTTTACTTATTGGTCTGTTGACTGTTAAGACCGGTAAATGTCGAGATGCTTGGTTAATTTGTGAAACATATTTCTCTGCATATAGTCCATCATTTTTTCTGATATCACTCATGATTGGTAGCTTGTTAAGCTATTTAGAGTTACCCAAAAGGAATTTAGTCAATTGCTGATGTGCTCAGAGAATGGTTGAAAACACTGAACATGTGTGTGGACCAAAATAGCAAGTTTTGGACCTTGGATTATATTTCTACCTATCTATTTTGATCCTATCATTAGTGGATCATCTTCTAGGCAACATATGTGACTACTTAATCTTATTAGCTAGCTAAAGAAGTCCAAAACACTCTCCAGCCATCACTTTTAGCAGGTGTGAAGCAAGATTTAGCTACACCACTTCATCTCTTGTCACTATCCACCATCTCCTCCAACATCTCTAACATAATGATAATGAACCTCAATGTGCTCTATGTGCACATGAAACATCGGACTTCTTGCAACTGTGAATGCACTCTTATCATCAATGACAATATGCCTAGATGCTATAACAACTAAACTAATGAAATTATAGGATGTGCATTGAATGCAATCATAGATGGGCAAGCAATGCAATAGCATAACTAATGCTATTCATGCACAAAGTGGGTGCAAAAGGCCCCTCATATTCAATGTGATATTTTTTCACGGCCTTTTGCAACTAGTGTGGCTTTGTAGCAATCAATTCTACCATATAACTTTCTTTTAATCTTGTAAAGCCACTTAGTATCAATGGTATTCTTATCTTTTGGTGATTCACATGACTTGGTGATTCTTACCTTTCAAAAGTAAGTGGCTCTTTATTAAATGTGATTGCAATAAGAGATACATTCATAAAGTCACCCGATGCAGTGCAAGAGCTTCCTATTCTATCAAGTAAAGGAGCACCAAATTGTCATTAATAACATCACCATTCTCGAAATCATGAATCAAACATTTGTTAACAACAAAGGGTACATGAATTCCGACACTAGCAATAACAAGAAACAAAATCATAATTTCCTTGATATCCGCTACTTACAATGCATATTTAACATGTCCTCCCTTTGGTGCATCTTTCAAAGATGCAAAAAATCTCTTGCATGAAGTGATATGATTTGAAGCACAACTATCAAAAAGCCAATTCAAATTAGCCTCATTCACAATCAGACATATAGAATGTGATGGTAATTCATAATGACATGTAACAACACATGCCCAAACATCTTGAGCAACATGAACTTCATCATTCTTTGCATTAGATGTATTCAATAGATATGCCATATTCTTTTTTGCTTTTCATTAGAAGTATTCAATAGATATGCCTTCTAATAACAGTTGCATCTCTTATGATTTTTCATATCACCATCAAGAGAGGAAAAAATGGAAGAGGAAGAGTGCATCTTTTTTAATGAACCATATTTCTTTTTCCCCTTTGTGTAATAGCAAGTTCTTATGTTCCCTCAATCAAACCACTTCTATGGCCTTGATTATAGCTCTCACTTCACCCACTCTCATATTATTGATCATCTATTGATAGGGCAATCTTCTAGCCATTGTGTGTCTTTGAGTTTTGATTTTCTTCTTGCTCTTGTGTGTACTTCTATTCATGATTCCTCACCCAAGAGTAGTATCAGAGAAAGTTCAGCTAATTCTCAACCTACGATTATTTTTGTATGATCGCATGCACAATATTAATAGTGAAAACTAGTTCTAGAGTATAGAAATATGAAGTTTAGCACTTGGAGATCATTTCCATCAAGTGCATTGGGGGTCTTACCCCCTTTCAAAGACATTCGTGTAGTTATATTATCAATCACAATTACAATTTGTGAGTTGTATTTTACCTTGCATTTTGGCTTTGTTGAAGTTTATATCTTTCTACTTTTGAGTTATTTTCTATAATGGAAAGCAAAAATAAGTTGTTTTGAACGTTTAAGCTAATGATAAAATTGATGGAACCAGCTATCAAATATGGTCTTACATGATGAAGCAAGTTCTTGTTGCAAAGAAAGTATGGAATGGTGGCAGATATTGACAAGTGACCCAGTGGTCATTCTATTATGCAACCTGTTGACATAGATTTAGGATCTTCTTCAAGGACAGTGACTATGCCTTCTCCACCTATGGAAGATCAACTTAGATGGGATTGAAAAGATACTCAAGCTCATGCATTCATTGCCTTTTTGTGAAGTGGCATATTGTTCCACACATCTGATCACACACTACTTCAAGAAAAGCTTGGGATAAACTTGCATTCCATGCGTAATGAAGCACTTGAAGGATTGTGGAAATCTTTTCAAAGCTTTTCTATTTTTGTTGCACATAAAATCCAAATAAGTATGTCTTTTATTTTGCAAGAATAGCACCTATCAAATGCACTTCCATCATCCATACCTTAGTCTCGATCCTTGATTCACTAATAAATGATTTGTCTAAAATGATAGGGTATGTGTGATCTTCATGAATAAAGAAATGGAGTTCGTTTTTAATATCACAAGAACATGAAGAAAACACATTTCATTATTAGCAGCTTTCATTTTCCAACAATGTTTTTTTATCAATATGCCATTCGGCATGATCATGAAGATGTTTTGATAAAAAATTAATTTCATAACTAGAATCAATCAAAATAATGTGAGGAGATGGATAGATAGATTCGAGAGATAAGTTGGTGTTGCACAAAACCTACTCTACACATGCCAATTTAACTCCACTGATGCTCAATATACTCCTTTAGCTTCACAATAATTTGTTTAAAATTACTAAGTGCTTTGGAACATCATTCCTAAATGCTTGCATCAAAATAGATAACATGCATATGCAAGTATGTGAAGAAACCTTCTATTTTGGGAATAGAAGTGCTCAGTATTATGCTCGAAGCTCACAACTTGGTATGAATTGACTAAAGAGCTTTTGCATACATCTAAGTTTCCATTGTAGCTAACTAAATCAATTTATTTCATCAATTTATCTGCATCATGCACTAAGAAATGATTCTAACAAGTGAGGGGGGTCATCCTAACATTTCAATATCTAGAATGTATGCAAACAAAAAACCTTCTATGCTTCCTGTCTCAAGATGATCTGAACCAAACTTGATGAAAAATTATATAAATGTATCAGACACTTCAATCTAGCTAACCCAAGTTAAAGTATAGCAAATTATTGAGTAAAGGTAGAGAAATTGATTCCACAAAATCACTATAATGATGCAGATGAAGTAGAGAATAGTAAACGGAGATAAACTTGAAGAAATGTATCAAAATGTATATGCTAATGAACATATTATAGAAGGGAATTGTAGTGGACTACTCAAGCATGAGTGACTGCAATGTATGCCCACAGAAGTAGCTCAATTTCTCTCATAATAGCTCTCTTAGCCTGTGGCTAAAAGCATGTCTATTTATACTCAAAGTTTGAGTTTGAATTTTGAATTTTCCTTCACCTAAAAGTGATCGTACACTTAAGGAACATAATTGATTTAATCCCTTCACCAAAACATTCATGGCTTGACTCTCCTAAATCCATGAGATTTCTTACTCTTTTGGATTTTACATTTATCCAAAGTAAATATGACCAAATTGATAAGCATGTGTTCATATGTAGTTCTTTCTTGTGAAGAAATGAAATGATGTGTATTCGTGAATAATTAGCCAAGAAATTAGGCTTGCTAAGTGTACCAATAGCTCCCCTCAAGTGTAAAATGCTTGAGTTTTCAATCCTCCATTATTTTCTATAATCCAATCATTGACTTGAACCTATTCAATTTGCTTCAATCCAATGCTTTTGTCATCATATCTGCACCTTGTTGATGTGTAGATACATATGAAAGTTGTATCTCACTTTTCATGATATTTTCCATGACATAAGGTAGTGAACTTATATATGTTTAGTCTTGGCATGATAGATAGGATTAGAAGCAAGATGTAATGAGCTAATATTGTCGCCAAATATATGTGAACTTGAAGTGTTCAACCCTAAATCTGAATATAGGGTTCTAATCCACATAGCTTCTTGTGTAGCATTTGCAAGTCCTCTGTATTTAGCTTCTATTGATGAAAGAGAAAGTCTAGGTTGTTCCTTGGAAGACCATGAAATTGGCTTTGTACCTGCAAAAGTAAGATAGCCTAATGTGCTTCTCGTATCATCTTTTGAGCTTGCCCAATCTACATTAAAAATTTTGATTGTGCTCTTCAAGTAGTTTAGAATCCTCTTGGTTGCTTCCATGTGAGGCTTCCTTGGGGTGTGCATAAACTAACTTAGCACACTAACTCCATAGCAGATATCTACTTTAGTTACAGTAGCATAATTCACGCTTCCAACAAAACTTTAATAGCTAGTAATGTCTTCAATTAATTCACCTTCATGACCACTTAGCTTCAAATTTACCTCCATGGGTGTACCTACAACCTTTGTATTTTCCATCTTGAACTTGGTAAGCATATCCCCAATGTACTTTCTCTAAATGAGGAACATACCTTTCTCTATATATACCACTTCCAAACCCAACAAATATGTGAGTAAACAAAGATCACTCATCTTGAACACCACCTTCATTTAAGCAATGATCTTCCTAATTCCATCTGCATCATTACCTGTAATGATTATGTCCTCCACATACACATAGGTATATGACCTCTAAATGATTCCTCTTAATGAAGAGGGAAGGATCTACCTTGCTCACAATAAAACCTTTATCCTGCAAGAAATTGACAAGTCTATGATTCGAACCTCTAGGACCTTGCTTCAATCCATACAAGGCTTTCCTTAGCTTGCATACATATTCAAGATATGATTGGTCTTCAAAGCTAGGAGGTTGAGCCATGTATCCCTCCTCTGCTATCCAACCATTTAGAAAAGCATTTTTAACATCCATTTGATATATCTTCCAAATGCAACACTCATGAGTACTCTAATTATGGGCATTTTTGCCACATGTGAGAATGTCTCTTCATAATCAATACCTTGGGTTTGTGCAAACCCTTTGGCTACAAGCTTTTCTTTATACCTATTAATTGAGCCATTTGATTTCTTCTTTCCTTGTATATCCACCTTGATCCAATGACTTCATAGATGGTTTCTTGGGTACTAGTTCCCAAGTTTGATTTTCTTGTAGAGCTTCTATTTCTTCTTCCATGGCACTCATCCATTCTGGCTTCTTCTTAGCTTCTTCATATGTAGATGGTTCTTCAGAGTTTGAGTCATGTGCTATGTATATTGAATGCTTAATGACTAAAGAGGTGTCATAACCATACCTTTTTGGCTTTCTTTTCTCTCTAATAGACCTTCTTATAGTATGTTGAGAAGATTCCATCACGTCTCTCATCTCCTGCACTTTGGCTTTGCCTTTGGAGTTCCAAGAGTTGATTTCCCTTTTGGAGTCTTTTGTTCATCATCAAAGTCACTTGATGCTTCAAGTGTATGATCATTCCTCTTTGCCAATGTTGGAAAGTCTTCCTCTAGGTCATAGGGAAGTTTGATTTTATTACAATCACCTTTTACCGAGATTTGTTTTCATCAAACACAACTCTAATTACAATAAAACCTTTATTGCTTGGATTATATAGCCTATAACCTTTCTGATTAAGGTAAAAGCCAATGAACATGCATTTCTATGCCTTTGGATCTAATTTGCCTCTGATTTGTGAAGGTATGTGTGCATATGCTATGCCCCAAAAGATTCTACAATGATCAAGGCTAGGTCTTCTTCCATTCCATGCTTCATAAGGTGTCCTACCATCTAATGCTTTGACAGGAGTCCATTGGTTGATTCCTCTCTTTTGGAGATAAGAATCAAAATCATGGGAGAAATATGTTCCCCTTCCATCTGACCTTAGTCTTATCAAAGTCTTACCTGTTTGATTTTCCACAAGTGCTAGATATTTCTTGAAACATGAGAACACTTTATCTTTATGCTTCATAAAGTATATTATTGTCCATCTACTAAAAGCATCAATGAATGAGACATAATACCTAGATCGTGAGATTGAAGGCTCCTTGCTTGGTCCCCATACATCTGTATGGAATAGCTCCAACAGGTCTCCATGAATGTATCCCTTCTTTGTGAATGGTTGTCTATGAGACTTGCCAAATTGAAAAGCACTACATTTGTAAATCATGTGTTGTTCGGAGATATTTGGTAGACCAAGCACACTTTGATCTCTACTGATTTTCTTCAGAGCCCTTTCACCTATATGAGATAACCTCTTGTGCCAAATTTCCAACTCTGATAAGGTTTCACTACCATAATTGAACAATGAAATGTTTCTAGTATCCTAGAGCTCGAATGTAAATAGACTACCTGACTTTTCTCCTCTTGCTATCCTCTTGAATCCCTGATGTGGATCCTCAACAAATGCTCCATTCTTTGTGAATTTAACATGCAATCCTTTTTCAACAATCTGACCTAGACTTATGATACTTTGGTGATGGTTCGAACATACAATACCTTTCTCAATAGGTTCATATTACCATATGAAGTATTTACATTGCATATTTTCTCCACTAGATGCCTTGTGTCATCTCATGTTTTGACTTCATGTCTATTCCTCGCATCTTCCAAGTCTAAGCGTAAAACTACATTCCCTACTACATGATTTGAGCAACGTGAGTCCATATAGAATATATGTTCATTTGTTTTACCTTGCTTCATGGTCATGTTCATCAGAAGTAATGAGTCCTCTTGAGTTTGATCATCTCCATAGTTGTTGTAGTCTCTCCTTCCTCTGTATCCTCCTTGATAATTATTGTTGTTGTATGAGTTGTTGTTGTAACCATTATTATTGTTGAATCTACCTCCTGAGCTTCCATAGCCTCCTCTGTTGTAACTTGTACCTCTTTGGTTTCTAGGATTCCTAAAACAATTCATAGTAATATGATTACTTAGGCCACATGCGACACATGGAGAGGAGTTTTGAGTTCTTCCCCTGCCTTGTCTTCCTCCTCTGCCTCTTCACTTTGAGCCTCTACCTCTACCTACAAAGTTTTCTTGAGAGGTACTACCTTCATCATCAGACTTTTTACCTTTGCCTTTGCTATCTTTATTCTTGTTCTTATCTGTATATAGAGTAGAGGATTGATTACCTTTTGAGTTGTCTCCATTCTTCATAATCTTTGCCTCATGTGTGAACAATTATCCTAGGTATTGAAATCAGGAACTTGCATGTTCATGTAGAGGTACATGGCTATGGTGAAAGCTTCCCATTCATCATCTACCTTTATTCCATTGATCACTTGCCTTACTATCTATTCTTCATCAATGATTTCTCCAATGCTTCCAAGTTTATTTGTTATGTCCATTTTGGTGACAAAATAAGTCGCACTTTGCTTAGGAATTTTCTTGAATGTGGTGAAATCCATCCATAGTTGATTCTTTCTTTCCTTGGAATTTGATGAGAAGAATGCTTCAAGAGCATTCCAAGTCTCTTGTGAAGTCTTGCAACTCCTAATGTGTGGAAGTAAAAAATCAAAGATCGAGTTAAGAATATATGAACTTGCTAGAGCATCCTTTGAGCACCATGTGGTTAACCTCTCTTGTTCTTCTTGAGTTGGTTGTCCTTTGCTTTTGAGGATTGGGATCATCTCAACTCCAGATATGTAACCATAGAGATTTCTCCTTTTAAGATAATCTTCCATTCTAAGTGACCAAGCAGAGTAGTTACCTCGATCCAATTTGTCTATGTATAGAGGAAGTCCATCGATAGATAGATTATAGAGATGAGCTGGTGTTGCCCAAAACTTTCTCTACACCTGCCAAGTTAACTCTAGGGATGCTTAATATACTCCTTTAGCTTCACAATAATGCATTTGGAACCACTAAATACTTTGGAACACCATTCCCAAATGTTTGCATCAAGGCAGACAAATTGCACATGCAAGAATGTGAAGAAACATTCTATTTTGGGAATAGAAGTGCTCAGTATTATGCTCAGAGCTCACAACCTAGTATGAGCTGACTAGAGAGCTTTTGCACACATCTAATTGGATTGTTTAGCTAAATAAATCAAGTTATTTCATCAATTTAGTTGTACCATACACTAAAAAATGATTCTAACAAATCAAGGGGGTCATCTCAACATTTCAAGATCTAGAATGTATGCAAACATGGACACCATCTATGATTCATATCTCGAGATCGTATGAACCAAACTTGATGAAAATTGATATGCAAGTAGCAGACACATAAATCTAACTAACTCAATTCAAGTTATATCAAATGACTGAGTTAATGCAGAGAAATTGATTCAAAAAAATCATAGTAATGATGAAGATGCAGTAGAGAACAATAGACAGAGATAAACTTGAAGAAGAGTATCAAAATGTATATGTTAATGAACATATGATACAAGAGAAGTGTAGCGCACTAATCATACATGAGGTGAGCTCAATGTATGCTCACTGAAGTAGGTCAAGGTCTCTCAGAATAGCTCTCTTAGCCTGTGACTAAAAGCATGTCTATTTATACTCAAAGTTTGAGTTTGAATTTTGAATTTTCCTTCACCTAAAAGTGATCCTACACTTTAGGAGCATAATTGATTTGATTACTTCACCAAAAAAGTCGTGGCTTGACTCCTAAATCCATAATATTCCTTAATCTTTTGGCTTTTACATTTATCCAAAGTAAATATGACCAAATTGATAAGCATGTGTTCATATGTAGTTCTTTCTTGTGAAGAGATGAAAGGACAGGTAGTCATGAATAATTAGTCAAGCACTTGGGCTTGCTGATTGTACCAACAAAGAATGCATGGAGTTTCAAGTTTACAAGAATAGGTATTGAATCCATTACCTCTGCTTCTCAAACCTTCAAAAACCTATTGAATACCACCTTTCAAAGTTAATAGAAATATTTTCATAGTTGCTTCTTTTATCACTTTACTTCTTTTGTCAAACAATTCTATTCACTCACTTCTAACAATAATTTCTTTTCTCACTTACTCTTTTGAATTCTCACTTTCACTCTTCTTACTTCTTAAAATCACTTCACCACCTTCACTTCTCACTTTACTTCTTCTTACATATTGTCACTTATCACTTTTCACAATCTCGTTTCTCACTCCTTCTTTCACTCAACTCTTCACTTTACACTTTCTCACTCACTTCTTCTCACTTTTTCATTATCTCTATTTTACTTCAAATTAGCTCACTTTTTCTTTGTCACTCTTACACATCACTTATAATCACTATCTTTCTTCTTTTCACTCTTTCCTAACTCTTAATTCTCTCACTCAGTCACTTTAAATTCTTCTAACTCTTTTCTCACAAACAAATTCCACACATGGTGAAATCTCTCTCTCTCTCTCTCTCTCTCTCTCTCTCTCTCTCTCTCTCTCTCTCTCCCTCTCTCCATGTTCACACACACACACACACACACACACATATATATATATATATATATATATATATATATATATATATATATATATATATATATATATATATATATATATATATATATATATATATATATATATATATATATACACATATATATATATATACACACACACACACACACACACACACACATATATATATATATATATATATATATATATATATATATATATATATATATATATATATATATATATATATATATATAGCACTTCTTCAAACCTTTTGAAATTGTAAATCTACTACTACAAAATAATTCGTATCGAACAATCTACAATTGAAATTCTTTTACATATAAGCTAAGTGGAGACATAGTTCATCTCCAACTAGGAGTCTCTTATCAAACCACAAAAAGGAAAAGGTGTGGCATTTTCTCTTGTTAGATTCCAAACCTTTCGTTCTGATGTCCAAAATATAATAGATGAATCATCCTCCTCACTTTCCACTCAAACAAAGAATTCCTTCTAGCTATGTCTCCAATTCTTTTTAATCCATTAGAAACAATGGATTTTTTTATTAACAAAAGATTATTTTGAGTAACATTTCTCCTCATTTGAAGGAGAATGATTTCTAGATAATGAACGATATAAATTAGTTCTACCTCTTAGATGCATAAGATTTCTTTACCCTTAATTTATCTTCATGTGTCCTAAGAAGAGAATGATCTTTTAAGTCAGAGCAAAAACATTGATAATTCATGTTTGAGTCAGTTAACTATATTAATCACTCATCCTCAAGTAGGTTGTTTAATAGACTCTCAAGTCAAATCTCTATTTTCTACATTCTTAAGTGGATATGGATAGTTTTATAGTAAAAAGAAATGATGATAATTTCTTACCCAATGATATTACTAAACTCGCCTATGAAGAAAATGATATGCACAAATGGTGCAAGAATTTTTGAAACCACATTGTCTAGCTCAAAAAACTTTCTATCTTTGGTAAAACAATCGACTTCAAATCCTCATAGAAGCTAGCATGATTACAACTGAAAAAAATCGTTTTGGAGAAATGATACACATAGGGTTGCATGTATAGAATGCACAAGATTACAAGTGATAAGCAAAACATGCTTCTAGAATGAACTTGACACTCAGTAGTGGTAGCTCCCATTTTTTTAGGGCTGCATAGAGATAGAGACCGAGACAAAAAAAGTGTGATTTCTCCAACTCTACTAAACCAAATTCTTTGAAAAATTGTATTGATATATTTAAGGTAGTCATGTGTGTAAACACACTAAGACCCCTAGGGCACTTTTTTCCCTCTTTAGGAGGTTTTTTTTCCCTGGCTTGTACATACACCTATAACCCTAATGGGTCACTTATCTTTGTGGATTCTAGTGGTAATACATTCAGTATTGTGTGTTGTGCTCCAAGCTTCTTCTTCTTCCTTGTGATGTTTATGTGCTTCTGTAGACCTCAAACTCCAACAATTGGTATCAAAGCAGTACATCGGTTCATCTAGGACGTCATCGATGCCCCGCCTGTCACAGTTTCAGAATCGCATGAAAATTGGTGGGCATACTTAGGGCGATAAGGAGTTCAAAACAGCTTTTTATGTTGTGTCAAAATCGCGCTTTGAGCTCATTTTGGCCTTCGAATGCACTATCAAAGTGCCTCTACAAGCAATTATGTCTTTTGCTGCCAAAGATATATACAAGTTTTGATTCGCCAGTATAAGCACCTCAAAGTTTGCTACAAGTTTAGCAGAACTTGATAGGGTAATTCTCTTCAACTTTTTGAGATACAGTCTCTTTTTGCATCAGAGTATTTTAGTTAGTGGCCATGGCTGAAATCAATGATGTATTTTGTATGTTGGCTATTGAGGATAAGTTGGAAGATACTAATTACCCATGGTAGGCTTATATGATGCATCATCTATTGCTTGCAAAAAGATTGTGGAATACTATGTAAGATGTTGAAAAATGTCCTATTAAACCTACAAATATAGTTATTGAAGCTGATGTAGATGACATTGAAGATGGTGATATTCTTCAGGTTCCTGTTCAGCTTATGGTTCTTGTTGCACCTCCTACAGAGCAACTTTGTCGAGGTGGCAGAGATGCTTAGGCACATGCATTCATAGCCTTTTCTATCAAATTTGGCATTATTCCTCATATTCACTCTTACAGAATAGCGAAGGATGCTTGGGATACACTTACCACTTTATACTAGGCAAGGAATGAGGCTCATGTTGCTTACCTCCAAAAACAATTGGAGAGTGACCACATGAATGAAGGAGATTCTATGGATAGTTTTTTTGACAAAGATCAAAGATTTGAAGGAGCAATTGATTTTTGCTGACGAAGTCTTGCTTGACAGTTTACTAGTGCAGACTATTTAGAATGGCCTTCAAAATTCATATCAGAGTTTTTCTTCTACTCTTTGATTGATGATGAAAGAAAAGCAAAAGAGGAGCTACAAAACAAGAAGGAGCTTAACAAATGCAAGAGCAAAGGACTATAACTATTCGAGGAACTCTCAAAGTCTTTGATACTCTTCAATGGCTGACTTAGGTCAACAAGTAGAAAGTTGGACAAGGATAACTATCCTGTGTGGAAGTTTAGAATGACTAACTACCTAATGGGCAAAGGCTTATGGGGTATTGTGAGCGGCGATGATGCTCAACCTCAAATCAATCAAGCTATGGCCACCGAAGTCCAAAGGAGGCAAGCAAAAGAATGGGAAGAGAGGAATAGGAGAGTCATGTTCCTCATTTCGCAAGTCATTACTAATGCCATGGTAGGTCATATTCAACATCTAGAGAAAGCTAAGGATGCTTGGGAATCCCCCCCCTTGAGGCATCATCAAGTGCTCCTTTTGATCAACAACAAGCTTAAAACCAAGTGGGCCCTGCATGAGGGTGATGAGAGGGTGATTAACCTTCTTTGTAATGCCATCTAAACTCTGTAAAAGCTACCTTTGCTGTGGGATTCGGAGGATCCCGTGGGCACTAGTCCCCTTCACTTGTACTTTTCTTTTTAATTAATACAAGTTCAAGAGAGTAGGCTAAGGCCAAACTTCCTTTATTTAAAAAGAAAAAACGATATTGACACGAGCAATATGGTTTTTCTTTACAATTTTTCAAACTGATACAAACACTAGTATATGGATTTTTTGGTGGATATGACTTTATTAATTTTATTTTGAGTCATTGGACGATTTAATAGTCCTTGTGGATATGGCCCTTGCAATGAAGAGTGCTCTAATTTCCGCATGAATTGGTTGCGATCAAGAAGTAAGGTAAGAGATAATTGAAGTTGAAGATCTGCTTACAAGGACCACTATGAACAAAAATGCTATATCACACACAAATGGGTCTATGAACTTAACATATGAGTGTGCTGCCTAGTTCTACACGACTAGATATCCAATAGTAACATGAGTTCAAATATACATAAAAATATACGGAAAGTTACCAATGACTATTCATTTAAAATTTTTGTTGCGCAATAGTCTTCAGGTTACCTTAGCTTTGTTTTATAGGAATTTACTGTATATTGTTCTTATACACATGTATTCTGTAAAAAATTATCCAAAAACCAAAACAAAGTTTATAAAGTAAACATGTTATGATAAGCTCTTCTTGTAGGGATCTATTTGACATACCTATAATATGGCCTTTACAAAAACCCCATAGGTACATTCATAATGAATGCGTAATCATAAAAAACATTGTAAATCTGAATTATTTCTTTAAAATATTGTTAATACTAGTAATTAGGACTACATAAAAAGGATTAGAATATCATTATCTTAACATAAATCACAATCAAAACAATAGCATTCTAATGTGTGTGCTTGCTTGGACGGTGGCAAGTAACAAATAACCTTATTTTTGTGCTTTTTTTGCTTGTTCAAGGTGTAAAGTTCGAGTTACATACTTAGAATGTTCCTTATCTACAAACTTGTGTGAATTTTCTACATTGGAACTATAAGGATTGTGACACTTTTGTAAGTACGTTTGACTTTAATGTTTGTGATATCTTTCTTGAATGGATATAACCATATGCTTTGCAAAAACTGGTGAAGCATTGTGCCTATTGTATTTTATGTTTCTCTTTTTATTTGTAAATTTTTCTTTTTTACTTAATTATTTTTTAGTTCTATCTTTTAGATTTTTTATTGAGAAAGATAATGCATTATTTATTGAAATTTTTGCACCATTTTGGTTAACGGTTTACGAGATTATATAAATCTCCTACTTGGAGGTAATGAATGTGGTTCAACCGATCCCAATATTTACTCTTGTTTGGAGGTAGTGAACTTCTCAGTAATTTTGGATTCTAATAATTTTGCTAGAAGTGAGAGATGATCTTGCTACTACAAAATTGGGCCTAATGCCAAAAAAGTATGAAGAAATCAATCGGCATTGATGGATAGCGATGAGGGTACCAACTCATATATCGATAAAGCTAACAAAGCTAGCCCAATCAGGTATTATTAGGCCAATTTTTTTGTCCTTTTTATATTTAACTTTCTACCTCTCCTACTCAGGAAGCTATCAATTGTGCTAGAGACAGTTTCTAGTTAGGGCCCATTGGATCCAAAACTTTCCTTTTTTTTTTTTTGACTTACCACTATCAATACAATTACCAATGTTTCTATTAATGTGGCTACGGCCCTTAGTATTAATGAAAAAACCCAAAACAAGCTTATTTACATTTTGATTATCATTTTTTCAGAGATATATGATGTAATTGATGAGAAAAAACCGAAAACAAGTTCTTTAAACTTTCACTTTCATTTTGTAGAGAAATATGTCCACATCCATAGGTGGGTTTGTTAAGCACCAGCCTCTTGAGGGTGGAGGCCTTGTGCTCAACCCCCAAGCTAGACATGTAATGGCTTTGGCCAATCTAAACGAGTTCTAACCAGTTGTGAACTTTTCTAACCCCTATTTTGTGGGATACGAGGGTCCCACGGGTACTATGCCCATTCATCTGTATAGTTGTTCTTTCAAAGTTAAAGCCCAAGGAGTAGGCACTTGTCAAACCTCCATTTTAAAAGAAATATTTTACCCACTCTTTTGGAACTTGTGGAGGCTTATTGGCACTCTCTTGGTGCTCAGATTAATTCTCTTGGAACACAGATCTAGTCTTTTGCGTGGATCTACATTTTAGTTCGAATTTCATTTTCCTCAATTTGTATCTCTCATTATACACACATATACACATATATATACACACACATACACTTGCACACATTTACACACATATACACATACATAAAAATACATACACACACATATACACACAAAAATACACACACTTATACACATACATATACATATACATGCACACATACTCAAATACATACACACTTACAAATACATGCACATACATATGCACACATGCACACAAACATTCATAACAAATGCTGGAGCTCAAAGAGTACCAAAGCACACCAACAACATGAGGAAGAAGAAGAAGCTTGGAGAAAAAATGTGAGTGTATTGCTAAGTAATGTACTGTTATGGTTGTAGGTGTATATAACAATCATGAGAAAAAACCCTCTAAATAGGAAAAATGTTTATTCAATGGTCATAACTATGTATATTTTGGTTTGGATACTTGAGCTTCCAAAGAGCTTTCCAATCCATTATTCCAAGCTCTAGGTGCCTCTTTCAAACCATATGATGCCTTTGTTAACTTGTAAACACAATTTGGATACTTTCCATCTTTAAATCCTTCTCGTTGCTCCATATAAACATATTCTTGTAAGTGACCATTCCAAATGCATTTTTAACATCAAGATGAAATATATTCCAACATTTATGTGCTGCAACACTCATTTTTATAGTTGACATTCTTGGAACCATATTAAATTTCTCTTCATAATCAAGTCCATATGTTTGTTCAAAGGCTTTTTCAACTAATCTTGCCTTGTATGTGGAAAAAGAACCATCACTATTTTTTGCAATACAAAATACCCACTTATTTCCAATTACCTTCATCTTATTATATCATGGTACAAGTTGTCATACTTTGTTCTCATACAATGCATCTATCTCTTCTTGCATCGCATTGGTCCAATTTACATTTGAATTTGCATCTTCAAAAAATATAGGTTCTTGTTCTTCAAACACTTTTGACATAAAAGGTGAATGTCATACACAATTAGACTCAATATACCTTTGTGTGGGCTTTCTTTCTCTTGAACGTCTCCTACATTCATGTTCAAGTTTTATCAAATTAGATTTAGAACTTTCACAAATATCTACATCATCACTTAACTCAATAAGCTTTGATTTACCTTTTCTTTTCTCTTTCAATTTGTGATAATCTTTCTTCATCATGACCATTCTCATCTTCTAAGCTTACCCCTATAGTATCATATAACCCATCCTAAATTTCTTCTTGCATTTCTTCTGGAACCTACAAAATATGACCTGTATACCAAGACATCAACTCATCAAAGCATACATCTTGACTAATAATCATTTCCTTACTTATTGGATTATAGCACTTATATCCTTTTTTATTATCTCCATAACCCATGAAAATACATTTCTCTACTCTCGGATCTAATCTAGTTGTCAATTCATATGGAACCATAGCAAAACAAACATAACCTAACACATGAAAGTGATCAATAAACATGTTTTCTACTATACAAATCCTCAAGAAGAGTTAGATTATGTGTTGTGTATGATGGCATACGATTCATCAAATATACTTCTATATTTACCACTTCAACCCAAAATGTCAATGCCATATCCTTTTCATTTAGCATTGCTCTAGCTATTTCTAGAATAATCCTATTCCTTCTTTTAGCCACTCCATTCTGTTGAGGATTATATCTGCAAGTTACTTCTCTTTTTATACCTTTATTCCAAAGAAAATCATTAAACATTCTTGAAAAATATTCACTACCACCATTAGAACTTAACCTTTTAATTACATTTTATGTGTTTCTTTTCCATTGCTTTGAATTTGATAAAGAAGTCAAACACATCATTGTTATTCTTATGAAAATACACAAAAGTCATTCGACTAAAATCATCCACAAAAGTAACTTAATGCTTACTCTTCACAAGTGATGGCTCCTTCATAGGATCTTAAACATCAGTATGCACCAATTCTAATTAGTCACTACTTTGCAATTCTGTACTAAAAAAGGGATTCCTTACTGTCATACTAAATCAATAAACATAAAAAAAACGTATCACATTTTGCTTTGAAATATCAAGTAAATCAACACCAATCTTTCTTTGGGCCACGTCCTTTAACTTATGTAAGTTCACATGTCTTATTTGCTTATGCCATAACTCGATTTGAGAAATATTATCATTGCGGCCAAAATAATAAGGAAAAAAAAATTAAGAGTTTTGTCCAACATAAAACATCTTCATTTTGTTGGAGTTTGAGGTCTATGGAAGCATGCAAACAGCACAAGGAAGAAGAAGAAGCTTGAAGCACAACACACAATACGTAATTTATTACCACTAGAATGTACAAAGATATCTAAACCATTAGGTTTATAGGCATATATACAAGTTAAGGAAAAAACCTCCTGAAGAGGGAAAAGAGTATCCTGATGGTCGTAGAGTGTTCACACACATCCCTACCTAACTATATCAACAAATTCACTCTAGGATTGATGCAGTGAATGAGGAGCTGGCACTCATGTATAAGGAAATGCCAAGCTATGTGGAATCAATCCAGAGAAGGAAGTAAGCCCAAAGCTTTGCAAAAAGCTTCAAACTTCTCCCTACGCAAAGCCTTTATGAAAATGTCTACAATGTTCTCATGTGTAGGCACATATGCCTAAATGCTCTCTCTAGCATAGAACCTCTCTGACATAATGATAGTAGTTCACCTCAATGTGCTTACTACCAATGCACTCTAACTCTCACTCAAGATGGTGGTCGTGGAAGAGTGACCAACACCCAAATCAGCCATAAGGCATCTGAGCCACACACACTCAACAGTTGCTGTGAAAGCTTCCCTATACTCAGCCTCATAACTAGAAGTGGCCATAGTAGGGTACTTCTTGCTCAACCAAGATATGCATGAGCTACCAAGCATGAAGCAAAAACCATTGGTGGACACATGAGTGTCATAATAACCTACCCAATCAGAGTCAAAAAAAGCATGTAAATCTGGTGGTAGTGATCCCCCCTTGAGATAAAACAATCCAAGTAGCTGGGTACCACTGTAGCAAAAGATGCGCTTAACCACCTACCAATGCTTGACACCTGGGCAATGCATAAACCTGCTCATCTGTGAGACAAAAAACTAAATATCTAGTCGAGTAATGCATAATTAAATCAAGCATCTAACAGCCTGCTAATAGAGAATAGCATCAAATGCATCTCTAGCATCATGGAGACTCAGTCGTAAACCTATCTCCATAGGAGTGACAATATGTTTACGATTAATGCTGCAATAATGTGTCAATATATTTGGTTTGACACAAAGTTATTCCACCATCAACTTGCATAAACTGAATGCCCAAATAAGGATGCAAATGCCCCAAATCAAACATCTCAAATGAGGCATGCAAATCAGCCTAAGAATTAGCAATATGCTTCTCATGAGGACCAGTGAGCAGTATGTCATCAACATAGACAAAAAAGATTAGAAGCACATCATTTGCACATTTAACATATAAGGTTCTCTTAGTTGGATTGTTCTCAAAACCATGTGCAATCAGGTAGGCATGTATTTTTTTCATACCAAGCATGTGGTGCTTGCTTCAAACCATATAATGCCTTTCTCAACATGCACACCTGGTTTTCATGCCCTTTCTGCACAAAGCCACAGGGTTGAAAACATAACTTCTTCATGCAAGTCACCATTTAGAAATGCAGTTTTAATGTCCAATTGATGTACATTCCAACCATGATGAGGTGCAAGTGCACAAATGCTACTAACAATAGTCATTCGGCATGTAAGAGCAAAGATCTCATCAAAATCAATGCCTCTTTTGTGATCATAACCCTTTGCAACAAGGCTAGCTTTATACCTGTCAACTATTCTATCAGGCTTACACTTTGACTTGTATACAAACTTAGTTCTAATGGATTTCTTGGTAGGAGGAAATCCACATAAAGACCAGGTACCATTTTGTATGATAGCATCATACTCTAATTGCATAGCAGCCATCCAATTTTGTGA
This sequence comes from Ceratopteris richardii, assembly GCA_020310875.1. Taxonomy (NCBI): domain Eukaryota; kingdom Viridiplantae; phylum Streptophyta; class Polypodiopsida; order Polypodiales; family Pteridaceae; genus Ceratopteris; species Ceratopteris richardii. The sequence continues at coordinate 99,541,011 of CM035440.1, forward strand.
GTTTTGTGCTTCATCAAATGGAACTAGCTCCTTCGTATCACAAGGACTCGAGGCAACCACAGCATAGCAATTTGATGCAAAAGAAGCATTATGAGAGCCTAAACGAGTATGATATGACAGAGATGCATCAAATTTTCGATGGCGCAAAGTCTACACCAACCATTTTGGCATAGTTGACTTCTCAATATCAGCTCTCTCATCAACAAGTGCATCATGTAAATCTGCATCAAAAATCGAATGATCTACATCATCATGTCAAACCTGTAAAGGCTAAGAAGTTGCCTCATTATGACCAGCACTAGATTGTCCACCTATAAAAAGAGGCAGCAAAGTGTCGTACATGTCTTTGGAGCTAACTAATGTCTCCTTAGTACATGAAAGTAATGGCTGAATACCATTTTCCACAAAAACAACATCACGGCTAACCAAAATGTGTTTATTATGTGGATGATACAAACAATAGCCTTTGCTTTTAGAACTGTATCCAACAAGAATACATTTCATTGCTTTATCATCCAATTTCTTGTGTTGCTGTTCAGGCACTAATGCAAATGCCAGACACCAAAAACACACAGGTGAGCAACAAATGGCTTACAACCATGCCAAGCCTCAAATGAAGTGATAGACTATAATGCTTTAGTGGGACACATGTTAAGTACATGTGTTGCACACATAATAGCCTCAAGACAAAAACTATGTGGTAAAGCCTAACTCTTGACCATACACCTCACCATCTCCATGAGTGACCTATTCTTTCATTTAGTAACTCCATTCTATTGAGGTGTATATGGCACTATACACTGATGTTTTATCCCACGTTCAACCAAAAATGCATTAAAATTAGAAGGCATATATTCCCCCCTCGATCAGGATGGAGGATGCCCATTTCACATGATGAAAGATTTTCAGCCGAAACCAAAAACTATTTGAAGCACATAAACACTTCAGACTTTGCTTTCAATGGATATAGCCATGCATGCCTAGAGAAATCATCAATGAAAGTCATGAAGTAAAGATAGTTTCCAAAAGAGGGTCTCTGTATAGGACCACATACATCACTTGAATAAGCTACAATTTCTGAGTAGCTCAAACTGGACCATCTTTTGGGAATGAGGAATGCTCCATTTTGCCAAAAATACAGCCTTCAGAGACATCTTTACCACGTGCCTCAAGTTTGGGCAGAGAAGACATCATTTTAGATTTTTGCACGCGTAGCAAACTAGCAACATTGAGATGACCAAAGCATGCATGCCAAAGCTTTGCATCTGACAAAGTCTTAAAATCATGTACTATGCATGCTGAATCATTCACAAATTTTTCATAGTCTATGAGCTTATACAACCCAGGATATAAAATGCTAGAAGGAATAATGACATAGCCATTTGACAGATCATGAACTGTGCCAATCTTGGCTAAAGCTAAAACTCATAACAGATTCTTCTTGATCCTTGGTATAAATAAAGCATCTAAAAATGTAAAAGAACTACCATCAGTAGTAGTCAGAATGATCTTACTAACCCCCACGATAGGATAAGAGGAGTTGTTGGTGCATGTGGCAGTATTCCCTATAGGGGCAGACTCGAGTCAAGTGAAGAAATTGCAATGCGAGGTAATATGTTTGGTTGCCCCACTATCAAAGTACCAAACATCTGAGTCTATTGTATACATACACTATCCATGAGAACATGGGTCATAACTGCAAATAATGGTACATGCCCATTCTTCATTCTTTACAAGATTATCAGACTCTATTTTGTGTGTAGAGGCCTCTACAACATCCATTCCAACCTTTTTCTTCCTTGCCTCTTTAGAAGCCAATTTTGGACAACTCTTTATGACATGATCATTTCCTTTATAGTATTTGCAAAAAAATTTCTCCTTTTTTGTTTTCTTCTTGTCTCTATCATCCTTCTTTTATTGTGTAGAATTAGTATATTTCTACTTACTAGTAGAAGAGCTTGTAGTGACCTTTGTCCTTCTAACTAGCCAAGAAAGATTGATTTGCAACAGGCATAATGGGCCTATTCTGCCTAGACTGATCTTCCTACAATAGAACAGAGACTAACACCTCAAATGCTAAGGCATTTGGATTTCCTTTCATCATCAAATGAAGTAGAAGCAAAACTCTGATATGAATTGGGAAGACCATCAGAAAACTCTCCATAAGTGAACTCTTAGGCAAGATTTCATCAGCAAAAATCAATTGTTCCTTCAAATCTTTGATCTTTGTAAAAAAAAATTCCATGGAATCTCCTTCATTTATGTGCTCACTCTCCAATTTTTTTCGGAGGTAAGCAACACGAGCCTCATTCCTTGCTTGGTATAAAGTGCTAAGGTTATCCCAAGCATCCTTAGCTATTTTGCAAGAGTGAATGTGAGGAATCATGGCCTGTTTAATAGACAAGGCTATCAATGCATGTGCCTAAGCATCTTTGCCATCCCAAAGAATTTTCTCTATAGTAGGTGTAGTAGGAACCACAACAAGAATAAGAATATGAAGAATATCACCATCTTCAATGCCATCTACATCACCTTCAGCAATTGTTTTTGCAATTGTAATAGGATGTTTTTTAACACCTACACAATATTACATAGCCCTTTTGCAACCAATACATGATGCATCATATAACCCCATAATGGGTAATTGGTATTGTCCAACTTATCCTCAATAGGCAACATACAGAATACATCGTTTCTTTCAGCCATCGCCACTAACAAACATACTTTGATGTAGAAAAATGAGTGTATTTAAAAAAGTTGAACAAAACTATACTTTCGAGTTCTACTAAACCTGTAGTAGACTTTGAGACATGTATACTGGCAAACTGAAACATGTATATATCTTTGGCACAAAAAGATAAAATTTCCTACACAAATGCTATGATAGTGTGTTTGGAGGCAAAAACAAGCTCAGATCATGATTCTGACAACACACAAGAAAGCCATTTTGAACTCCTAATCACCTTGAGTATGCTCATCTTTCCATTTTGCATCATCTTTCCATTTCGCATCATCTTTTAAACCATTCAAAACAAATGCATCTAAATCATCATCCTCAACTTTGAATGAAATTGAACCAAGTGCATCAACAATCTACTTAATTTCTATAATATAATCATTTACCAACTATCATGCATCTTTTTGCAAACAATTTAAATCATTCTTGAGTTGAATACATCGTGCCATCCTTGTCATTGAGAAAAGTCATTCTAATGCTTTTCGAATCTCCTTACTTGTTTTGAAGCCTTGTATGTGCTCTATCATACTTGACTCAATATTTTTTAATAATACAAATATTACCTTTTTGTCTCGCTCATTCCACCTTTGATAATTTGCAAATTAGCTGTGTTGCTAGATCTTGACGTGGCAAGTTTGGTTGAGGTTTAGTCCCACTAATTAATCCATCCATATTCCTGCTTATAAAATATGCAGACATGCAAAAGCACTAGGCTTGATAATTAGTTTTGTTCAACTTTTCTATTTAACTATTTCTATCACCCATCATTAAAGAAAAAGCACTTGCAAAGAATAACCTCATTCATGTTGCATCTTATGCATATACCACATGTATAGAAATTCTCATGTGTCAATGGCCTTTGATATCAATGTTGAATATTGATTTTTAACATAAATTTGAAGCATATTCTAACATTTATATATTTCACCACTTAAAAGAGTTCGTATAGTTGATATTATTGCAATTGGATTAAATATCTCTTCATGATTAGTTCCATATGATTGTACAAAGCCTTTTGGAACCAATTTTTCCTTGTACCTCGAAATAGAACAATACTATTTCTTTTGATACAAAATAGTTACTTATTTCCAATTACCTTCATCTTATTATCTTATGGTACAATCTGCTATGTCTTGTTATCATACAATGCATCTATCTATTCTTGCATCATGTTGGACCAACTTACATCTGAATTTGCATCTTTGAAACATGTAGGTCCTTGTTCTTCAATAATGTTTGACATAAAAGCTGAATGTGAAGCATAATAAGACTCAATATACCTTTGTGTGGGCTTTCTTTCTCTTGAATTACTCCTAAGTTCATGTTCATGTTTTATCAAATCCGATTTAGAACTTTCACCAAGTTGTACTTCATCACTTGACTCAACAAGCTTTGCTTTACCTTCTCTTTTTTCTTTTAATGTAGGTCATAATCTTTCTTTATCATGCCCATTCTCATCTTTTGAGCATATATCTCAACTAATAATCATTTCCTTGATTATTGGATTATAGCACTTACATCCTTTCTTATTATCTACATAATGCAGGAAAATATATTTCCTTACTTTTGAATCTAATTTAGTTCTAAATTCATATGGAACCATAGCAAACCAAACATAGCCAAACACATACAAGTAATCGATAATAGGTTTTCTATTATACTAAACCTGAAAAGGTGTAGCATTATGTATTGTAGATGTTGGCATAGGATTCATTAAATATACTGCTATATTTACCAGTTCACCCTAAACTTCAACGATATATGCTTTTCATTTAGCATTTCTCTAGCTATTTCTGCAATAATCCTATTTCTTCTTTCAGCCACTCCATTCTGCTGAGGATTATATCTACCAGTGAATTCTCTTTTTATACCTTGATTCCAAAGAAAATCATTAAAAATTGTTGAAAATTATTCATTATCACCATCAAATCTTAACATTTTAATTACCTTTCTTGTTTGTTTTTTTTTTCATTTCTTTGAATTTGACAAAACAAACACATCACTCTTATTCTTAAGAAAATACACAAAAGAAATTCGGCTAAAACCACACAGAAAAGTAACATAATACTTACTATCTGCAAGAGGTGGCTCTTTCATAGGTCCGTAAATATCACTTTGCATCAAATCTTATAGATCCGTGCTTTGCAATTTTGTACTAGAAAAGGGATGGCTTGCTTGCTTACCAAATTGACAAGAATCATACAAATATACCATACTTTTCTTTGAAATATGAGGTAAACCAACAACAATCCTTCTTCGAGCCATATCCTTCAACTTATGTACCTTCACATGTCCTATTTGCTTATGCCAACTTATGCTATTTTGTGCATTGAACTATAATCTATTTCAATCTTACCATAAAACAAAGGTGCATGAAAATTAGGGAACAAATCAACATTACTACCCATGTGATTACTACATCCACTCTTAACATATCATATATCATTGGTTTGAGTTGCATATGTATTCACAATCATCATTTGTTTATTTTCATGATTTTCTTTATTAAATAAATTACCTTGTCTATGATTTTTCCTTGCATATCCATCTCACCTCTCATTATACCAATCATTATGAGACATATGACTAACTTTTCCACAATTAAAACATGTAATAACTTGATTATCTTGATATGCACTACATCCTCTTCCACCATCACAATATCTCATCCTACCATGCATATTCATATATGAGCTATGTGCATCATTATTGTTGTTTGTCTGACATCCATGACGTTTGAAACTTCCTCTTTTACCACCTCTATGACCACGCTGATCTCTTGCATAAACTACAACATGTACACTACCTCTCTGCATAGACTGCCCACCATTCATATGAATTGATTCTATTATCATAAGTCACACCAACTCTTCAAAATCAAGCAATTCCTCTCTCATATATACAGAAGTTATGAAAGCTTTCCATTTTTCATCCTCTTTTACACCATTCAAATTAAATACAAATAAAACATCATCCTCAACTATGCATCAAATTGAACCAAGTGCATTAATAATCTATTTAATTTTTAAAACAAAATCATTTATCAATGGTCATACATCTTTTTGCAAATGATTTAGCTCATTCTTGAGTTGGATATGCCATGCCTTTCTTACCATTGGCAATAGTCATTCTAACGCTTCCCAAATCTCCTAACTTGATTTCAAGTCTTGTATGTGTCATATCATACTTGACTCAATATTTTGGGATAATACACATTACCATTTTGTTAGCTCATTCCACCTTTGCAATTCATGGATTTTCTATGTCATTGCATTTTGATATGGGAAGTCTAGTTGAAGTTATGTCCCACTAATTAATGCATGCATATTTGTGCCCATAAAATATGCAGACATGCAAAAGTTCTAGGCTTGATAATTGGTTTTTTTCAACTTTTCTATTTGACTATTTCTATCCGCCATCATAAAAGAAAGCACTTGCAAAGAACCACCTTATTCATGCTGCATATTATGCATATATAACATGTATAGCAACTCTGATGTGTCAACCAGCTTTGATACCAATATTGAATATTGAAACTCTAAGAAGTATGTTCATACGAACATTGGAGAATAAATTCTTGTACTATTGACGTTCATAAAAGAGCACAAATGAAAGAAGAAATGTCTAGTAGCTCAAGAAAGAACAAGGGAGGAAAAAAATTTCCATTGATTGTTGAGATAATAGAGCTGATGAAGCCAAAACTAATCATGCAAGTTACTCTAGATTCAAATTGAAGAAAATAGAGAGGAAGAGTTAAAATTCTCTGTACAAAAGAAAAAATTTATGTATTGTAATACCTTGATTACCTTGATATGCACTACATCCTCTTCCATGGTGGGAATATAGGAATATCTTCCCCTACCATGCATATTCATATATGAGCTACATGCATCATTATAGTTGTTTATCTAACCTCCACGACCTATAAAAGTTCCTCTTCTACCACGTCTATGAACACATTGATTTCTTGCCAAAAGTGCATGACATACACTACCTCTTTTCATAGACTGTCCACCATTTATATTAACTTTTTTGGTTATCATAAGTGACACCAATTCTTGAAAATCAGGAAATTCCTCTATCAAAAATAAAGAAGTTGTAAAAGCTTTCCATTTTTCATCCTCTTTTAAGCCATTCAAAACAAAGCAACTAAATCATAATCCTCAATTATGCATGAAATTGAAACAAGTGCATTAACAATCTCCTTAGCTTTTAAAAGATAAGCATTTGGTGAGTCTCATACATCTTTTTGCAAATTATTTAACTCATTCTTAGGTTGAACTTGTCGTGACTATGTTATCATTGATAATAGTTGTTCTAATGCTTCCTAAATCTTGTTACTTCTTTTCAAGTACTACATATTTCCTATCATACTTGACTCAATAATTTACAATAATGCAAATATTTTCCTCTTTTAATGCTCATTTTACCATTGATATTGCATGATTTTCTATAGCATTGGATTTTGTTCTGGCAAGCCTGGTTGAGGTTGTATCGCAGTAATTAATCCATGCATATTCTTGCCCATAAGATATGCAGACATACAAAAGCGCCAGACTTGATAATTAGTTTTGTTCAACTTTTCTATTTAACTATTTTTATTAGCCATCATAAAAGAACGCACTTGCTAAGAATTACCTCATTTGTGTTGCATCTTATGTATATACCACAAGTATAACAACGCTCATGTGTTACCCTGGCTCTGATACCATTGTACATCTATAGGCTTGTGCATGAACTATTTTAAGTATTGAATAAATATTTGAATATATTTCAACTTGATATTAAAAATGCATTTTCAAATGGTCAATTAGAGGAACAAGTTTATATAGAGCAACCAAAAGGTTTTAAGGATAGAAAGTATCTAAATCTTGTTGCAATCCAATAAAAGGTTTGAAAAAGATACCTAGAGCTTGGAATCATCGATTGGTAAGCTATTTGGAAGCTCAAGGATACAAACCAAATGTTATAGATCCTTCTTTATATGTGAAGCTTATAAGAAATCAATATATTGGTATCTGCATTTATCTACAAGATCTTATCATTAGAAGAAGTGAAATTGACAAGATTGATAAAATTTTAAAAAAACTTGGTATGGAATTTATGAGTTCATATCGCACAAGTTTATGTTATGCATTGGGAATTGAAGTTATTTATCATAATCATGGTATATGATTGAGTCAAAATAAGTACTTCTGTGATTTATTTCAAAATTTTGGTTTGTGAGAATGTAAAGCAGTTGCAAATCCCTTAGAGCCTAATGTAAAATTGAGTATACATGATGGTTTTCAATTTGAAAATGTACACATGTATAGATCCTTGATTGGATCATTTTTATGTGCTATAAGTATACAACAAGATATTGGTTATGCAGTTGGAGTACTTTCACAATTCATGCACAAGCCTACAAATGTATCTTCTCACAAACATAATATTGATGAACTTGGATATGCTTGGTACATGCATTTAAAAAAAGATTAGCTGCCAAATGTATACTACTCATATTGTCACCATAAATTTATGGAGTCATATAATAAATATGCAAATATTCAAATAACATTTTGAGCCATGTTACTTCACATGTCAATATTAGCACATGATACTCTGCTTATGTAGATGAAGGCACCATCGTTGATTGTTTCTTCAAACTCCAAGATACAAACTGATTTCTAATCATCAATATGTAGCCACTTATGCTACATTGAACATCTTTATTCCTACCCAAACTACATCACTAAAATCATTAATACCTAGACTAGTATCATGTGAGTAAAATAATCATCCAAAGTTCCTTTCAAATAGCATAACACACACTTAGCCACATTCTTTTGTACATATATAGGCTTGTGCATGAACTGTGAAAGTATTCCAAATATATAACCAATATCTATTCATGTACTTATAGTATACAATAATGATCCAATCAATGATCTAAACATGTCTACATTTTCAAGAACACCATCATATAAGCTTAATTTTTACATTAGGCTCCCAAGGGTTTACAACTGCTTTACATTCTGAAAAACAAAAATTTTCAAGTAAATCACATATGTACTTTTCTTGACTCAACCATATACCATGGTTATGATAAATAACTTCAATTCCCAATGCATAACATAAAATTTGGAGATCTAAAATCTTAACCTTAAACTCCATACCAAGTCTCTTCTTAGTTTCATCAATCTCATCAATAACACTTCCTGTAAGGATAAGATCATCAAGATAAATGCAAATATACACACATTGATTTTGTATAAACTTCACATGTAAACAAAAATCTAAAAAACTTAGTTTTTATTTTTGAGCTTCCAAATAGCTTACCAATCAATGATTCTAAGCTTTCGGTACCTGTTTCAAACCATATATTTACTTTTGTTAACTTGAACATAAAATTTGGATACTTTCTATCTTTAAATCCTTCTGGTTGATCTATATAAATATGTTCTTATAATTGACTATTCAAAAATGGATTTTTAACATCAAGTTGAAATATATTCCAAGATTTACTTTTTGCAGCACTTAAAACAATTTATATAGTTGGCATTCTTGCAACTAGGTTAAATGTCTCTTCATGATCAATTCCATATGTTTGTGGAAAGCCTTTTGCAACTTATCAAGCCTTGCACCTCCAAATAGAACCATCACTTTTTTTTAATAGGAAATATCCATATATTTCCAATTACATTCATCTTATTATCTCATCAGAGAAGCTCTCATGTCTTGTTCACATACAATGCTTCTATCTCTTCTTGCATTGCATTGGACCGATTTACATTTGAATTTGAATTTTCAAAACATGTAGGCTTGTGTTCTTCAAGAACTTTTTGTATAAAAGCTGAATGTGAAGCACAATAAGACTCAGTATACCTTTGTGTGGGCTTTCTTTCTCTTGAACTTCTCCTAAACTCATATTCATTTTCTATCAAATGAGATTTAGAACTTTCATCGATTTCTACTTTCATCACTTAACTCAACAAGATTTTCTTTACCTTTTTCTTTTCTCTTTTGATGTACGTGACAATCTTTTTTCGTCATGAATATTCTCATCTTCTAAGCTTAATCCTATAGTATCATGTAAACCATCTTAAATTTCTTCTTGAACCTACAAAATATGATATGTATACCAAGATAGAAACTCATCAAAGCATACATCTCGACTAATAGTCATTTCTCTACTTACTGGATTAGAGCACTTATATCCTTTTTTATTATCTACATAACCTATGAAAATACATTTCTCTACTTTTGACTCTAATTTGGTTCTCAATTCATACGAAATCATAACAAAACAAACATAACCAAACACACGCAAGTGATCAATAACATGTTTTCAATTGTATCAAAATCTCAAAAGGATTTAGATTATGTGTTGTAGATGTTGGCATATGATTCATCAAATATATTGTTGTATTTACCACTTTAGCCCAAAACTTGAATGGCATATGCTTTGCATTTAACATTGCTCTAGCTATTTCTATAATATTCCTATTCCTTCTTTCAGCCAATCCATTCTATTGAGGAGTATATCTGCAAATGGTTTCTCTTTTTATACCTTCATTCTAAAGAAAACCTTTGAACATTCTTGAAAAATATTCACTACCACCATAAAATATTAACCCTTTAATTACCTTTCTTGTTTGTTTTACTGCCATTGCTTTGAATTTCACAAAGCATTCAAACTTATCACTCTTAATCTTAAGAAGATACACAAAAGTCATTCAGCTAAAGTTATCCACAAAAGTAACATAATAATTACTCTTTGCAAGTGATGGCTCATTTGTGAGACCCAAACATTAGTATGCATCAATTCTAATAAATCCTTGCTTTACATTCGTACTAGAAAAGGGATGCCTTTCTTGCTTATTAAATTGACAAGCCTCACACAAATGTATCATATTTCTCTTTGAAATATCTGGTAAACCAAAAAAAAAATCTTTCTTTGAGCCATGTCCTTCAACTTATGTAGGTTCATATTTCCTATTTGATTATGCCATAAATCTATTTGAGAAGTATTATTATTACCAACTGAATAATAAGAAACAAAATTAGGACTTACATCCAACGTAAAAAGTCTTCCTTATTATTGACCTTTTGTCAAGAGTTTATTATTCTATTTCAAATCTTTAACAAAGCACTCAGATTTGTTGAACCATGCTTGATAGCCATGCTCCACCATTTTTCCTAGCGGAATAAGATTTTTACTTAATGAAGGTACATGAAGAACATATTTTAAAACGTTATTGCCTTTTTATCCTCAAAACATACATCTCCAACTTGTGTTATTTTTTGCATTGAACCATCACCTATTTCAACCTTACCATCAAACAAAGGTGCATGCAAGTTAGCGAACCAATCTCCATGACCATGCTGATTTCATGCATAAAGCGCATGATCTATACTATCTCTCAACATAGACTATCCACCATTTATGATAATTTATTATGTTACTTTTATGGATATTCTTAGTCGAATGACTTTTATGTATTTTCTTAAGAATAATATTGATGTGTTTAACTGCTTTGTCAAATTCAAAGCAATGGTAGAAAAACAAATAGAAAAATTAATTAAAAGGTTAAGATATAATGGTGATAGTGAATATTTTTCAAGAATATTTAATAATTTTTTTTGGAAATGTAGGTATAAAAGGAGAAGTCATTTGCAGCTATACTACTCAAAAAAATGGAGTGGTTGAAAGAAGGGACTGAATTATTGCAAAAATAGCTAGAGCAACACTAAATGAAAATTATATGCCATTGAAGTTTTGGGTTGAAATAGTATATACAATAGTACATTTGATGAATCGTTCACCAACAATATATAATATAACTCCTTTTGAGGTTTGATATAATATAGAACCTCTTATTTATCACTTGTGTATATTTGACTGTGTTTGTTTTGCTATGGCTCCAGATGAATTGAGAACCAAATTAGATCCAAAAGTAGAGAAATGTATTTCATGGGTTATGTAGATAATCATAAAGGATATAAGTGCTATAATTCAATAAGTAAGGAAATGAATATTAATCCAGATGTACACTTTGACGAGGAGTTGTATTGGTATGTACATCATATTTTGCATATTCAAGAAGAAATTGAGGATGATCTACATGATACTACATGAGTAATCTTAGAAGATGAGAATGGTCATGATGAAGAAAGATTATCACCTACATCAAAAGAGAAAAGAAAAGGTTAAAAGAGAAGTTTGTTGAGTTAGGTGATGAAGTAGAAATTAGTGAAAGTTCTTAACTTGATTTGATGAAACATGAACATGAACTTAGGAGAATTTTGAGAGAAAGAAATCCCACGCAAAGATATATTGACTCTTATTATTTTTCACACTCAGCTTTTATATCAAAAGTTATTGAAGAACAAGAACCTACATGTTTCGAAGATGCAAATTCAAATGTAAATTGGTCCAATGCATTGAAAGAAAAGATAGATGCATTTTATGAGAACAATACATGGAAGCTTGTATCATGAGATAATAAGATGAAGGTAATCAGAAATAAGTGTGTATTTTGGATTAAAAGAAAAAATAATGATGGTTCTATTTCCAGGTACATGGCAAGGTTAGTTGCAAAAGGCTTTGCAAAAACATATGAAATTGATTATGAAGAGATATGTAGTCCAATTATAATAATGTCAACTATATAAACTCTTTTTAAGTATTGCAATAATAAAATATTAGAATATATTTCAACTTGATGTTAAAAATGCATTTTTGAATGATCAATTATATGAACATATTTATATGGAGCAAACAAAAGGATTTAAAGATAAAATGTATCCAAATTTTATTTGCAAGTTAAAAAAATCATTATATGGTTTGAAACAAGCATCTAGAGCTTGGAATACTCGATTGGTAAGCTATTTGGAAGGATACAAACTAAGTATTGCAAATCCTTCTTTATATGTGAAGTTCATAAGAAATCAATGTTTCTATATTTGCATTTATATTGATAATATTATCATTATAGGAAGTTCTATTGATGAGATTCATGAAATTATGAAGAGACTTGGTATGGAATTTAAGATTTTGGATCTCTAGACTTTACATTATACATTGGGGATTAAAGTTATTTATGATAAGCATGGTATAATGTTGATTCAAAAGAAGTAAAAATGTGATTTCTTTTAAAAACTTTAATTTGTCATATTGTAAAGCAGTTGCAAATCCTCTCGATCCTAATTTAAAATTGATTATACATGATAGTGTTCATTTTGAAAATGCAGACATATATAAATTGTTGATTGGATCATTATTGTATGCTATAAGTGTACGATCAGATATTGGTTATGCAGTTGGAGTACTTTCATAGTTCATGCACAAGCCTACAAATATACTTTTAAATGTGGCTAAGCATATGCTACACTAGTTGGAAGGCACTTTGAATGGTGATTTATTATAATCACATGATCTTAGTCTAGATATTAAAGGTTCTAGTGATGTACATTGGGCAAGAAATAAAGATGATTGATGTAGCACGAGTGGCTACATATTGATGATTGAAAACTCTCTTGTCTCTTGGAGCTCGAAGAAACAACCAATGGTGGCGCTATCATCTATGGAAGTAGAGTATCATGCACTTATAGTATTGACATGTGAAGTAATGTGGTTCAAAAAGTTGTTTGAAGATTTATATCTTCCTTATATAACATCACACATTTATGGCAATAATATGAGTAGTATCAATTTCTTCTCTTATCATAAGTGACACCAACTCTTCAAAGAATCCCAACAAATGAAAGATGTCCCCACACGCAAGTTCCTTGCATCCTTGTACAAAGAGGGACTATCCTTGCGTCTTTGATCAAACAGGAACTATGGAGGAGGCTGACTCAATGTCTTAAAAGCCATCTTCAAGTGCTTGAACTCCGATCGACAGGCACTGCAGCAAGATGCCAGATTTGAAGAGTGCACTTAGTCTCTTTAAGAAGAAAGAGCACATGAGCAACAATTTAATAGTTTGTGCCACAGACTAATTGGAAGGGTTTTTATTTGTTGACTACGTATTTCAGACTAATTGGGAGGGTTTTTATCTCCACTAATCATCTCCGTGGCAGAGCGAGAAAATAAGCTATGTGCTCAGACGAAGCAAGAGGGTTTTTTCGTTTATATGGAAGCGCTTAGAAACCATTTGTTAAAAAGGTGAATTACCGTCTCAATACAGCATAAGAAATAGAACAGAATACCTTACCAGGCAAAGCATGAAATTTCTTATTTTGAGCATAGGAAATAGTGAAGTTCCTAAAAACAGCCACTCGCAAGGAAAAATTATTGAGCAAGGAAACATTACTGCACTATTTATAAGAATTCAAAGAATATGAAAATGGATCTATTAAAGTATAATTATTGATTGCCTTTTGAGTCACGTTTTACTTATGGATGCTTGAAGTTCGATGAACAAGTTATAATCTAAATCTGAAGAGTCAGTGAAGAAACAGGAAAAAACTCCGAGGCGTTGCCAAAACGTAAAACTCAATTATTGTAAATAATCTCACACTGTCAAACGTGAAAATTCCCTATCTCCATTGGTCATCTCCATCGAGCTTGTGCGTAGTGGTGTGTAGAGAGATAAGCCGGCTCAACGAGGCTGCGAGCTAACGATCTAACAAGACAATTTTAACTTCAAAATAATGATCAGAGTCTCTGCAAACGACAACAACATTTTCGCACTGTAGCAGGTAAACAACTGGAAGAATATTCAACAATCCCCCGCTTTGATCTGAAATAGAAGCTGGCTCTAGCAAGAAAGTTTCTGAGTCTTTAAATCCACATTGAAGAAAGGTGCAGCATTTTCGACATAATGAAGCACCCGAAGAACCTACATAGAAAACGAAATCTCAGTGTGTCCTAGCGTGAAAATAAGCTATGTGCTCAGCCGAAGCACGAAATTTCTTTTGTATATATATATGTGTGCGCCTGAAGACGATAAGTTTTTTTTTAATATAAAGGAAGTTCGGCAATAGCCTACTCTCCCGGACTTGAATTAAATTAAGAAACAAAGGTACAATAGAAGGGGACTAGTGCCCACGGGACCCCCCAAATCCCACAAAGCAGGGGAAGCTTGAATGAATCCTAGGTTGCATTATAGAGAAGGTTAATCACCCTCTCATCGCCCTCATGCGGGGCCCACTTGGGTTTGAGCTTGTTGTTGATCAAAAGGAGGACTTGATGGTGCCTGAAGGGGGGGGGATTTCTTACTGTTAACAATCCTTTTGCCAAGGAGGAATAGTGATTTCTCGATCGACCACTCCCTGGGGGAATCGCCGAAGTTGAGAGCGCACCTCTCCCGCCAAATTTTCCACAAGACTTCCCCTCTGATGGCGTTCCAGAGTGTCGCAGATCGCTTCTCCCAATAGGACTTGTTTCCAACTAAGCTGTTTTTGAAGTCTGATTTTCATTCCAACCGTCTGCCAGATTCTGTAGGATTTGGGGCAAGTAAGGAAGATGTGTGGGACATCTTCGATAGCCCGGTGGTAGCGTTTGCACCAAGGAGGAATCCCACAAAGTTTGCTAGCCTTATGGTTGGTCCAAATTCCTCGATGAAGAATTTGCCATAAGAGGACAGACTTCTTAATCTCTATAAGGGGGTGCCAGATACCCATGAATTTCATGTCCCACCGAAGCCGTGTCCAAGACAGGCACCACTTCTTGTTGAGGCTGATCTGGTGGTCAGCCGTTTCTTTGATGTTCGGGATTTTGAGTAGGCTATTTCCATTGTGCCATTTGAGACCAAGCGAGTTCGGTGTGTCGTGTCCCATGAGAAGGCGAGTCTTGTGACGATCCCATGCGAGGCATCGGCTTTGCAAAGTGTTCCATTCTTCGTAGGAGATGTTTATGCAAGGGTCAATATCCTCGAAGTTGATCCAGCTGTGGGTGTCATGATTCCAGAGGTGTTTCCATTTTTTGAATCCTTTGTTCCATAACCTCTTGGCATTTTGAATGTTCCACGACTCCACACTCCTGATGCCATGTATCGGGAACCAGATAGAGTCGTTTTGTCTGATTCCGGCCGCCCACTTCCAGTCCTCACTAATTCTTGTGAAGCTTTTGACTTTATTCCAGCCCTTCCAAAGGGAGCACACGAGATTGGAGCCTTTCGGGAAGACGGGGATCGGGGAGAAAAGCAGGGTCATGATGTCAAGATTCTTCCAGTTTGGGAACCCCGTGAGAGCCAACTCATTCTTGTTTCTGAAGATCAGCTTGGCCCACGAGGCCTCCCTATTGCACCAAGCCTTAATCATCCATTTGGCAGCCAGTTTGTTAGCCATACACCTAATGTCCAGGATACCAAGCCCCCCGCTATCTCTAGGGCTAGTGCAGATGGCCCATTTGATTTTAGGCACCCCCCTTCTGTTATGATCGCCCGTCCAAAGAAAGTTTCTACAAATACTATTCAGTTTGGACAGGCCTTGCTCATTCGGTCTCTAGCAAGAAAGGAAATAGATGGTAGAAGAGAGGAGGAACGTGTTGATAACCATCGCACGCCCAGCGAGATTGATTTGCATACCTTTCCAATAGTTAAGCTTGTTTTCGAGTTTGGCCAGCACCGAGTTCCATCTCTGCTCCATAGAGACGCCAAACCCCAAGGGGATTCCAAGAAGTCGAAAGATTTGGCCCTGCGGAATGATTTGACAGCCATGATCAATGAGAAGGCCAGGTTGATGTCCCACAATAGCCTTAAAGGCGGTCTTAGAGTGGTTGATTTTGGATCCAGAGGCTTCACAGAAGGTAGCAAGACACCTCCAGAAAGTCTCCAGGCTGGTATTATCATTGTGAACAAACGCGTTCATATCATCGGCAAATAGTCTCACGATGATTTGACTGTGGTCGTGAGGCAGCCGGAGGCCTTTGATATTGCCAGTCTCCACATGATGAGCCACAAGTCTGCTCAGCCCCTCAGTGGCGATGGCAAAAAGAAGGGGGGCCAGAGGGCACCCTTGTCTAATAGATCTTCTAAGATGGATCGCCTTCGAAAGTTTGCCGTTAACGTTAATTCGGGTCGTTGCATTTCCGAGAAGGGTCGCGATCATCTTGGTGAATTTCTGACTACATCCGAGATCTTGGAGCGACTGTAGAATATAGTCCCATTCTAGCCTGTCGTAGGCTTTGTCAAAGTCGATCTTGAGGAAGACCACATCTTGCTTAGACTCATTTGCAAATTGAATACCTTCCCAAATATCCATAATGGTTTCCAGAATAGACCTGCCTTTGATGAAACCTTTTTGGTCCTCACTAGCTAGACTCGAAGACGATAAGTTGAAAAGGACGAATTGGTGCTTCATTATAGCACAACAAGTAAAACGGAATATCTTATCAGCTCAAGCATGAACCTTCTTGTTTTGAGCACAGCAAGTAACGAAGAATTTCCTGAAAATAGCCATACGGAAAGAAGTAAAAAAAGCCAAAGGGACATTAGTGGACCAAAAAAAAAACTAAAAAACTAAAAAAGAATGGAGAGCGGATATATTAATCCATAATTATTGGGTGCGTTTACTTCATTTTACAAGCACAGTATGGATGGTCGAGATTCGATAAACAAGTTACAATCAAAATACGAATGTCAATTACCGTTAGTAGACTGGAACGACATACCTTGATTTGAAATAAGCTCGATCTAGCAAGAAAGTTTTCACACGTCAAATTTTGTACTTACAAAAATTGACTAAAGCATTGGAGCAAGGTGCACTATTTTCGACATAATGAAGCGCCTGAAGACCATACATAGATAACAAAGTCTCATTACGGCAGAGGAAAAACATAAGCTGTCTGCTTAAGATAAAGCAGGACATTCCTCTCATTTATATGGTATTGCAGCATCTCCTTAGGGATGAACAATAAAAGCAGGACAATTGATAAGGTAAAACATGAATTTTCTGATGTTGAATATAGCAAATTACGAAGTTCCTGAAAATAGCTGTACGCAGAGAAAAGGGAAGAAGCAATAAAACACTACTGGATCGATTAGGAAGACGTGAAGAGCATGGAGAACGGGTATAACCATAAAATCCATAATTACCCAACGCGTTTATGTAACAACTTACAAGCCCAGCACGCAAAGGCATCTCAAATGAAGAGAGAGTATGTATGTTCCAATCTCGATGAAGGAGAAAGACAATCGATATACAAAGAGTGACTAAGCTATACCTCTCATATATGCACATGACGTACCTTGTAGAATACGCTTCCGTCATGCCGAAAGCTCAAAGCGGAAACTCAGCATCAGCTTCCTGTATGTCCAACTATACAGAAGGGTTCACAGACACGCTAGAGTGAGATTACGGTTACCAGAGAAAAGACATACACAAAGAATAAAGTGCTCCAAGGTAACTCGAGACTCTCAAGCTTGTCAGACTACAATACGCAGGCGTGTGAATTTCTTGTGCGTCGTAGCATAAGGCATGCCTCTACGGAGCATCCCTGACGTAAACGAACAAAGTGACTCGGGCAAACGGAACCATAGAACAAGTAACAAAGGCATCTATTCTACTGCATATTAAACAGATCAAAATAGAGAATCAAGCGAACAAAATAGAACATAGCGATGATGGCATTGAACAGATCTGACTTAGAATGCTCCATTTCACAAACGTCGGTTAAAAGTGAGTTATGAAATGTAGTCTGGCATGCAGTCGAGGAACAATTTCATCTCGTCAAATCACCAGTCGGCACTGCTAAGCGGATCGAAAAAATGTCTGTCATGACAAGAGGGGACGTCAACGTTATTAATCAAGGGCATATAAATTTCCATTCATAATAATTCAAACTGAATATTTCTTATCGGATGCTGAAGACAACCAAAGACTCAGATGACCTTCACGAATTATGATCCTTTCATCATGATAAACAGAGAGCGATTATAATAATATAACAAGAGATGACAGTTGATGAAAATATCAGCGCGATTATCAATTGATGTTCTGTCTAAGGTCCTGCTTCTCTCAGATGAACGCCTCGATTGATTTCAACCTGTCTTCAGTCTTGTATAGTTTTTCTTTTCATCATAGAGAAGCAAGCTTGTAGCGTTCATGCTCAACTCAAATGATTTTCGTCGTATCTAACGCACCTGACGCAGAAAACACAGACAACAACGAGACGAGACCACATCACTCTGCCAATATCTGCATACAGGTGCACATAGACGACAAGTAGAAGGAAAAGAAGACGCGAAAACGGGTGGACAGTATCAGCATTGCGTATACAGATATATAACAACAATGTCAAGCTGTATCTTTCTCCCTTTAGAGGAAAAGGTGGACAGACTTTTAGGCATTGAAAAATCATAGCCAAGAGATCTCCATAAGTTATCACCCAGTATTCCATGATAACCATTTTGAGAATTTACACTTTCATTTTAAATCAACGTCTTTCAAAAAGTATGCACACGCGTCTAAACATGGATAAAGAATGAAAGATCCATCCACGAGAGAGACACGCAGAGGTAGAGAGAGACATCCAGAGGAAGAAAATCATTACGTTTTTTTTCTATCGGTTGATCATTACTTTTTTTTTTCTATCGGTTGATCATTTTTTTTTAATTACTAGTTGATCATTACAATTTTTTTCTATCGGTTGATGATTACATTTTATAGAAAATCGATCATCGAACTTTTTATTATTAACTGATCATTACATTCTCTTAAGCATCTGTTTATTAGGCATATCCGAATTCCCTCTACATAGAAACAAAATTTAGCATCCATTGTGCTGTGAATTGGTTCTCCTCAATTTCATAATAGCACTAGACCATGCATTCTACTAGGCTAGAGTTGATGGGAAGACTTACTATAAGATTTCCTTAATCCAAGTTTATATGGTAACCCATCATATTCATTTCAAGGTACAAAATAAGTCGATTGTGCATCTAGGAGAGGCATCCAAATTCTAAGATGCATTATATTATTGAATGTTTGAGAATAAATATTTATATTTTTACTCCCCCAATTGAACATTCAATCAAGAATCGAATGTCTCCATCAATCAAGATCAACACATCCATGTATGGACACTATGGAACAAAGTTTCTAACAAGTGGAAACATCTCTTGAACCATGATAGAGGTCATTGGATAAGGTTTGAGGATGTAGATCTTGTTAGGAGAACTTTGATGATTGGTGACTTCTTAGACACATAATCAACTCTTGGGACAACTCAAAGACTCGTCTCATTATTGGGAATGACCCACCCTGGATTGAAGGTTTAAGATGGACCAATGGTAATAAATTGGATAAAATTCAGAGGTTACATAAGCACCTTGACTTGCATATCTCCCTTAACAAGGGATGGTGTCAAAACTAGTCTAGCATGAGATGGTAACTCGTGTGCAGGACCTATGGTACCCTCTCATTCAAAACAAAAAAATCAATTCTTATGAGGCAAATCCTCTATCGTGGAATTTGGACCAATGCCAAAGCTAATTAAATCTATGGAGCCCACTACAACATATGAGGGGCATACCGATGCTCCATATACTGACGGTCACACTCGGCGTTGATATGGGCGTTGGAAAATGTCACTTAGAGATACTGACGGTCAAGGGACTGTCGGTATGACCGTCTTAAACGGACCGTCGGTGTGGCTCGCATCCGTCAGTATATGCCTCGGTATATGCGTCGGTATGAGCGTCGGTATAAGCGTCGGTAATTTACTGGAAGTTATCGGCGTGTATACCGACGCTCTTACCGGTGCATATAATGAGGCCGACTTTTAAACATACCGCGAACCCGAGAGCAAAACTTCACATTTTTGCACGTATCTGAGCATTGTTTGTCTTCTGTCGAACTTGTGCGCGCGAAGCGAATTGCGACCTGCATTGTCTTGTGCACACACACACACATAGATCTCTCTCTCTACACACACACACACACTCTCTCAGCTTAGATCTCACATCTTGGTAAGTGTTGTGCATACTGTTAGCATTTGTGTTTCTCTATGCTTTAGGTTTTATAATTTCTCTTTTCTTTGATTTTGCAGAAGTTCTTTGGCGTCGATTGTTTGGAATTGGACGATAGGCGACATACATTACGCTTTCATGACAACGATCCAAAAGAGGGACATACTTGTAAGTGATTGTTTTATTCTCTATTGATAGAGAGAGAAGGAGAGAGAGAAAGAGAGAGAGAGAGAAATGAGAGAGACAGAGAGTGAGAGATAAAGAATAACGAAAGAAAGGAAGATAGAGATAGGAAAATAGAGCATACATACACACACACATTTACACATTTACACATGCATACCTACACACATTTACACACACATTTACACATGCATACCTACACACATACATGTACACACATGCATGCTTACATACACACACCTATACACACATGCATGCATACACACATATACACACATGCATACACACATACATACACACACACATATACACATATGTACACACACATACATACCACACATATACACACATGCATGCATACATACACACACATACACATACACATACACACACATGCATGCATACATACACACACATACACATACACACACATGCATACATACACACACATGTGCACATGTATACATGTATGTATACATACACAAACACATGTACACATGTATACATACACACATGCATACATACACACATATACACACATGCATGTATACATACACACACACATGTACACACATGCATACATACACACACATATGTACATACATACTCATATACTCACACATGCATACATAGACACACATACACATATACACACATGCATACATTCACTCACACACACATGCACATATATACACACACATAAGCTAGTGTTTTAATTAAATATATATATTTAAATATATAAATTTTTTATTTTGAAGTTTTTTTTTACATCAAATATATAAAAATAGGATTAGGGTTTTTAGGTTATTTACACATACATACACATACACATATAATACATATATACATGTATATACACATGTATACAGAAATATACATATTTTAGGTCTAGATATTTAAGATTAGGGTTTTAGGGTTTAGGCATACATATAATTCAATTATATTTATATTCAGAATAAATATATAGAAAAATAAGAAAAAAAATCTGAATATATAAATAAATATATACATAAAATATGATTAGGGTTTTAAGATTAGGGGTTTAGATTTTTATAGGTGTTTAAGTATTTAGGTTTTAGGCTTTAACACCTACATAACATACATACAGGTAGGGTTTAGGGTTTAACACCTACATAACATATATACACACATACACATTTACATATACATATTTTAGGTCTAGATTTTTAAGATTAGGGTTTTAATTAAATATATATAATTAAATATATAAAAATAGGATTATGTAAAGAAAAAATCTGAATATATAAACAAATATATATATATATATATAATAAGATAATTATATACATAAATAAATATAAAAAGAACTAGTGTTTTAAATAATTTAATTAAATATATATAATTAAATATATATAATTAAATATATATAATTAAATATATATAATTAAATATATATAATTAAATATATATAGTTAAATATATAAAATTAAATATATAAAAATAGGATCAAGTAAGGAAAAAATATGAATATATAAATAAATATATATATATAATATGATTAGGGTTTTAAGATTAGGGGTTTAGATTTTTATAGGTGTTTAAGTATTTAGGTTTTAGTATTTCAAATTTAAGTCTAAGTCTTTCTGTGTACATATATAGTTTAGGTTTAAATCTTTAAGATTTAGGTTTTAGGGTTTTCAACACCTACATAACATATATACACACATACACATACACATATAATACATATATACATGTATATACACATGCATACAAAAATATGCATATTTTAGGTCTAGATCTTTAAGATTAGGGTTTTAGGGTTTAGGCATACATATAACTCAGTTATATTTATATTAAGAAAAAATATAAAGAAAAATAAGAAAAAAATACTAAATATATAAATATATATATATATATATAT
Source organism: Ceratopteris richardii (assembly GCA_020310875.1). Taxonomy (NCBI): domain Eukaryota; kingdom Viridiplantae; phylum Streptophyta; class Polypodiopsida; order Polypodiales; family Pteridaceae; genus Ceratopteris; species Ceratopteris richardii. Next base: position 99,563,716 of record CM035440.1, read on the forward strand.
ATATATATAATATGATTAGGGTTTTAGGATTAAGAGTTTAGATTTTTATAGGTTTTGTTTATTCTTTATATTACTTTTATTATCGCATGCTAATTATTTGAGTTCTTTTATTACAGAGCACGATGGGAGACAGTCCTCTAGTCACTCCACACTCCATGACAGAGGAGCAGTTTTTGGAGTTCATCTCTCAGGTTCCTCCCGCGTATATGGCCACTGCATAACAGTATTGGGTCGCTCGTGGTAGCACTCCTCCCGGCCTCACTCCTTGCGGCTTTACTCCTGTCGGCCTCACTCCCATTGGCCTCACTCCTGCCGGTGTCACTCCCGCTAGTGTCACTCCTGCCGGTGTCACTCGTGCGGGTGGTGCTACTCCCGTAGGAGGTATGTCTCCTAGCTTTGTGACTCCACCACGACCATCTTTGCAGCCATCTCCTACTGGTTCTACTAGTAGAGATGTGTTTTCGACACCTCAGCGTGATACAGGTTCTGGCCCATCTCGTAGATCGAGGTCATGCTCTGGAGGAGGAGGTTCTAGGAGTGGATCTACAGGTAGGTCTGGAGGCGGAGGAGGTGGTTGTTGTGGAGGCAGTGCGATGGATGTTGTGTCGCCCGCTTCTACTCCTAGGATGAGTACCTCAGATGTAGGTACGCCATGCAGTACACCACATGGAACACCACGTGGAACACCACGTACACCTTGGGGTGCTCATGACCATGATGACTCCAAGGTGTATAGTATTCGAGATGGAGCTCCAATGATGGATGCGGCTGGCAAAGCAATGTATGCACGCATACGACAGCTTTGCTCCATCCAGTTTGGACACTCTATCATGCTGAAATGGAGTGAACAGGATAAAGATCAGAAGAATTATATCACACAGAGGATTTATTAGGAGCTCTGACCAGCCGATGGACAGTCTCTTGTCAGTTCAGAGTGGATTCTGCACACCGCACGTGAGGTTAAGTCCCATCGACGATCCGAGGCTCGTGATGCTTTCAGAGCAGGCTTACCAAAGCCTGTATGGTTAGATGCTGAGGAGTGGGACGTGATTCGTGATGAGCAGAAGCAGACTCCTGACCGATATCGCCAGCAGCGAGATGCTGTAGCCACACGTTTAGATACGGTTGGATCGTCACATTTGGGCAGTGACGGATATGACACGATGCGTCATGAGTTTGTAAGTACCATTTCATTTATTGAATTGATTTGTGTTAAATTTCTCATGTATGTTCCTCTAATCTTTTGTATATTTGTTTCAGGAGCTGACAATGGGTCGTCCTCCGACACGAACGGAGGAGTCTTACGGATATCGTCATGGGTTGATTGCACTATTGGAGGACTTGGAAGGACGCGGTGCGGTCGTTTCATGGGAGCATTTGTGATGAGGTAATTAATTTATAAACTTGGTTTTTACTTGTTGTTTGTAATTTTCTTGTGAATTTGTCTCATTCCATTAATGTTCTTTGTTGCAGGATTGTTGATATGGAACGTTCTTTGCATGTGTATGGCAGTGGAACACCAAAATTTTGTATTTGATTTTCATATGGCAATGCATTGCTTTGCCACATTTTGTAAAAGCATCATATATGACAGTGGTTTGCCACACTCTTGTACATGCTTCATTATTGAAATATATAACTTCTTTTGTACATGGTTCATGGTTCATTCTGATTATCTCTTTTGTGTCCAATAATACTCTATTTCATGAAATCATATTTCGGTTGACATTAGAGTACACATCACATGTACTCGGTTTTTTTTGGGCAAAAGATAACACACTCTGCCCAAAGAAAAGATAACACACTCTGCCCAAAAAAAAATTTGTAGGTATGGTCGTCGATATACGCGACAGTACTCCTAGTAATGTCATCGGAATAAGCGTCGGTACACCCATCCAGCGACGGTACGCACGACGGTACACCCAGCAGAGGCCTCGGTATGGGCGCCGGTATTACCAACGCATATACCGACGCTTTGGTACCGACGTGCATACAATCCTTTACATCGGCGTCGCGGCAAATAAAGCCACGTTCATTTTCCTTGGTAAAAACCTCGGTATACCATCGATCTGTTGTAGTGGCCCCTCACTATTGTAAGCATTGCATTCGGGGTAAAGAGGACTTTGGTCATCTCTTCTTCTTGTGCCTTAGAAGCTACCAGATTCGGTAGTCTCTCACTAGGATTTTGAGCTTAACAAGGCAAATCAACTAGAAACAAACATTACTTGGAGAAAACATTGGTTGCTCTTTTGCTTTGTGGAATTTCATCAAAGGGGAAGCCCTCTAAAAGATATGGAAAGAAAGATGTGCGATCAACTTTGATGCCCATCCAAAAGAGTGGTCAACTGAAAAATCTCTCTACCTCTTAGGTACAAGAATATGTAACTGCTAAAAATCTTCACCTTTGAGACACCATTGGATGTTTGCCTTGGAAAAAAACAAGATTAAAAGCAATTGGGTCACTCATCAAGGTGACAAAAAAATCATTAAACTTCTCACCAACTCTCTTTAAAACATTTGTCACCTATCGAATCTTAGATATCCTATCAATTTTGGTTTGTCATAACTTTTGGGCCATTATACCCATGCTTTATGGGATATAGGGGATCCCACGGGAACTTGTAAGCCCATTCACTGAATAATTGTTCTTTTATTGATTCAAGCATGGGATAGTAGGCTACAACCAACCTTCCTTTTATGAAAACAATTTGAGAGCAATATATTATATCATGTCTCTATGACCATCCTATTGATAGCGTTGACAATACAAGTAGCAATTTGAGTAACATACTATAGATAAATTTCATGAGAAAGATATCAGCCGTATTCACTCAACCAAAATCAATAAATAGAGGAAATTATTGCACATTGTATGATGTCCATCAATATGAAGCATCGATGAAATGAATAAATAAAGCTACAAAGTTGCTTTGGTGTAGGTATCTTAAAGCCAACATGATGGATACCAATAGCTTCTTGAATGAAACCAAGTTTTTGGCTCTTATGGATCATATTAGAATTTCTATAGAGATTCACGCAAGACTCAATAATGGCGATTTCTCTTCCCTCCATATTCTCAGTTAGAGGATTCAATATTACAAATGATATTTCTTTCTATAACATGTTAACACAAGAAGTGGATAGCTTTCTCTAGAAAGAGAAGTATATGAAATATTCACTAGAGTTTTTTTAAAAATCATTATTCTCTCATGTTATTTGTTAAATTATTTAAAGCATTATAGAGATTTCTCATAAATAGGCTGTTGCTCTAGCACAATGGTGAGAACCACGTTAAGAAGCTTCACCTCCTTAATGTCAATCCGCGGAAGAGATAGGAGTGATATGAAGATCGTGAACGTGAGATGATGTGAGAGTGAAGGTGAGAAGCACGAAGATGCACACACACATACACACACACAATGAAGAGACAAGCAAGACACAATGGAAGGTGGGAAATTAGCTCTATTACTCAAGAACACTATTACAAGCTCAAACTAGCTCTAAGCTCACACTAGCCAACATGAACCAACCTCAAAAATGAGCTCTCTAGCTCTTTTTATAGTTTCTAGACTAGTTTTGACCGGTTTCACATCTAGTGACCGGCATAGTTAAAAAATAGGTCCTAGAGGCTATTTGGAAGGGTAAACGGTATCTAAAAATAACGAAAATTGGTACGTGCATTCTACCTAAGCTCTTCAAGCTCGAGGACTCCTCGGCTTGCACAAAATGGAGCTATGAATTAGAAAATGGGATTTTGTCTATATTACATATGTTACAAGAGTGATGAAAATCACTGTTGGATGTTTGAAGAGGTAATAGAAACACTGTTGTTTGAAAAAATGATCCGACTGGCCCCCTGCTCCGTCTTTACATGCTTCCACGTCGTCTGTGCCTCTGACTGTGCCTCTGACTGCTTCCAACACCCCCCTCCCTCTCGCTTCTGTCGTCCTCGACAGAACCTTGTTGTGCCGTCTTCCGGATGTAGTTTTGTAGGAGGTCGTGAGCGAGGGTGTGCTCAGATACTCGAATGCCTCGGGCCAGATCAGCCTCGAGTTTCTCCCAGTCGATCGGTTGAGCTTCGTCGGGTGGCGGGAGTTGATAGTGCGCGGAATAAACCATTCCCTCGCAGGCAAAAAGTTGCAATAAATGTGTGGGCCTGCTGATGAATACCTTGGAATGGTATTCCCAAAATCCGGTGGTGAACATCTCTTCGAATGTTTGCTTGTAGCACGCCGGTAGGTATTTTATTCTATAGTGCCAGGCATAAGACACCCGGAGCGATGGCGTTGTGCTCATGTCGTATACTAGGTCAAAGTTACCATGCTCAAATCCCGGGGTGTTTACATGCGGTGCCTTGACGCGTCGGAAGACTTTAAATATCATTTGCATCATGTCAAAAATTTTGACAGTCATATGCGCTACGATATCATCCATATGCTTCAGGCAAGGGAGCCAGTGACGGATTGTCGCCATCATATAGCCAACAGTGGGTAACTCGGTGGGCGGCTTGAAGTAGGGGTAATTCAACCAATCCTGACACTGCCTATTGTTTTGTACTTTGATAGCGAATGCAGTCCAGGAGCGGCGACGTGGCACGGGTCCCCAGCAAGGATTATACTTTAAATGTAAAGGCGCTTTCACCCATGTGCTCATCATTTCTGGGTACTTCTGGAGGAGGTCTTTGCGCCAATCAGGTTGATGGATTTCTCCTCTTTGCGCATTTGGTGGTAAGTCCGCCGGCTCGAATTGTGTAGCATGCGTGGGTTTCCTGCCGGTTTCTTTCTCTATAGCTAGCTGATATTCAGCCATTAACATGAAGTACGGTTTATACTGCAGCTCATGCCCAGATATATAGCGTCGGGGGGCCAAATGAGCAAAGAAGGGGGATTGTAAGATTCTCTCTTCAATCATGGCCATGGCATGTAACTGTGCCTCTACTCTGGCTGAATGTGTCGTTTCAAGTTCTTCGATCGTTTTCATCCACGCGGGGGTAGGAAGTTCATAGGTCATCTGGCCTTCGGCCGTGACTTGTCCGCCTGGGATGGGTATTGGCTCGTATGCTTCTTCAAACGTTTCCTCCACCGGAATGGTTATGTTCTCGTCGTCAGCTGGAATCTCCGGTGGGGAATCAGGCCGTGGTGGTGCTTCGTATACATCTATGCGTGATTGGAGAGTGGCTACTTGGGCCCGTAATGCGTTGAGTTCTTCTAAGATTTCAAGAGCAGGGTCCACAGGTTCTGGTACTTCTGCTGCTACTTGTACTTGTTGTGGTGCCGGTTCTCTGAGCTGTAGTAACTTGTGATCTTCTTTTAACTTTTGATGCTCTTCGTTCATTCGATCATAGTCCTCTAGCAGTCGAACATGGTCATCTAGCAACATCCGCATCGATTCAGATGGGATTGCCTTGAATCTGCTAGGACTTAAGGGTTGTTCTGGATGGTCCAATGCCGCTTCCAAATTTTCTCTGTTCTGCTCTTGGAGTCTCTGGTTCTCCTCTTGTGCTGCGGCTAGGTGTCTCCTGAGTAAGCCCATATTCCTGGTCAGCGTCGCGTTCCTAATTGTTTGGGCTTGAAGTAGGTTGTCCAGATCAGTAGTGGCTTCTTTTGTTTTCTCTTCACTTTCTAGCTCTAGCTTATGATATGCCTCTCTTAGTTCTTGGTATCGCGTGTTCAAAGAGGCATTCTCGATTGATAATGAATTAAGCTTCGACTGTAATTCATTTGTCGTCCTCTGCAGCTGTTGATAGTTGTTGCCAAGAGATGCGAACTCATCTCGTACTTGTGACATGCATGTGAACATTTGTTGAAGTGCAGTGTCTATGGTTGGCGATAATAGTAATGGAGTGCTAAGTGAGGATGCAGTGGAAGTAGATGCAGCGGGAATGGGGAATGGGGTTGGGAAGGTGGATGCAGTGGTGATCGTGGAAAATTGTGACGTACCTAAATATGATGGTGCTGTGAGTGGAGTGGGTGCTGGTGCGGTGGGTGGTGAGATGTCCATGTCATTGGACATGTCAAGTGCGGTGACTGTGAAAAGCGGTGTGTATGTGGGTGGTTGTGTAGGTGTGAAGACGGGATTTACAAATGTAGAGTAATTTACAGGGGGGACGGCTAGAGAAGCTTGGTGAAAAGGGGAAATAGGGGTTACAGTGGGTTGGGGAGGTGAAACTGGTGAGAAGGTTAGTGGGGTGAGAAAGGTGAAAGGGTGTCTTAAAGGTGGGGGAAAGGATGGGAAGGATGAAGGGATGAAGGGGTTAACATGTAGATGAGGTGGGGTGGGTGCGGGCATGGTGGCATGAATGGGCAGGGCAAAGGTTGTGGCTATGTTGCCGTGAACTGGTTTGGACGTGGGAGGAGCAGGTGGGTGTGCTGGGGATACAGGATGGGTTGGTGAAACATGAGGTGAGAGAGGAGTAGATGGTGTGGATGTTATTTCAAGGATAGTGGTAGTATGTACAACGGTAGTATGTGGTGGGGAGTCGACTAGGATGGCTTCTTCGGTGAAGGATCTTTCCGGACGTAGGCGTGCATCTTGCGCTTGGTGGGATGATTGAGCACCTACCGGAACTCGAATATATTCACCGGGCTTTGATAACAGACGAACTCTGCGAGGGTCATATTGGGGAAGTGGCTTCCTTTGTAAATATCTCAGTGCTTCGACCGGGCCGATGGATTGGACCAGTTCTCTGAACCCTCTGATGTAAACTTCTTCAAACCCTCCGGAGATGAGTTCTTGTTCGATTATGGTCTGGCTCTCTTCTTCAGTCAACTTCTTCCGTGCCCAGACTTTCTCCATCGTACGATATAATTTCTTGATTGCCAGCGTGTAAGCTGCTGCTTCGAAAGTCTCCTCTTCGTGCGTGCTGGTGTCACCGTGTGCATCGGTTTGTTGGCCTTGGCCATCTGTCTGTCCTTGTTCTTGGGAATCATGCGTGCCCTGGCTGGCTTCGTCATCACCTTCGTCGTCGTCGATGGCTGTTCTTTCGTCATCAGAGCTCGACACAACTTGTCCCTGTGGCAGATCCCGCTGTGTGGTAGGGTAACTGGGGCGTTCATATTCTTGAGAGAACAGCTGTGCCTCTGAAAACTAGAATTCATTGGAGAATGCATCAGGCATTTCAAAATCGAATGTTGTGTTTATTGGTTCTGCCTCCATGTGGGGTATTGGGAAAGAAAAGGCTTCCGCACCAATAGTGGTGGGAGCTTCTGCTGTCGTGGTGGTGGGTTCTGTGGTTGTAGCTGCCTGAGGTGCAACGGTACTAGTAGTGCCCTCCGTTACCACTGGTCTAGATAACCTTATGCGAATAGGTTGTACTGTGGGAGCGGCTTCTGTCGGTGATCGCTCTGGAGAGGGTTGTGGTGATGGTGACTCTGGCACTTGAAGGCAAGGAATAGTGCCTCTCATGCGCTTACCTGCCCGTGCTCTGCTGGGCTTCCTGGCTTTCTTCGTCGTTCCTTTGAATGCCTTCAGCTCTTCTCCTGTTAAGGCACGTTCAATTGGCAAGTCATAAGCCAAGCACATATAAACAATTCTTGTGAGCGCACAACATCCATTAAGCACTTTCTTTCGTTCCCATCTGTGTTGTGCCAAATACATTTGATCAATGATCCAGCTCGCCAGATCAACAGTCTGAGGTCCGGTACACGCTAAGTACAATCCAAACCATATTCTTTTATGTGGCATGGTGAATCTATCCTGAGCGGGGAATGCGAAGTGTTGCATGCATATCCGTAGCGGCTTTGATAGCTCAGGTGTAATTGCTGAGATCTCCTCCCACTTAGTGACATCCCCACGTTTCATAGGGTCTGGAATTAATCTTTCTCGATCTGTGGGCATGTGGGTTCCATGAATTTTGATGGCAGCTCTGATTAAATCCTTCGAGAGATAAAACCTTTTGTAAGGTGGATCATCCACTAAAGAAGGCAAAATAAAAGTTCCTGGGATATCCTTATTCTCCGAGGCCAGCAAAGTAGTGATTAAATAATAACACCTGTAAAAGTCAGGTTTGGGCAGAGGATCACTGAAATACTCCGTGAAGCCGGCTCTGGCCCAAACATGAGTTAAGTCCTGAGTGTTCTGTAGGCCTTCGAACTCTCTAGAGAAAAATTGGTATTTTCCCCAAGTGCGGTCATCAAACGTCAAATTAGATTCAAATATAAAATCAGCGTCCGCTAAGGGTCCTACAAGTCCCTGAAACCAGTGAGAGTTACGGTGTATCTTTTCTGTGTAGCCCATAGGTGGGTTATCGATCGGCATGGGCCCTGGAAATCCTTGGAATTCTGGCCGTGGAGCAGTCGGGTGGGATTCTGCTCGTAAAACATTGAGGGGCGCTGCAGCTACACTGGGGCCTGCTTCTAATGGTCCTTCGTCGGTTTGCATGATGACTGATGCGCTAACGAGAAAGATCTGCTACAAAAGATTAACACATTAGCATGGAAATTAATTATGATCCCTTAACGTGAGACCGCAATCCCTTTCCATAACTGATGCGTAACCCGTGTAGCCAAGTGCTGTGATGTGATGGATGCAATGCTTCTTGCAGCACTAGTGCAGGTCTCTAGACTCCTACACGTTTCAGATTATGCATACGTTTCTTGATGAGATGAGATTATGAGTGATGTGTGATGATGGTGGGTGAATTTATACAAGGTTTAAAGGTTAGTGATTTATTACAAGGTTGAATGTTAGTAGGGGGGTATTTAGACAATGGGTTAGGGGAAGACGGTTGGACACGCTTCGGTATCCATTTCCTAAGAGTTTTTGAGTGGGTGGTGGGTTTCTGCTGAGGGGCCAAAGGTAGTATCGGGTGTGGTGGTATTGAGGGATGGAAATATTTGTGAGGGGTATGTATTACATGGCTTAAGGGTTGAGCTATGATACATGGTTTGGGTACCCAAATCTGCGTGGGTGTGGGTCTATGGGTAAGGTATTTCTTGGCGATCCAGATTTGTCGAATGCTCGGCCCTGTAGAAGAAGGTCGAGGGGATGGTGGATACTGATTCTGTTTCTGTTCTGCCTTTTTCTTGTCGATCTCTGCTTGGTTGGAGTTCTTCGGTGCTTTTTGTCCTGTTGGCACCCAGATTTGTCTGGTGCCGCTTCCCTTGGGTGGCCTAAACAGCTTTCCTTGTTGTGTCTTCTGATACTGCCGTCGGTCTGGGTTCCTTCGTTGTGGTTGACTCTGTTGTCGTTGAGGTTGAGAGGTCGGATGGACACTCTGCTTTGGAAAAGAAGGGAGATCCAACACTTGCGTGACCTGCCCATTAGGAAGTGATGCGTTCTTTAACTTTAATCTAGGCCAGTCCGCAACAAGTTTGGAAGGATGAGCACCGCAGGGTGTCGTGCTCATTTGGTCGCTGATGCAACCCACCTGACCGCTGATTGTGTCCATCTGCCCTAGCGGATGGGTATCTGCCTCTTCTAGTTTGCAGGAAGTCCCAGGGAAGATCTCCTGTCGTCCTTCTGATCGACAACTGTCCATAGCCAAGCCCGAGTGGGTTGGTGTAGACGTAACGTGACTGGTCTGATTAAAGATCTTCCGGTCTTCCGTCGCATGTATTTCATAGGGTCTAGGGTTACAAACCTCAGTCGGAATGCCGTTAGGGAAGTCAAGCGGTATCACTCGCTTCTGTTCTAAGGTTCCAATCTGTAAGGAGCCTTGTCTAAGATTTAGGTCCACTGAGTGATCGTATAGCCAATCTTGGCCAAGGATTAGGGGTTCTATTAGGTCGTCATCATGGCACACTAGTAGCTTCGCTGTCATGGTCACATCCTTAATGAGGATAGGAAGGTCCACCTCACCCATGCAAGGGGTTTCCATGCCTCCAAGGCCTATGAGGTATGCCTCAATTGGCCGCATTTCTATTCCTGAATCCTTATAGTGGGACCATCTAATCGCACTAGTCGCAGCACCTGAGTCAATTAAAGCCCTGAGTTCTTGGCAAGGGTTGCCGTGCTCTAGCCTAACTGTAATGAATAGTCTCCTGTCCACTATGCTAGGATGAGTGGTTGACTTTACTTGACACATGGCCATGGGATATCTGGGTGATGTTTCCAGATGGTTATAATGTTCTCTCCCTAGTCCTTGTCTTCTTAGCTTCATGCGCTTAATGCGTTCTATTGCTTCTGCCTGAGCCTCCGCTCGTATTCTATTTTCTTCCTCTTTACGCTTCTTTGCCAACGTGAGTCGTCTAAGCATATCCTCAGTAAGAGGTTCTTGATATAACCTGACTCTACAGCCATTAATGTAATTAGGCATTATATCTCCTTCTAAGGTGGCTAACTGTACTGCTCCACTAGTCGAAAGTCTGTTAATGATCATAGGTCCATAACCTCGCTTTTCTAACTTCCGTGCGTGCTGTTTCAGCATATATACTAGAACTAAGTCTCCTTCTTTTAAGCCTTTATCTTTCACATGTGCATCAAAATATGCTTTCTGTCGCTTCTTCGCTGCGTATATTCCTGCTGCTGCTTTCAGCCTGGTTTCTCCTAATCGTTCCAAGTCCATTATTCTTGCTGATAATTCATGGCCGGTCCACTGATGTTCTTGTGCAACCTTAAGGGTCGGTATCAAGAAGTCCAAAGGAAGCACTGCATTCTGACCAAAAACCATATGAAAGGGAGTTGCATTGAGTACGGTCTTGTAGGCCACTCGATATGCCCAAACAACGTGGTGTAACTGTTTGTCCCAATCTGAATGTTTGTTGTTCACGAGTTTCGTCAGTACGTTACAAAGTATCTTGTTAGTGCTTTCAGCCTGACCATTGGCCTGAGGATGATATGGTGCAGATTTCTTGTGAATCACCATAAAATCATGTAACAAATATTCAATGACTTGGTTTAGAAAGTGAGTGCCTCGATCGCTCACTAACTCTATAGGCAATCCATATCTTGTAAAGACATTTTCAAATAAGAATTTTGCAGTCGTGTGAGCATCATTTCTTTTTGTGGCTTTTGCCTCTACCCATTTGGTTAGATAATCTGTAGCAACAATAATGTATTCCGCATGTGTACCTTTTGTAGGGGGGTTGATGGGTCCTACAAAGTCTATACCCCACTTTGAAAATGCACGTCCGCCCATCATGGGTTTCAATGGCATTTCATCTCTGCGAGTAGGAAACTGAGTTCTTTGGCACACATCACATCTCTTTACATAGGTATGTGCATCCATGTGAAGAGTGGGCCACCATAATCCTGCGAAGAGAATGGCTTTGACTATCCTATCAGGTCCAAAATGACCTCCTGCAACACCTTGGTGCGCAGTCTCTAGTATGCTCAGATAATCGCTCTCATGAACACATTGTCTTAGGTATCCATCTCGTCCTCTTTTGTATAAATTATCGCCAATAAGTGAATAGTCTTGAGCTTCCTGCTCTAGACTGCGTTATCGTGCTAAAGTCATTCCTTGAGGGAATGTGTGCATCCTCAGGTATGTCACTAATGGTTCACTCCAGTCTGGTGTGAGAGACACGTGATATAATGTAGCATGCTCTACTGGTGGTCTTTCACAACACACCTGGCATTCCTTACACAACTTGTAGACATCTGCTTCCATCGTAGGCCAATATACTCCCAATCTCTACAGAGTCTGTAATGTCCGATGTTTTGAATGATGTTGCTTTAGTGCACCTACGTGTGCTAATTGCAACCAATTCGCATGTTCTGATTCATCTACACAACAAGCTAGAATCTTTTGATTATCCTGTTTATATATGCTTCCTGCCATGATTTGGTATCTCTGAGACTTGGTAATCTCTCCTTCTTTGATCTTTATCCTAGGATTCTTGGGTCCATATGTCAGAATAGGGACTGTAGGCTTAGCCCATTCTGGTGCTATCTCAAGGTTAAACAAGTATGCATCTGGTAATTCATCCGCTACTCCTTGAGGAGCTTCTCCTAAGGTTAATCTTGAAAGGTGGTCAGCTCTAAGATGCGTCTTTCCTTTCCTAACTACCACTTCAAAATCATACTCCATGAGTAATAGAAACCAACGTATCAATCGTCCTGTGTTACATGGTTTGTTGACTAAGTATAATAGGGCTTGATGATCTGTAAAGAACTTGAATTTGTTGGCCAACAAGTAGTGCCTAAACTTCTTTACTACGTAGATCATCCCTAATCCTTCTCGTTCCGTCGTGGTGTAATTTCTTTCTGCTGCGTTCAATTGTCTGCTAGCGTAAGCTATGGGGAGATCTATGTTACCTTCATTCGTGGGTTGTGCTAACACACATCCTATGGCGTAATTGGATGCATCCACATGTACATGGAATGGCTTACTCCAATCTGGGGTAGTCAATATAGGTGCTGAGCACAAACGTCGTTTAAGTTCATTAAATGAATTTTCACATTCATTTGTCCATTCGAAATTGGTTAAAAGAGAGTACAAAGGCTTGGCTATGATTGCATACATGTGTATGAATCTCCTATAATAACCACAATGGCCCATAAATGCCTGTACCTCTTTCACATTAGTTGGTCTAGGTAAATCTGCAATCACCTTCACCTTTTCCTCATCCGTAGAGATTCCATTTTTTGACACAATGTGTCCTAGAATTTTGCCTTGTCTGACCATGAAAACGCATTTTTCTGGGTTCAAACAAACCTGATATTCTCGACATTTGTCAAGTATTTGTCTTAACTCTGGGATATGTGTCTGTCTTACATTTGAATGAGCACATAAGTCATCGACATAAACTTCCAAGCTCTTGCGTAAGAATTCCTTAAAAACATGACACATGAGTCGCTGGAAAGTAGCGGGTGCATTTGTTAAGCCAAATGGCATTACACGAAATGCAAATATGCCCCATTCAGTGGCAAATGCCGTCTTGTGTTGATCTTCTGGAGCAATGGCTACTTGATTATAGCCTGAGAATCCATCAAGAAAGCTGTAAACTTCCTTGCCCGCAACTCTTTCCAATAGATGTTCCGTGATAGGAAGAGGATAACTGTCTCTAATCGTGGCAGCATTAACTTTTTAAAGGTTAATACACACACGCAATTTTCCATTCTTCTTGGGCACGACCACAATGGGGGATACCCATTCGGTATGCTCAATTTCGTAAATGAATCCTGCTTCTATCAAGCGATCTATCTCCTCTTTAATCTTCGCAGCGTAGTTATCATTATACGTGTACGATTTTTGTTTTGTCGGTTTTGCATCTGGAGTCATAGGGATTCTATGAGAACATATATCTGGATCTACTCCTTTCAAATCTTTGTAACTCCAAGCAAAAACATCTCTATATTCGCGCAATAGGGCAACTAACTCTTCTTCTTCTTCAGTCGTCAAATCATGCCCTATGTATGTACATTTTTCTTCTTCTCCTTCTATGGCAACTATTACTTTCTTGGTTTTCTCTCGGTTATCATATACTTGTCCGTCATTCGCCTTTCTATTAGGCATTCGTACCCTGATTCTTCTATCTTCAATTTCATATTTCTTGAAATTCTCGGGTACTTCAAATAAAGATTCTTCTTTTTCTGTCATGGTTTCTTTCTTCTTTCTTTTCTTGCCCTCACTCTTAGTAGTCACTTCCGTGGCTAACCTCACCTCGTTCGTAATGTCCTCGTGTCTCTGAGTGTGAGTATCTACTTCGAAAAAATATTCTTCCTCTGATGCAAAGGGCGAGTCCATAATAATTGATTCTAAATCAACATCACTTGCATCCTCAAATGCATCAGTGTTCGGTTCACACTCTTCTAAAATTGCATCGCCCATGATTGGCTCTATCGTAAAAACTGAAATGTCATAGCCATCCTCGTCACAGTGGGGTGTCCATTGTTCTTCATTGATGGCTACATCCATGGTTGCTAGTATTTCTGCCCAACCATGGGGTTCAAACTCTTCGTCTGGGAATACTACAGGTGCGTAGGCTGGATCTTGAAGGGTTCGTGGGTGTTGTTCTGCACCCAAGGTCCTTGCTTCTAGTCGTTCTTCCTCTTGTTTGGCTACTTTACACATCCATAAATGAGTATCCTCATGCAACCAAGAAGGATCTGATTCTAATGAGTGCACAGATTCCGTCTCTACTGGTGTCTTGTGGATGGTATTCCATTGTGGTGGGGGTACATCTCTGTGTGAATAGTCTTTAAGATTGACTTTAGTGGTCACTCCTAAATGTTGCAAGTACAAAGAATTAGTTCCCCAATCTTGTACAATTTGCAACTGACGCATGAATGGTCGTCCCAATATCATCTCATAAGCATGATTTTTCGCGAAGTCACAAATGGCGAAAGTATGCTCAAATTCTACACCACAAGTGGTGAGAGATATGCCTTCTAGTAAGCCTAATGGTTTTTCTATGTGTCCATCAGCCATTTGTAGTTTCATCCTGGTGGGTCTGAGTGCTGGCTTACCCCAACGTTTCCACAAAGCGGTGGTAGCGATGGCTACTCCGGCTCCTGAATCTAAGATGGCTTTTGTGGTGTAGCCCTGATGGGTTATTGGAAGATAAGTGTTACCTTCCTCTCCTTCGCTTACGTCTCCAATCTTTTCAACGGGTATCTCTGGTACCTTCTTATGTGATCCTATTTGAGAGGGTGTGGTAGCAAGCTCAGGGAATGGATTTGCTACATGCTTCCACAATTCTGGTTTTACCTTTAACAATTCCTCCAGAGTGAGGTTACACTGTACTTTGGCATTCTTGATCACTTCTGTGTTCCTAGGGATCACTGATTCTTCATTCCTCACTATTATCGTGGGTGCTCTCATACTAATAGACTTTGCTTCCCAAGGTCCTGTGAACTGAGGTAATTCTTGTAGAGAATTAGATTCAAATCCTGTGGGTTCACTCAGTTGTTCCACCTCTACATCATCATATATAGAGGGGATGTCTTGGGGAAATTGTTCCTGCAAGTTGTCTATTTCCTGAATAGGAGGATGAGTTCCTTGTTCCTTTCTCCATTTCTCTTCTTGTATTTCTCTCAAAAATTCATGTGAGTACCTATGTATGGAAGACAAATTGTCTTGACTTTCTGTATTGGGAACTTGAGACAGGGATGGTGCATTCCTTTCCTGTGTCTCTGGGACAATAGGGTTCCTATGCTGATCCTTTTTCTCTTTGCTTGCAATCAAGTATTCTAGCCTCTCCATTAGTCCTTGAAAGTGTAATTCCGGTTTTGTCATGTTATTCCAATTAAGATATCTAGAGGCTTCGAACAAAGCTTGTGCTAGTTCTACCATCTTCATGCAAAGTTTAGTTCTCTCAATTTCTAGATCAGCTCGAGGGTAGTTTTTACTCATTTCCGTTACTTGAGGTCCCTCTTTTATTCTAGCCTGATATGCACGAAACATCATGTCTAGATCTTCTGGTATGGGTTCCGCTAAAACTGATCCTGATTTTTGAGCTGGGTTTTCTTGATTCAATTCTTGTGAAGCCAATTCTTGTATTTTGGCTCTAGATTCCTTTAAACTTCCTTCCAACTCACTTATCTTTTTACTCCATTTTCTCTTGATTCTTTCTCTAGAATCTTTCCAAGATTTTGTCTTTTTACTGCTAGATTCTGCAACTTCACTAGTTTCGGCTACTTTCTCATGATTAAGCTGTTGGTTTTGTAAGAGCGCCTGGGCTCTTGTTATAGCTTGGATAGGCACGTATGTAGGGTTGGATCCATCTGCGTTGTTTACAATACCTATCACGTTGATCGGTGTCACATTCAAAGCGTTAACTGGGTTCTTAGGACCATTTTTGATTATGTGCTCTTTGCCACAGTCGCCACAAAAGCCTTGTATGTTATAGTATTGTGATTGCCTTGCTATTGGGGGATGTGGACAATCCTTTATGAAGTGATCTCCTTGGCACCTAAAGCATGGTCCTCTAGGGCCCTGTGGTCTCTGTTGTCTCAATTGGGGCCGTGGGTTTGGGTTTGCGTACATCACATTAGCATAGTCTGGCTCCCAACTAGGTTCCATTGGTGGACTATCATAATGATACGTCTCCACATGTTCTGGTGACTCCGTGTAATAAGCGGGTGGACTAGTTACATGAGTAGAGTCAAAGCTGTTTGAGTTCGGGTCACTTTCTGTGATCAAAGGTGAAGAAGGCACTAAGGCCCTACTTAGGTTCTCTTCTGCAGCAGCGTATTTGACTGAGATGACATTCGCTGGTGGGGGTGGTTGCTGAGCTAAGAAGGGTTGAGGTCTCTGTTGAGCCTGGTATGGGTAGTTCTGAGGAGGCCTGTAGTAATAAGGCTGAGCATTGTATTGGCCTTGATACCTACCTGGCTGCTGGTATGTTTGCGGGTAGTTCTGTCTCACGATTTGTTTGTTGTATGGGCAGTCCTGAGCCGTATGATTCGTGTATCTTCTCTCAATTGTGCAATATTGGCCACTAGGGTTGGCTTGAGGTTGAGGTGCATTGGGGCACACATTTGCCAAATGATTTCCACCACAAGTGTAACAATGTACATTAGTTGGTAGCTTGGGCACCTGTTTGCTAGAAACTCCTAGCTTTTGGGCCACTTTTTCTGCTAGGTCCTCTATCGAATTAGACAATTTTGTGGATGCTAGAGAAGAACAATCTGAGTCCTTATAGACCTTTGAGAGTTCTAATTCATATCCTAGGTTGTCCTCGATGTCTATACATATTCTTACACACTCCTCTAGTGTTCTGGATTCCTTTAGGTACACATAAGAGCGTAGTTTAGCGCTCAACAAGCCATCTAGGAACAGTGATACTTGTTTGGCTTGTGAGGGTAGCTCTTGTATTGGACATCGTTCAACATATTGTCTGAACCTACGTCCTGGCAGTCTAACTGTTTCCTGAGGGGTCTGTTTAAAGCTATGAATCAACGAAGACGTGTCATGTCTAATCCCACTTTTAGAGAATTCGGTGATGAATGAATCTAAAAAGTGATGGATGTCTCTGAATTGCCTTTGTTGCAGAGGTTGGAACCAAGTTAAAGCGGTATTCTTTAACGTTAGTCCAAATGCGTTGTATTGCGTGAACATGTCCTCGACTTGTTCTGCTCTTAGTACTTGCTTGAATTCTGCGACATGGTCATAGGGATCTCCTGTCCCATCAAAGTAATTCTTCATGGATTTCACTAATTGAGTGGGTCTCAATACTCTGGCGTGTTCACGTGGCCTAGGTAGAGGAAAATCATCTCTACCACCTAGTATTCCATGATCTCTTTGTCGATCCGCTCTATTAGTGTTCGTGGTTGTTCTATCTCTCCCTATGGGGTGATTAAAGCTTACTTCCGGTCTCTCTTTATTTCCTTCTCTTTGATGTCCATGGGCTGAGGATGTTCCTACCCCTTGTTGACTTGTATTCATGTTCGTTCTAGATGGAGGGAATATCAATTCACCTCTCCATGTGTATGTGTTTTTAGCGCGCTCAGGCACCACAAAGACTCTTTTTGAAGTCTCATCCAGGTATACAACCTTTCCAGGTGTATCTGGGTCCTTGAATTCATAAATTGTAATGATGCCTATCTCACCAGGGTGTTCCTTTCTGTACCTCCAAAAGGCTTCATCTGTCTCTTTATTTACAAACAACTCGGTGCTCCTGTTATCTTGAGGGATCCATTCTGGGATGAGTATTCTTGTTAATACGGATTTCCCTCTAGGTGTTCTAGGTTCTTCTAACGGTTCTTTTCCTTGAAATTTTGCTTCCGTCTCTAATTGAATTGTGCCAAACTCATTAGTATCGTTTGGCTGCGTACTTAGGACGTACATGGTTCCTTCTTTGTCTATGTATGCGTCTCTCTCAAATTTCACCACTGGTCTTTCCACTCCAATGGGTTGATCAGGGTTGTGCAGTTGCACCACTTGCCTTTGCAAACCATCCTCATAGATGCGAGCACCTAATCGGTTGGTTCGGAGAAACTCTAATTGCGTTCTATAGGGTCCTTCAGGTTTTTCTAAGTATGCTACATTAGACCCTCCTTCTGGTCTTTCTGTGCTAAATGCCATTTCAGATTCGCTAGTATCTGAGCTCTCGTAGGGGTAATTACTATTCAATTGCTGAGCCCACGATCCTGCAGTAGTTCTTACACTTGCCTCTGATGATCTAAGGCTTCGTCGGTCCGACTTACCTATGTGTCTCCCTGATCTAAGGTTCATTAATTTTCTTCCTTGCACACTCAATCACACACTTAGATCGTCAATGGTTCTTTGTTATTACTTTCTTGATTCTTTTTAATTTTCTTTGGATTCTTGTCTTAATGCATGCGTCAGGAATTCGACTTTTCGTTATGAATTTGAGTTCTCGTTCCGTCAGACTTAGGTTCTTTTCTTTAGGTTTTCGTGTCACACACACCTTTACTTGTAGTTTTAAACTTGACAGAATTAAGTATCTTGAACTTGAGGCGTTCCTATCGTCTTTAATCCACAATGCTAATGTTTAGCCTAAGCTAAGAATTGACTGAGGGGGTTGAGTAATCTTCCAACCTCAAGTCAGCTTTTCTGGTTGCTCTGATGCCCTGTTGCCCAAGAAGCCGCGCTTCCCAAGCTCTGCTGTCTTCACTGCCTTGCTTACTTGCCTTTGATTGCCCTTGCTAGACCTGGAGAAATCCAATATAATGATCAAGTACTTGAGTACATACACCTTTTAAGTCCCTTCCCTTTTTGCCCAAATTTTCAATACTTGCCCCCTGGCTTCCTAGTCCCAAACTAGGTGAACCTCAAAATAGCTTATCCAAAAATAGATGTATTCTTTATGAAAAAAACAGTTGAGCTCACGTAGTACTCGTCACGAGCTTTCTAACGAGCTATTAAGCTCAAAAAACGGACTTCGGATGAAAAAGTTATGAGCGTTCAGGCCCTGGGGGGTAAAAACTGACAATCAGGTTTTCCTTCAAATATGAGCTAAGGGGTCTCCTATGAGTCTAATGGTCCAAAAATTTCTCAAAAATACCCCCAAAATTGGTCAAAAAATGGAACCCTAAATTTGCGATGGGGGTGCACAATCGCGATGGTCTGGGACCGTCGCGATGGTCCAAGCGAACCGTCGCGATGGCGTGGAATTTGGACAATCGCGATGGTGCGAAAAGGTGAACCGTCGCGATGGCATGGAAATGGACCGTCGCGATGGTCCAGTAGTGAGCGATCGCGATGGCGTGAGGTCGAACCGTCGCGATGGCGTGATCAGGCGGACAATCGCGATGGCGCGGTCAACGGTCAAAGGTGGACAAACGCGATGGTCTGAAGTGAACCGTCGCGATGGTCACAAGTGCGATGGCGTGAGCCAATCGCGATGGTCCGGTTTTGGGCTGTCGCGATGGTCCGAAAAACGAACCGTCGCGATGGTCTATCTTGACACGTGGCACTGTCGTGGCGATGGCGTGAGCCAATCGCGATGGTCCGGGGTCAGCTGAACAATCGTGATGGTCCAAGTGGACCGTCGCGATGGCTCAAGTGAACCATCGCGATGGTCCGAGACCGTCGCGATGGTCCGGCCGAGCCGTCGCGATGGCGTGAGCCTATCGCGATGGTGCGACACAATCGCGATGGTCGGAGCCAATCGCGATGGTCCACCAAAGTATGAATTTTCGAGATGCAACAGTGGATTCGTAGATGCGCAAGGGTCGCCTACCTCGTGGTGTGGTCGCCTACCAAGAATTTCGAAGGTTGCAGACCATCGCGATGGTCCGCCACACTCGGCAGATCTTTGACAGAGAGTAAAATTTTACCTTTTCCAAGCTTTCCTGATGCACTGGAGCTCTGTACCTGCAAGAAAACTCAAGAAAACACAAGCACACACCAGCACAAAAGTTCTCTCTCGCTCTCTCGCATGCACAAATGAGGGGAAATGAGGTGAATGGGTGGATATGGTGAATTTTCTGATTTTTTTGGAGATGGAGATGATGATGCGATGATGAAGATGGAGTGTGGGGGAGGTGAAAAACACTAAAAACTAAGTAAAAACAACAACAAAAACTGAAATTCTTACCTTCCAACGCCACTTCTTGCTATACTCTTACCATCACACATTCGTCCTAGACTCGATCCCCGGCAACGGCGCCAAATTTGGTGTTGCTCTAGCACAATGGTGAGAACCACGTTAAGAAGCTTCACCTCCTTAATGTCAATCCGCGGAAGAGATAGGAGTGATATGAAGATCGTGAACGTGAGATGATGTGAGAGTGAAGGTGAGAAGCACGAAGATGCACACACACATACACACACACAATGAAGAGACAAGCAAGACACAATGGAAGGTGGGAAATTAGCTCTATTACTCAAGAACACTATTACAAGCTCAAACTAGCTCTAAGCTCACACTAGCCAACATGAACCAACCTCAAAAATGAGCTCTCTAGCTCTTTTTATAGTTTCTAGACTAGTTTTGACCGGCTTCACATCTAGTGACCGGCATAGTTAAAAAATAGGTCCTAGAGGCTATTTGGAAGGGTAAACGGTATCTAAAAATAACGAAAATTGGTACGTGCATTCTACCTAAGCTCCTCAAGCTCGAGGACTCCTCGGCTTGCACAAAATGGAGCTATGAATTAGAAAATGGGATTTTGTCTATATTACATATGTTACAAGAGTGATGAAAATCACTGTTGGATGTTTGAAGAGGTAATAGAAACACTGTTGTTTGAAAAAAATGATCCGACTGGCCCCCTGCTCCGTCTTTACATGCTTCCACGTCGTCTGTGCCTCTGACTGCTTCCAACATAGGCTTAGATTATGCTTTTTTTTATTTCCACACTATCTAAAGAAATAGGAAAAAACTCCGCACATTTACAAAAGGGTTGAATCATTCTTTGGGGGAAAAACTCGATAAAATTTAGAATCTAAAAGGACGCAAACATATGAAAAGTTTAAATCACTCTAGTGACAAAATGAAAATTAGACAAGAGAAGAAAATATTCCCGAAGCATCTCATTACATGAGTAGAGGTCTTCATTTAATGGCACACTATTCTTTCGAAATTGATAGTCCCACCATCATATGGTTGAGGGATTTCACACGTAGAAGCTCCATCCATTTTAGGATTTGGGATTCTCTCTTTCAAATGACTGAATTCTATGAGTAAAGAGAAAAATGCATATATTTCTTGAAATAATGTGAAAGTGAAATGCATACTTCTCTCCAAACAATGAAAAATTGACATGCATATTTCTCTAAGATTATAAGTAAACTCTATTTACCTACAAATATGTCATTGTGTGCAAAGCTTTTTGTTGTATCAAACATGGGTTTGAAAGGATAATTATATGGGTTCTAAGGGTTCTAGAGTATTGTACAATAGCCCTAGTTTGGACCATTGGGATATGCTTGGCACATGATGGAACTCTTGGTTTGGATCCTTAGGATTATTTATTGATTTGATCTTTCATTTGAATGGTTGCAACCATTAGGCTTGATTTATCCTAACTCTTGGAAATCTTAGTCTTGGGAGAAGCTTCTCCAAGTACCACCTTGTGGTGTAAAGAGAAGAGACTTCACTTGATTAAGAACCCATGTGCTACCCATGTGATGAACCTTAGGAACCACACATGGGACACTTGACTAGGACACTTAGATGGGTCCTAAGACATGCACCCCATTGTCCTATAATATATATATATATATATATATATATATATATATATATATATATATATATATATATATATATATATATATATATATATATATATATATATATATATATATATGTATGTATGTATGTATGTATGTATGTATGTATGTGTGTGTGTGTGTGTGTGTGTGTGGATGGAGTTGGAGTTGGAGTTGGATGGGTGAATGCATACTCTCTCTCACTCTTGTGGTTTCTTGGCTACGTCGAATTTGATTAGAGGTGTTGTTTATGCAACTAGTTTTCATGTCTAGGATTTTTTTGTTTGGGAATCCATGGGAGCCCCCCTACTCAAACAGGCACTTTGGAAAGGTCTGAAGGATTGGAGATAGAGTGTAGCCCGTGTGCCATTTTTCTCCATCCTTCCTTGCTTTTGGAGGCAACTGAACTTCTCTTCTTTCTTCTATATCCTTCAAGCGACTGAATTAGCATATATGGAATATAAAGCTATGATATCTTGAGCTCACACATTCTAAGAACTACTATATGAACCTCTGAAACTCATTTAGAGAACCTAAGAGCTTTAAGGCTCCATCCTTTCCATATCTTCAAGACCATCAGGTAATTAACAATTTTTTTACTAAGTGAAGAACTAGAGAGATTCAGAGAAAGAGTGATCATAATCCTCTCCTTTATGTTCCTTCCTCAAACAAGGAGAAGTTTACATTGGAGAATAGAGAAGCATGGAGATAATATTTCAAGCACTAGATCTCAAATAAGGGTTCTAGCTATATAATTTCTAGCCTCAACAAAGGAAAGTGTTCAAGCGTTGAATAAAAGTGATCCAAATCCATCCATATGAAGTTGAAGCATGGCTCTCTACAGGAAACAAGACTAGATGGGACAAAGCATAGGATCTTTATGTGGATCTAGCATTTTTTTAGAGCATTGAATTGGACTTGTTTGATTAGTGATGTTAGGGGAGTACCCAAAATACATTTTATCTTCATTACTAAAGTCATTATCTTTACATAGAATTGCATTATCATACATGTATGAAGTATTCTAGCAAAATCATGCGTGAATTTCTTGTGTGAAGAGAAAATAAAATTATAAAAGTTCAAGTATGCATTAAGGCCTCCATAAAATGTTTATAAGAATAGATGCGTATTTGGGCATACAAATAAGTATGTAAAGGTCAAAGGAAGAACATTGGAGCTTTAAGAGGCAGAATCACCCAAGCTTAAAGCATCAAATCCAAATTATCTAAACAATATCAAGGAATGTACATATCTATAATGGAGATAAATGATATTACAAATTTTGCCATTGATGTTTGTTTTGTTTCCCATGCTAAAGTAATGCATGTAAGGATGCATATTAAAGGGATTATGTGAAGTCCTCATGCACATAGAATGGTGCATGAATAGCAAAAGGTTTTTTATCAGTTGAAAAGTCCTCATGCACATAAATGAATAGCAAAAGGTTTTTCATCAGTTGAAAAGGACTCACAAAAAGATTGTTAGAGATTGGGCATAATGCATTTTACATAGCATGGCATGAACAAGAATGGAAATTACTAGAACAGGTTGGATGTACATTCATGAATTGAATGGAATTCCAAGCATGAATTCCATGCATGCATTAAGCACCTGTTTGCTTTTTTTTTTATTCATGCATGCCACTCTAATCAAGCATGCATGTCTATAACATGTAAATGGGCTTGTGGGATAAGAGAGAGAGAGAGAGAGATCAATTTCATTATCATTTTGATCATAACATAGGAAATGGCTTCTTGATGTGAAGTCAAAAAATTAAGAAATAATAGTTTTCAAGCGAGATTGCATTAATAGACCATTAAAAATATTGGCTTACCTCAGAAACCAAAAATATTAAGCTTAGAATCCCCCTTAACCAATGACATTCTTCATCAAAAAGGTGGATGGTCTAAGCAATAAGTCAACGATGTTTTTCTTCTTATTAAATCATGAGTTTGCAGTTAAAAACTTTTAATAAAAGAGGTTCAAGAGAGAAATTAAAGAGTCTTTGAAAAAATATGGATAGTAATAGGTTAAGTCTTTGAAGATTTCATCTTTGTTGTGAGAAGTGTGAGTCATTCACAACTTAAGAATTGGTTAAGAAGGAAGAAAATGTTTGGAAACTCTTTTCAAAAATTGAAACACCTTGAGAAAATGAAGGTTTGAAATACACCCCAAATGTGCCCTACAAGTAAGGGAATACCTTTTGAAATGGTCAAGGACATTTCCAAAATGATTCGGAAGTGACTATTTTCTTTGAAATAGATGCATAACTATGTCCATAGATGATACTTGGTTTGATAAAAATAGATTTATTATAGATGAAATATAAAAAATTCTTTTCATTGGAACCAAACTAAGAAATAAGTTGATGCATAGACACTCTTCATTAAGAAGAAAAATTCCTCTCAAGTAAAATTAAGTCTTGGTAAGGATTAAACATGAAATTCTTCCAACCCATTTCATTATATAATATTCAAACAATTCTATCTAACTAGGCTAAGATGAAAATAGCTTTCCCATAATTGGTTCCTAATCTAATGAGAACCAAAGCAAGAAATAAAGTTATCTGCATTGAGGAGGAAGTGTAGAGTAGATGGTATGGGATATATGGGCTTACAGTACCATTAAAGTGGACTTTGTAGTGTAGGACATTAAGCTTATAGATAATTGAAGCTTGAATTCAGAGATATACTAGAGCATGGATAGACTTATTTAGGTAGTTTGAAAGAAATCAATGAGTATAAACAAATATCCAATTGGTTTTTCCAAAGGCACTCAACAAATTCGTTCATTTGGAAAAAAGGGATCAACACCATTTTTTCCTTACAATTTTTGTAGAGAAAAACTTTTTAGGGCCAGGAGGTATCATTAAAATGATACATCTAACCAAGATATGTGTTACTTGATAGGTGTTAATTATTTTGCAAAGGCCAAGGTACAAGTTCCATTTATCCAATGGAAAAAAGTGAATAGAGTAAGCTGTTCCAAGTCTGAACAGAGTGAAGAAATTCCAAGAATGTAGTCTGCAACTGTGAAGATGGTACTTAAGTCTGTGGAAGATAAAACATAAACGTTTGCCTATCCGTAAAGGGATTTTGGTACAAATCCAAAGAGCATGAGCGAATGCTTAGACTTAAGTAGTAGAGAGATTCCTATAAAGTCCTAGCCAGGATAGGTACCTAAAGCATTAGTAAAGATAGGAATCTAAAGACAAGAAGTCAAAAGCTCTTGTCACTACAAATTGTTCAGGAATAAACCAATTGAGCTTGAATCTATGAAAATTCAAGTACTTGGAATTCTATTTGGTTTTCATTTGAAAACCCTAGCAAAGAAGGATTGATCTTCCATCAAAAGGTTTTCAAGTTCCTAAAGGAAAGCACAAGATCGTGAAACGATCATGTAAAGGGATCAAAACCTAGAAAATCTAGTTAGAGGTAATGCCTGAAACTTCAAAATTCTTATCAAGAATTGAAGCGAGAAGGTTCTTTGTCAAGAAATGTTTAGACTTTAGGATAAAATTCACTCACACATTAATGTGAATATAAAATAGGGTGGTATGGGACACCAGATTTTATACTCGTATTGATGTAGGGAAGATGGTATGGGACATCGGACCGTGAGTTGATGATTATCTTTTAGTCCTAGTTTGGATCTTGAAGTTAGGTTTAATCGTCAAGGAAATTAAGACTTCAAAGAAGGAGTTCAATTCAAGAAGGATAAAAGTAGTATCTCAAGGTACTTCAAGATAACTTCAAGATAAAGGAAAGAGAAGATATGAAGTAAGTAACTTCCAAGATCTTCTTGAAACACTTCAAGATAAAGTGTTGTTAATTCGGAAATATTTCATAAATTTCTGAAAGAAGTTGGACTTTGACTTTGAGTTGATCTTTTCAATCAAGGATTTGATTGACTAAGTCAAGCACCAAGTTCCTAGTGTAACTTGGTAAATTCACTCTTTTGACTCGAAGAAATGCACAAGAATTGCATTTCCAAGTAAGGAGTCAGAAAGACTGAATATGACTTGAACATAGTCTCAAGTGAAGCATTATTTGAATACAAAACTCATCAATAGAACCTCAGTGGGTCGACACATTGATGTTGGTTACCACACTAGTATCTTGTGGTTGGATGATGTTTTCGATTTTCTTTGAATCTTTTCGAGAATCCAGCTTATTTCTCTTAAAAAATGCTTCAATATCCTGTTGAAATAGATCTTTGAGAAGTTAAAGTCCCGATTCACCTAGACTTTGACTCATAGCAAGTTTACGTGTCTTCGAAGTATTAATGGGTTGCACAAGAGTTTTAGTTATTTCTTTCCGCTTTCCAAATCTTTTGGAATTGGCACAAATATGGTATCTGATTCCTTTTGTAAAAGACCAGGGTTAGTCGGTTAGAACTAGATAACTAAATTGAACATCCTAGATAGATACAAGAACCTCTTCAATCTTCAAAAGATAATAAGTCTAAGTGGAATTATTTATTTGAGTTTGCTTCAAGTTATAGCATAAATGATTTTCTAGAGTCTAGTATACTCTAGAATAGAGAAATGCGGAATTGCTCAACATATTGACAATTCCCAAGAACTTTTAGCTCAAGCCTTTGAGAAAAGTGTCCTAAGTTGGACAATTTTCATTTTGAATTTGAATTGGTCAAGTTATAGTGTGGTTCACTCAAAGAAAATGGTAAACTTTCTCCTACAGTTTTCATAGGATTTTTAAACTTATTAGGACAAAGTAGTCCTCTAGTCGGGTGAAAAAATCAAGTAACTATTGGATAAGAGTAAACCATTGCACAAACATCCAAGTTAGATGTTTGGGACAACGAGACTTCAAGTTCTCCAAAATAAATTCAAGTGAATCAAGAGTTCTCAAAGTCTTGCGAGGGATAAGAATCCCGCCTTCATTACTAAGTCCATGCACCAGTCATGCCCAGAAATGGAACAATAATTTGAATCCACCTAATTCAGATGTTTGTGCCTAGATCGCACATCGAGAAACTATGAATTGGCCAGGGATGTTTATAGATCCATCCTTATTATTCTTTCACTAGTTTGTACATTGATCAATTCACCAAAGTGCAAAGTGAGACCGTGTTTTGAATCATTTGGACAGGGATGCCACCACAGAGATGAGACATGTTCTTCCAGTTTTAGAACATGACCATGTTCTTCCAGTTTTAGAACATGAGGCTCGGGGGTTGCCTACAGTAGATATATAGCTCTATTTTTTAGGACAAAAATATTTTTCCAAGGGGGGAAGAATGTAATAAAGTAAGCCTATGATCTAGGGGTCCGGTCGGTTCAAACCGATCTAAAATCGGACATCATTTGGTCATCCGTGTGTATGACCAAAGATCTCGAGTTTAGTCTCTAGAAGGTCTTGTGCTCTTGTGAAGAAGTGATCCACTTAGCTTAGTGGTTAAGTCTCAAGGATGTGAAGGAGGAGGTCTTGGGTTCAATCCCCATGGGAGACATGGGGAGAGTATTTTGCCCAAAGAGATCTAGAGCCTTCTAGAAGCACCCACTTGAGTTAACTCGAGTTAACTGGGACACTTGGCGCACATGCAGTTACATGGCCAACACATGGATGGTTAGTATCCACCTGCCCAAGAAGGCAGTCCCCTGGAGAGAGCTATATATAGAGGCATTTGGTTGGTAGGAGAATCATCTCTCTAGCATGTGGTGGTCGTAATGTTGCAGCGGCCATGGCCACAATCAAAATCCCGATTGATAGAGTGGGAGAATTCATTGAGGGAGATGAGGGAAATACATGCCTTCCCATCACCTTTAGAGGATACATGACCAAAGCACTTTTGTACATAGGAGCGAGAGTGTTAATTGCAACTAAAGAAATATGGGAAAAATGGGGAAAACCCGCACTACGACCATGAATGAATTTGCAATTGGTAGATGGCCAAGTTGAAAGACCCTTAGGGATACTAGAAAAGGTTATTCTGACTACATGCAGAGTGGTCAAGTTGAAAGACCCTTAGGAATCCTAGAAAAGGTTATTCTAACTACATGCAATTGGTAGATGGCCAAGTTGAAAGACCCTTAGGAATCCTAGCTATTGCTACTGAGGGTCAACACAAAATTGCTTTTGCTACTGAATGGGCAGTGTATGCTTTCAGGGTTATGCCATTTGGGTTGACCAACACCCTAGTAACCTTCCAGAGATTGATGGAGGTCTATGTGGATGACCTACATACCTACTCTTCTCAATGAATAGAACACATATTAGAAGTAAGGAAAATCTTTGATAAGTGCAGACAATATGGAGTCTATCTGAATCCAGAAAAGTGTGTCTTTATGGTCAAACAAGGCAAATTTTTGGGACATATAGTGCCCAAGAATGGCACCTCAACAGATGAAGATAAAATTAAAGTAATCTTAGAACAACAGAGACCTAAGAATGCAAAAGAAGTACAAGTCTTTATGGGACATTATGGATACTATAGATGTTTCATCCACATGTATGCCATAATTCCTAAACCTCTGTATGGGCTGTTAACTCAATTTGTTTGGATGGAAGAATGTGAAAAAGGTTTTAATGAATTAAAAAAGCAAACTGACTTCAACACCAATTTTGAAAGTACCCAACTGGAATAAACCATTTCATATTCATGTGGATGTGTCCAATTTGGCGATTGGATGCATCTTAGCACAACCAGTTGATGAAGGAAAACTCCACCACCCTATAGCGTATGCAAGTAGACAACTAAACCAAGCTGAACGCAACTATACCACTACTAAATGAGAAGGCTTAGGGATTGTTTATGAAGTGAAGAAGTTGAGACATTACCTCCTAGCTAATAAATTTAAATTCTGTATTGATCACCAGGCATTATTATACTTGGTCAATAAACCATGTAATATAAGAAGGCTAGTAAGATGGTTTCTACTACTGACGGAGTTCGATTTCGAAGTAGTACTATAGAAGGGCAACACCTATGTAAGAGCTGATCAACTATCAAGAATCATGGGGAACCACACATAGGAGTAGCTAACGAGCTGCCTGATACATATTTGTGCAACTTAGAAGTATGTCCAAAATTGGTTGAGAAGTTGATTCCTATACTCACTCATGGACCACATCCATCATTGTAGCCATGGATTATTTGACAAATGTGTGGAAACAAAAGCCACTAGGAAAAATGATGCTCAAACTACAACAAAATTCTTGTTTGAAAATGTATTCACTCATTTTGGACTTCCAATTGAAATCATTAGTGTTATGGGAACACACTTTATTAATGGAGTTATTGAGTCACTTATGAATGAATTTCTAGTGATTCATAAAAAGTTGACACCTTATCATCCGAAGGATAATGGAAAAGATGAGATTTCCAACAAAGGGCTATGCACGATCTTGACTAAGATAGTCAACAACAAAAGGTCAGACTAGGATAATGCATCATGCAGTATGGGCCTTCCAGGTAGCATATAAGACTGCTATTGGAACTACTCCATGCAATCTAGTCTATGGGCAAGATTCAATATTGTCGATTGATTTCATGATCCCTACTCTGAGAGTTTCTTAGCAACATGAATGGGCGGGACATTAATTATCTAGGCAGTTGGATCGAATTGAGAAGTTACATGAGACTAGGTTACAAGCAATGGCAGGCATTTATGCTATAAAAAGAAGACAAAAAGCCTATTATGACGCTCATGCCAAAGATAAGGGATTGAAAAAAGGCGACCTAGTGTTGGTATACACACTTTAACAACATGCAAAGAAACTGCAACAACACGGATATGGACCGTTATTGATAAACAAAATTTCTACTAGTGGAGTGATTAATTTAGCTACACTGGATGAAGACATTTTTCTCAACTACATAAGTGGTTGTTGGGTAAAATGGTATATGGAAACATTAATGGAAAACATGCTTGCAAGATCTTAGGAGCCCAAAATAGGAAGAAAGAAGAGGAAAGAATATGAGAAGAAGCCCGAGTGGAAGCTTTCGAACAAATATGAAAACAAAAAGAATGGATAGGACAATGACACGAATATATTTACAAGGGGAAGAACCCATTCCTTTGGCAAACTACTACACCAACCAAACAAGAACCCTAGGAAGCTTTATTAAACAACCATACCTAAACCTAGGTATAGGTAAAGATGAATACCAACCATGGATTCTTTGATAGACACAAGAGCAGCCCTAAATAGTATATGAGTCTCATTAATGGAGAAGCTAAAGGCACAACTTAGTCCAACAAAAGCACATATGATAGGAATCAAAGGAAACATCATTGAGTGCCAAGGAGAGATTTCAATGTCTTTGCATTTAGGAAACAATACTATGCAACAAAGACTCTTGGTTGGCAAGGACTCCATCGAAGAATTAGTCCTAGGATAGGATTGGATTTTTGAATTTGAAGTCACTATCCACCTTGCTCAAGGATACATATTGGCAAAGATCAAGTCTTTAGTCTACTAGATGAGAAAGCATCAAACATAGCAAAGGTCTAGGATCCTAAGATCACGAGTTTAGGTGAACTAGTTAAAGAAATTCTAGGCAACCCCTTATCCATTGATTTTGCCATTTCTCATACATCTTCACCTTGTCCTAAACTACATGATTAGCTGATCATTTCTTTTCAAGAAAGTGAGCCTAAGCTATCCACTGAGAACAGTCTGCCTACAAAGCCCCCCATTGACAATCCCACCAACGTCAAGGACATAGAAACACCAAGGCTTAAAACAAGTATGGATTTACAAGGATCAACTAAAAAAAATTTGAATGCAGACAGAATTTGATAACACAACAGTACAATCGGAGGCAACAAAGTCCATGAGAACCAAAACTTCAGCAAAACCAACCTCAGATCTTACAAGTATGGATACCTCTGAGATCAGTGGAATCTCAACGATCACGGAAACAAATGTGGATCCCAAAATAGATCAAGCAATAGGCAATGAAAGAAATAAGGATCTTTGATAGAGTGACACACAAAATTGTTGACTACATCAATACATTACCCACAGGCAAGCTATCATAAGGAAGAGCAAAGAAAATGAAGCTCAAACACAAAGATACATACAAATGGAAGATTAAATCCAAGGATGTAGAGTTGGAAGCACAATGCAACATGACAAAGAGGAATCAGTTTACACCATTGAAGTGGAAACTGAAGGAGTGACAAGGAGTGTGCAAAAACAACAAAGGAAACTAGTCTTCCATGCATGCCGAATTAAATGCATCCAAAGTATGCATGATAGGGCCACATTACAAGGCCATGTATTCGACACATAATATTTTTACCAAGTGTAGTGGTGCATAGTTCCTTGTGAGGACTAGGACTTAGCTTGTACTATAGTGAGTTTAGGAGCTCTCACTAACACGTGCTAATAATTGCTTCGACTATTATTAACCCTTTTGTTTTCTTTTAGCAATACAAATAAGACAATGATAATACATCCTCAGTTATCATGCTATACTCACACTTGTGAGAGGGGAATGGGATCATGCCACACATGATTAACAAATGAAAGGAGGAATACACTTATTTAGATTGGGTATTAATGATAGATTCTATTTCAAGTGTAGATGGCTTTCGAGGATTCCGAAGCAACTATGCAAGAAGAACTTTTAGAATTTCCATTGAAAAGCATCACTAAGGTAGAGGGACATTGGTTCCATGAGGATGAGCTTGTAGGAGATCATTTGTTCTTAATCAATATCAGAATTATGGAAAATGACCATCATTTTCTAGTAATGTAATAGGATTTTCAGATATTGCATGATATACCATCAACCCTTGATGTACTGAAGAAGGTAGGGATTGTAACTTACTTTGTCAGGCCAATCTATAAGCCTGACTTTGAGAGATGTACTCAAGTAATGAATACCTTGCATCCTACATTGGATATGCCATTGGTGCTCAATGGAAGTATGAATTTAACAACATTAATATACCATGCTCTAGACATTAAAGAGCATCTACAAGAAATGCCTTCAATATTGGAAATGGAAAAATATGCAAAATCTATGACTATCCCTAAAAAGAGGAAGAGTGCAATCATTATAAAAGAAACAAGGACAAGCTTGAAACCTTTATTGCAAGGAGCAAAGTGATTGTGAGAACAAATAAGAGGGGAAGAAAATCTAGTTTTGAAGAAAATACATTTACTTCTCAAAACACTATTAGAAAGGTAGACACCGGTCACCGAGGCTGAATTGCAAGAAGCACTACTACAAACTCACAAGTACATAGAGGGTCAAGTTAACCTATTAGTTCAAGGTCATCATTATCATCAAACCAGTGTGGCCCAACACAATAAGTCGGGGAAGAGATTAACAAAATTCCATAGATATAAAGAGTTGGGATTAATAAATTCAAGCTCATCATCCGAGGATCACGATGAGAATGATATGAACGTGGATGTTCATACTCAAACAAATGATGATAATACATAAGATGAGCTTAATCAACTAGTCAACCAACAAGAGGTCGTTAGAAAAGAATAAGAGGGGGACAGATTCAACAGACTCGGGCAAGAACAAGTGAATAGTAAACAAGAAAAAAATGTGTATACTATTCACGTGAATTAAGCGACAAAGCTGCAATTCAAGGAAGTTAATATTGAAGATCAAAAAACAATAAAGCAATGTGGATGTGGACCAGATGAAGCCAGTAGTAAAGCATATGGTACAAATGGCCATGGACACACAACAACATCTCGTTGAGGTAGGTAAAGAATATGAATAGTTGTATGTCAAAACAGATCGCTTCAAAGTTTTAAGTGAACAACTATCCAAACAAGTGATGCAGTCTCAACATGCACTAGCAAAGAAAGAAGAAGAAGTTAAGGAAGTTATGGAGGCAACCACCAAGCTCAAAGAAGAAAATGCTATCTTAGAAGCTCAACTAATGGAAATCACACAACAATATGAGGCAAGTGAAACAAAAAAGACACGATTGATAAATTGTAGCAAAATTTTAGAAACATGAATCAAAATATACATGGATGAAGCGGACATGCTTAAAAATAGAAATAAAGAATGAATGAATTTAATCTTACTCAATCAACCGATTGAAGTATCAGAAGCTACATAGAGAGACACTGTGGAGCTTCAAGCACAAGTTGCAAAGTATGTTGATCAGCTCAACCAGGAGCAAGAATTACAAACTCAACGGGAATTGAAATATATGGATGATACAAATGAGTTAAAGGACAAATGGAAGGAAGCAGAATCAAGGTACATAAAACACTACAATGAAGACGTCGATCAGATGGTTGTACTCGACGTAAGCAAAATGAAAAGTGACAAAGAGTTAACAGTAGCAAGAGAACAATTAAAAGATAAAGATGCCCTTATCAGAAGTTAACAAGCTCAGTTGGAAAAGCAAGGCAACATGAGGACACTAGTAGTTCCGAACTCTCAAGAGGCTATTGTGGAGACTAAGGTACGTTCTCTTTCTCCCCCCATAAATAACTCACATATGCATATTGAAGAGGAGGTACAAAATGATGACCAATCTATACAAAAAACTTCATAAATAAGCCATAAGAAGCGGGCCCTACTGGTGTCTCAACTTACAAAACAGTTCAAAGATGTAGTAGTAAAAGTGATGAAGGAAGCCAAAACCAAAAGCAAGGATTTAGATCAAATTATAAAGCCATTCAATGTATCGTATGGGTTACTAAAAGAAGAGACTCAATAATATATCAAAAGGACTATGTAGAAAGAATCGAACCAACAATTGAACTTCAGGGCAGACACATTTTCCTTTACACAAGAATAATTCGAGAAAGTTGATCCAATATGGAGGAAAAATTTTTTGGAGAAAAATCCTACATTGCATGTGCACTGGTAAGATGCACATATCTACTACATGTAAACCCCTTTTTTTGCCCGATGCTGTGATGAAGACCATGGATGCAATTTTGGGATGAATAGTGCCATGGTACAATAATAATTTATGGCTAAATTATCCATTATTACCAAGCCCAATGCATAATTATTTACCAACAGGAGATTTTATGGTATGCACTATCGAATTTTGGATATCCAAATATGCGTCAATCCCAGATTTAGCCATCAAAATGGTGAATAAAGTGTTAAGCATGCTCATGACAATTTTGAAAGTGTTCAGACACATAGAATACACATTTTTAAACTTTATCAGTATTAACCAAGGAGCAGATGCTCTAATTTTTTATCTTTCTTTCATGTTAAGTCGCCTTACCTTAATGGCCATCTACTCTAGATTAATGTTTTTTCCGAGTCGTAGTGGACAATTCAACGTCATGAAACATCAGGACAAAAAGGACCAAGTTGAAGAACAATACAAGAAAATAGAAGCTTGTCAAGGGACAACATAGACCAAGAGGGGGAGAGTGTTGCAGAAGAAAGAGCAAAGAGAAGCAAGCCCCAAAAATTTTCAAATTTAGGCATAATTTTCTTCTTCAAATTCCCATGATATCATGTCAAAAGCCATGAAAATGCTCTAGAGGAGTCCTCTAGATGCATGATTACTACATATTGTAACATTAGCCTTGTATAATAGTAGGGATTTGATGATTTTCAATAAAAGTGCCGGTCTCTTGTGTGAAAGGACCATTTTTGGGGCACATGTATATAAGTCACTTGATGATGCTTTGTAAATGACTTTTGCCATTATGAGTAATCAAGCTGAAAATTTTGAATTTGCTTCTTCTCTGCTATGTATCTTCTTCTCCAAGAGCTTACATGTGTGTTTAATGTTTGAAATGTGTGTATAGGAGCATGGTCTACCCCATCCCCTCTTGTTTTACCCATTGTAGTACGTGTGTGAAGCTTGGTGAGCTGTGGAGCAGGAGTTGGTGTTTCTCACTTTGTCAACAAGTCTTTAATGTATTTCCTTTGAGTAAGGAATAGACCATGATCTCTGTATACTATTTCCAATCCTAGGAAGTAGATAAGTGACCCTCAGTCACTTATCTTGAACTCTTCTTTCATCTACTCCTTGATCTTGTTTATCCCATCTGCATCATTTCCTGTAAGTATAATATCATCCACATACATACACACACAAATAGATGACTTCAGATCACTCTTTTTGATGAAGAGTGATGGATCTGCCTTGCTAGGTTGAAATCCTTTACCCTGCAAGAATGAAACAAGCCTATGATTTCAAGCTCTTGGGGGTTGTTTGAGTCCATATAGAGCTTTATTAAGTTTACACACATAATCAGGATGTATTTGATTCTCAAAACCAGGGGATTATTCCATATACACCTCTTCTGTTATCCGTCCGTTAAGAAATGCACTTTTTACATCCAATTGAAGTATCTTCCAATTCTTGGGATAAGCAATACTAAGCATGACTCTAATTGTAGGAATCTTTGCCATAGGAGAGAAAGTCTCCTCATAATCAATTCCTTGAGTTTGAGCAAAGCCTTTTGCCATAAGCCTTGCCTTATACCTGTTAATGGAGCCATCTGAGTTCTTCTTCAATTTGTAAATCCATCTTGAACCTATCACTTTCATTGATGAAGACTTGGGAACTAATTCCCAAGTGTTATTTTCCTCAAGGGCTTCAATTTCCTCTTCCATTGCATGCCTCCATTCTGATTTCTTCTTTGCTTCCTCAAATGTTGAGGGTTCCTCTTGGTTTATGTCCTGTGCTAGATAGATTGAATGTTTAGTAACTAGAGAAGTATCAAACCCACACCTCTCTAGTTTTCTTTTCTCCCTCATGGAGCTTCTTAGGCCATGATGTGATGATTCTACGTCTTGTCCAAGTTCCTGCATTTTAGCTTTACCTTTAGACTTCCACATTTTGAGTTTTTCAATCTGAGTTGCTTCATCTTCTGAGGTATCCTGCTCTTCAATTTTAGAGGGGTTATCCTTGACAAGTTTTGGAAAATCTTCTTCAAGATCATAAGGTGACTTGATCTTACTGCATGAATCTTCATACCTAGAACTATTCTCATCAAAAAGTACATCTCTACTCACTAAGAATCCTTTGGTTGTTGGGTTGTATAGCTTGCAGCCTTTTTGGTTGTTGTCATATCCAATGAACACACATCTTTCAACTTTTGGATCCATCTTTCCTCTAACTTATGAAGGAACATGAGCATAAGCAATACATCCAAAAATCTTACAATGATCTAAGCTTGGTCTTCTTCCATTCCAAGCCTCATATGGTGTCATGACATCAAGTGACTTTGAAGGTAACCTGTTAATCAAATAAGTGGCCGTGGATACAGCCTCAACCCATAAATAATTAGGTAAATGTTTTTCATTTAACATAGACCTTGCAGCTTCAAGAATTGTCATATTCCTTCTCTTTGCCACTCCATTTTGCTCAGGATTACCTTGTAGTAATTTCTCTTTTTATTCCCCTTTCTTGAAGAAAGGAGTCAAATTCATGGGAGAAGTACTCTCCCCCTCCATCTGACCTTAGCCTTTTTAGTGTTTTACCTGTTTGATTCTCCACAAGAGCTAAATATCTTTTGAAGCATGAAAGGACTTCATCTTTGTGTTTCATAAAGTATAGTATAGTCCATCTACTGCAATCATCAATGAAGGAGACATAATACCTTGATCTAGATATTGAATCATCCTTGCTAGATCCCCGTACATCTGTATGAACCAAATACAAGAGATCTCCATGCATATATCCTTTCTTCATGAATGGTAACTTGTGAGAATTTCCAAATGACATGCACTACACTTATAAATCATGTGTTGCTTTGAGAGATTAGGGAGTCCAAGTACACTTTGGTCCCTGCAAATTTGTTTTAATGATCTTTCACCAATATGTGCTAACCTTTTGTGGCATACTTCCAATCCTGTGAGTATCTGACTACCATGATTAAAGAGAGCAATGTTCATAGTGCCTTGCAATTCAAATGTGAATAATCTACCTATCTTTTCACCCTTTGCAATCCTCATGAATCCTTGACTTGGGTCTTCAACAAATGCTCCTCTTGTGAACCTAACTTGTAGGCCTTTCTCCAAAATATGTTCTACACTTATCAAATTCTTTATGATGGTAGGGGCATAGAGTACCTTGCTAAGTAGGTTGATGTTTCCATTAGGTGCTTTTACATTTCCTATCTTCTCCACCAGATGCCTTGTATCATCACCTATTTTCACTTCATGCTTGTTTGTTGGATCTTCTAAATCTGATAGGAGGGCCACATTTCCTGCCACATGATTTGAGCAACTTGAATCTATGTAGAAAACATGCTCATCAGATTCACATTGTGACATTGTCATATTCATGAGAAGTAGAGAATCTTCTTGATTGGAGTCTTCTATGTAATTGTTGTAATCTCTTTTCCCTTTGTATCCTCCTTGATAGGTTGAATAGTTGTAGTTTTTGTGGTTGCCATGGAAATTGTTGAACCTTCCTCTTGGGTAGCCATAACCTCCTCTATTTTAGCCTCTGGCTCTTTGATTCTTGGAATTCCTAAAGCAATTCTTAGTTGTGTGATTAGTTAATCCACAAATAGAACAAGGATTAGAGTCTTAGGGTCTCCTCCTGCCTTGTCTTCCTCCTCTACCTCTACCTCTACCATGTCTTCCTCTACTTGCATAGTTAGCTTGGTTTGTACCTATTTCATCATCCACTTTCTTTCCTTTTTGTTTGTTGTCTTTTGCTTTATTTTTATCAATATTTAAAGCATAAGATTGATTACCTTTGGAACCTTCTGTTGAGAAAAGGGGAGCAACAACCCTAACCGCCTCACATGGAAGTGAGAGGTTTCTCCAAGTTGGGGCAAAGAATGAGGGGAGAGGTTCACCCACGCTCATGGAGCAATGGCAACAATGGCCAACGTCACAAGGAGCAAAGGGGAACATCCTCCCAACCATGCACACACACATGCAAATCCATACACCAAGATCATCGCCTTGCACACAAGGAAACAGGAGAGTAGCAAATGACACCTTCTTCCATTACCAAAATGGAGGCCAAGGCCATGGCCAAGGGACCTCCTCTTTACAAGAAATAGCCTCTATTTATAGGCTCAGCTCATTCTCCCATGTGCTCTTTTTGACTAGTCAAAAAGGAGCACATGCTCATATCTCTCTAGATCTTTTCAAATATTCCTTCCAACCACTCTCTTCAATACAAAAATATGCGTGGGAAATCTACGTGGGGAATATGGATGTGTGCAAAAAGAGGTTTTATTTGAAAAGGCTTCCATACCATAGACTAGAGGAATTATCAAAAAGGGGTTTTAGGAGAGTGTTCACATGGACATCTCCTATTTCATAAAATAGATGGTATTTTCATGAGGGCTAAAGGGTGCCATAGCATAAGGAAAATTATGGGCAACCCTTATAACAACACCCTCCTCCTCCTAGACTTTGTCGCCCTCGACAAAGCTAAGAGAAAAGCATACAGTGTTGAACTGGTCCAAGTTTGGAGTCTTCAATTCTTCAAATATACAGGAGTTCCAATCTGAATTTTGCAAGGCTGCAAGTCTTTTGAATCAACAAGCCGTCTATCTGCAAATCTTCAATCCAGCAATGCTTGGGGGGCAGTCAGCCCAGCCTCCATCCAATGCCTCTTTCAAGGCTCCAATACCTGAAATTTAAACATACACAACAAGTAGACTGAATTTGAAAAGAAGCAGCCACAAAATGCAATTCCATATTTAGTTTCCACTTCAAGGAACATCTTTCACTAAGGACTTGCTCTTCTAATGAGAAGAGCTCCTGAAAACCTCATCTTTGCACTCCAAAAAATGATGCCATAATCTGTTATCTTCAAGTGAGTGTGACATATTGTATTGTACAATCATGAGATGAATATGTAGTAGCAAGTTTAACTTATGTTTCTGCCATCATTCATACTATGCTCCTAGTCAACAAACTTGCAATTTAACATGAACATTATGTGCCTCATAAAATGAATAGACAATTGTGAAACATTATGAGTTAACATTTTGCAAGCATTCATGAGATTCAAACAACTTATCCAACAATATTCCTACAAAGCATTATAGCAAAACATCATCCATAGGAGGTAAGAAGGATCAAAGCTGGAGTTTATGAGTGTGTTGGCCTGTAATGAATTTAAGCCTTGAATGAAGAATGTGGAACTAGAGAGTTACTTTCTCTAGCAAAGAACAATCACTCATTTAGTGACTTCATACATAATTTAGTTTAGGCCTGAAAACTCTCAACCCCCTATGTGCATGTTCTCCTGCAAAATATCTTTTAAAGAATGTATGCTTACATCATGAAGAACATTTTAACTTGTAAGCAATATGCACACCACCCAGAACTTTACTAGAAGTAGCCACTGGCTTTAATAAAGAATGGAATCAAAAGAAATGCATTAGCAAGTAGCAAGAGTTTGTGCAGTCTTGAACCCGATTTCTATTAGTCAATCAATGGACACAACATCAAGCAGCATGCATACCATTGTGACTTTTGTACCACACAAGCATATGAGCAATTTATTTATTTCCAATGATTATGACAAACATGCAATAAAAACTTTGCAAGACCAGGAAACACCCTCATTGCTTCAAACCTATATACTCAAAATCAAGAGAAATTCATGTCTAGCAACTGAAGATAAACTTCTTAACTAAAGATCAGCAAGGGAGAATTCAGTAACCCCAAAAAACCTTTTAACCATCACAAGGGACTCCTTCCCCAAGGAGAAGAATCAATATACTCCAATCACCTGCAAGCTTTCCATCAAAAAAAGATCATAAATGCACAGATATGAGGTGGTTCGAGGAGTCGTAGTTTTCAAATCCAACGTGTATCACTCCTTGGTAGGGCACCAAAACCTGCAACTCCAAGAATTAGCAAAGAATACAGATGGATATATTTTTCTCTTTCTTGTTATAATCAGATTCTGATCAATCAGAGGGCACTCCACCATCTCCTACCCATGCAACGACTTCACATGTGTCCTCCGATAGGAATTATGATGAATTTTGCTATCAAGAGCATATTATATGTTTCTGTAACTCTTGCTATGGCACGTATTGAAGACCACGATTGGAATGTATTAAACATGAGGCAGAGTATGGTACTTTTGAGCATGCACCATCACCTAGTCAATGTGATAATGCTTGGGTATGTATTTTTTCTATAAATTAATGTCATTATTTTATTTAAAAACCATATACAAAATCATATTACTATTGATATAGAGGAATACTTGCTCAATGATGATGACGATGATAATTTTTCTCATAATGTTAATATACCTCGTACACATCATGGACTTGTTGTTCATCAATTACAAGTAGAGGTTTCTAGAAATCCTCTACCTCCTGGTTTAGAGACTGAAACGGCTGGAGATTATCCATTGCTAGCTCGTGATCGTTCTCTAGTACAAACATATGATAGAAGAAGATATTGAGGATGTAATAGAGGACCACTTCCTTTAGATGGAGAGGTTTTCAACTTTTGGGGTAATCGCTATATGATTGCTCCATCCACTATTACTAATGTTGGTCGTGGTCTCTTTATCGTAGAGGTTTTGTATGTGCCTCCAAACTCTGAAGTCACTCTTATGTCATTTTGTGGTCCTATATATGGATGGAGAGATTGGCATCGACTTGTACATTATGTTCAAAGCATGAGTACTTATGGAATATGCTTGAATGCAGCATCCCTTACTAGTAAAAGGATTTCATATGCAGAAAATGAAAGATTCTATATTGATGGAAGACCTTACATGCATGGAAATATAGCAGGTTTAATAAATAGTAGTCGAGGGTTACATAATAGTTCAAGGACTAATTGCACATTTGAGGAGCATGAAAATAGTCATGAATCACCATACATGAGTAGAGAATCACTAGAGATGTATCAAGATACATAGTTGTCAATGCTATTACTACATTACATGCTAGTGATGAATTATTAGTGAATTATGGATGGCGTAGACCTCCAAGAGCACCTTTTAGCTAGAGAGAGAGTGAAAATTTTCTATCCATATTTAATAACTTATATATTTAATTTTATGTTTAAAGTTTACTTTTTATTCATTTATGGAATACTAATGATTTTTATTCATGTGTGTAGATTCCAACATATGATATTGATGATATTCCTCCACACCATTCACAATTGCCAGTAAGACCTCATTTATCAGAAGCTTCTATGAGGAGGCTATGCAAAAGTGATCGTGTGAAATATGCAAGGTTGAAAGATCTATATTCAAAAGAAGATAAAGTACAATATTTGTGCGACAATGATGAAGATGATGGCATGACTGATTTTATTGAGGATTGGTATCAAAATGACAGTGAGAGCATTGATATTTCTAAAAATGAGAAATATCTTCGAGAGGAATGTCTAAAGCATGTATATGAAGGAAGTCGTTTGACATGACTAAGTGCGAGCTTACTTATTCTCAATCTTCAAAATCGTGTTGGATGGAGTAATGTATCTGTTTCGGCACTATTAAGGTATAATTTTCAATTTTCTATCTATTTATCTATATACGTGCATAAATATATACACATAAATACATGCATATATAGACATACACATAATTATACATGAATGCATACACACATATATTTGTAAACATATATGTAAGCCTTAGTTAGCAAGGTAGGTAATAGATTGATTATAAAATAGGAGACATCTAGACAATTCAGTGGTCTAGACATCTATATGAAAGTCTACAAACCACAATAAATAAAAAGAAAATTAGAAATGAAATCAAATATACATAGCTACACATGCATACATACACATATATAAACACATAAACATACATATACACATGTTATGAGAGTAAAGTCAAATTATATCTTCTCCTATTAAGAACTTTGCATACAAATATTAAGTATGACTTAGCTATGGAGGTATTAAGTCGTTTGAAAAATAGGAGAAGTAAATTTACCTCAAAGAATTTGAAGGATGGAAGAATAATTTTAAAGGATGGGTGGACATAAAGTGTTCATTTAGTGCAAGTTTTTGTTTTTAGCT
Source organism: Ceratopteris richardii (assembly GCA_020310875.1). Lineage (NCBI taxonomy): Eukaryota > Viridiplantae > Streptophyta > Polypodiopsida > Polypodiales > Pteridaceae > Ceratopteris > Ceratopteris richardii. The sequence continues at coordinate 99,605,141 of CM035440.1, forward strand.
TAGCTATGGTAAGAACAAGAACTTGTATTGAATGAACACTTCATGTCCGCCCATACTTTAGAATTATTCATCCATTTTCCAACATTGTCGAGAGAAATTTGCTTGTCTTATTTTCAAACAACCTAATATCTCCATAGTTAGCTGATACTTATTCCTTATAAACAAATATGTAAGTCTTAGTTAGCAAGGAATGGGAGACATCCAAACGAATTAGTGCTCTAGATATGAAAGTCATTAAACCACAATATACAAAAAAAAAAAAAAAAAAAAAACGTAATCAAATATACATAGCTACACATGCATACATATATATACATACATACATATACATTCATACATACATACATACACATATATACACACATACACATACATATCTGCATACACATACACATACGTATATATACATACATATACATCTATAAAACACATATACACACATACATACGTATACACATACGCATATGTATATGCATGCACATGCATATACACATCCACATACACATACACATAAGCATACACATATATATAAGTATATGCATATATATATATATATATATATATATATATATATATATATATATATATATATATATATATATATATATATATATATGCATATTTATTTATTTATTTTTATTAATATGTCTTTTTTTTATGAACTTATGGGTTATTATCTGAAAAGTTTTTACCAAGTGAGAATATTCTTCCTACCTCACATGATGAAATGAAGAAGATAATCAACAATCTTGGTATAGATTATCAATGTATACATGCATGTCCTAATGATTGTATTTTATATAGAGGTGAATATGCAGGCTCTTTGACATGTCCCAAATGTCAATCTCCTTGATATAAGGACGAAGAAGGTAAAATCCCAAAAAAGGTATTGAGACATTTTCCATTGGCTCCATGGATTATGTTGGTGTGTAAAACACCACAAGAACCAAACTAATGTGGTATTAGAAGACCTCTATAACCACCATTAGCTTAGCAATACTCACATTGTGAGTCTCCATCTCTGAATTTAGTGAAAAACAAAAAATTCACTTCACAGAAATCTGCGCCTTTTCTTCAATCCTTCAATTTGACCTGTATTAGCTCAATCTTTGCAAAATCTTTTGATCACTTGCTAAGAGAAGTTCTTGCTAATGTTCAGTAACATATAACAAGCAAAACTTTCAAGTAATAACTTCAAAATCTTCTGATTTTGTACTAAACTTTTCACTATGTCTAAAAACTGGAAATTGACTTCATCGATTTGACATACCTCCACTCTTAAGTTGATTTCTCTGAGTATGCATCCCGTTTCTTAAAGATCTTTTGACCAAGTTTAGTTGAGGAGAGTAGCTTTAAAATGAGCTATCACTTACCAAAAACTTTACACCATACTTCGAGATCTGACCTTCAGAAGATCAGTCAAATGTGCGCCAGAAAAGTCGTAACTGTCAACTACCTTACACAGTCATATGAAATGACTTAGAACTCAATGTACAAGAGGAATTAGACTCAATCCTTCTACACAAACATGTGTTGATTATCAGAGAAGATGTGTATAAAATGGCTTGGCCTAATTTTGCTCACAGCCATGGAAAACTCTCTCAGACTCAGAAGTTTTCTCTCACCATCTCTCTCAGAAAAGACACGACTTTTCTCTACTCACTCAGATTACAAAATTGAGTTCTCTCTCATATGTTTTTGGCTCAAATTAACTTATATACCTATGGTTTACATTCTTCTAGACTTGAACTCGTAAGTTCTGAAGATCAAATGAAAATCTAGACTCTAATTTTGTACTAATTTACAATAGTGAAATTGTCCCTTCACTTAGGCTTGATTTTCTGTAAGTCTTTTCTTCACTTCTTCTTTCCTTCATCATATGTCTTCATATGTCTTCATATATCCATGCCTAATTAGTGAGTGAAGCCCCAACAGCTCCCCCTCAATCACTAATTAGCATAATTTGACTTCTTCACATAGTCTTCTTCTCTTTTATTCCTGCCATTTCTTTGAACTTATTTGTCTTCACTCCATCCAAGCTTTTTGTCATAATATCTGCAATCTGATCTTTTGTAGAAGTATACACCACTTCAATCTCTTTCTCCATTACCTTTTCTCTAAGAAAATGATACTGTATTTCTATGTGCTTTGTCCTTGCATGAAATACAGGATTTGCTGCAAGATATAATGAACTCATGTTATCTCCAATGATGGGTATACCTTGATCAATTCCCAAGCTTTTGAATAATGTCTGCATCCATATGACTTCCTTTGCTGCTTCCACAAGTCCTTTGTATTCAGCTTTTGTTGATGACAAAGCCACTGTGTGTTGTTTCTTTGAACACCAACTCACAAGCTTATCTCCAATGTATATCATATAGCCATGTGTAGACCTTCTATCATCTTGACTTCCTGCCCAATCTGAATCACTATAGGCTCTCAATCTTATATCTGATGTAAAAGGATAATACAATCCTTCTTTCAAAGTTCCTTTGATATATCTAAGAACTCTTTGACCTGCAATCCAATGTGGATCCTTTGGACAATGCATGAATTGAGAAAGAACACCAACTGCATAACTAAGATCAGGCCTTGTTAGAGTTGCATAAATCAAACTTCCCACTAAAGATTGATACTTCCTCATGTCTTTGAACTCTGCACCATCATATCTACTGAGTTTATGATTGACTTCTAGTGGTGTTGATGTCTCTCTGCAATTCTCCATATTAAACTTCTTTAGAAGATTCAAAAGATACCTTTCTTGTGATACATATATGCCATGTTCTGCATAAGTGATTTCCATTCCAAGAAAGTATGACAATTTTCCTAGATAACTTATCTTGAATTCCTTCTCAAGTAGCTTCTTCACCTCCTTGATTCCTTCATTTGAGGTACCTGTAATTATAATATCATCTACATATATACAAATGTAGATCATACCTTCATCTGTTCTTTTGATAAGTAAACTTGCATCTGCCTTTGAGCTTTGATATCCAAGATCATTAAGGTACTTTACAAGTCTATAATTCCAAGCTCTTGGAGCTTGCTTCAAACCATAAAGAGCTCTTCTCAACCTGCAAACATAATTTGGAAACTTATGATCTGCAAACCCTTGAGGTTGCTCTATGTAAACCTCATCTGATATATATCCATTCAAAAATGCATTCTTAATGTCCAACTGACTCAATGTCCATCCTTTTGATGCTGCAATGGCAATGATTGTCCTTATGGTTGACATCTTTGCTACAGGACTGAATGTCTCATCATAATCTATGCCAGAAGTTTGAGCATAGCCTTTAACCACCAATCTAGCTTTATATCTGGTTATAGTTCCATCTGCATGCTTCTTAATTTTGTAAACCCATTTATTTCCAATCACTTTCTTACCATTAGGCTTTGGAACAAGTTCCCAAGTTTTGTTTTCTTCAAGTGCATCAAACTCTTCCTTCATTGCTACTTCCCATTGTCTTTTACCCTTTGCTTCATCATAGCTTTGAGGTTCTTCATCTTCTTTAACCATGTAAGCATAATTTTTCTGAGTCAAGTAAGAAGTATCATATGAATACCTTGTAGGTTGCTTCCTCATTCTGGTTGACCTTCTTGGCTCACACTCTTCATGTATATCTGGATGTACTTCTTCATCAAATATTGGTCCATCTTCATTCCTTCTATATGATCCAACTCTTGATGTGCTTGCGTGCATATGTTCTTCATCTCCATCTATTTGCATATGTGACTTACCTTTTGCATTCCTTCTTATCTCTTCTTCAAATGTTTCAAGGTCACAATCTTTATCTACATACCAACTCTTCTGTTCATCAAAAATCACATCTCTGGAAACAATAAAATGTTTAGTTAAAGGACTCCATAGCCTATAACCCATTTGCTTTTCATCATACCCAATAAACACATATTTTTCTGCCTTTGGCTCAAGCTTATGTCTGAGTTGTGATGGCACATAAGCATAGGCAATTGACCCAAACACTTTACAATGGTCAAGTGTTGGTTTCTTACCCCACCAAGCTTCATAAGGGGTCATACCATTCAAAGCTCCACATGGTAACCTATTCACAAGGTATGTGGCTGTATTTACAGCCTCAGCCCAAAGATAATTAGGACAATTCTTTTCCTTTAACATTGCTCTTGCAAATTCAACCAATGTTCTATTTCTCCTTTCTGCCACCCCATTATGTTGAGGTGTATACCTGCAAGTTATCTCTCTCTTGATGCCTGCATTCCAAAGATAGTCATTAAACTCTTGGGAGAAGTATTCTCCCCCTCCATCAGACCTTAGCCTCTTGAGTTTGTGACCTGTAACTCTTTCTGCATAAGCATGAAAATGTTTGAAGGCTCCAAAGACTTCTGATCTTTCCTTTAGAACATAAAGGGTTATCCACCTTGTAGCATCATCAATAAACAAAACATAATACCTAGATCCATTTATTGAACCTTCTTTTGTTGGTCCCCATACATCTGTATGTATGAGTTCAAGTAAACCATCATGCTTGAAACCTTTCTTCTGAAATGGTAGTCTATGAGCTTTTCCCATCTGACAAGCTTCACACTTGTATATCATATGTTGATTCTTCACATTTGGTAGTCCCAATACAGATTGATTCTCCACCATAGTTTTGATTCCTCTTTCATTGAAGTGTCCCAATCTCTTATGCCAAAGATCTAACTCTGTAATTACTTCATCACCATGTGTAATTAGAGCTTGACCAACATTTCCTTGTACTTTGAGAGTAAAAAGTCTACCTTCCTTCTTACCACAAACAATGGGTTTGTATGCATCCTCTGGATCTTCAACAAATACCCCTTCATTTGTAAATCTGACTTGGAAACCTTTTTCCACTATTTGTCCAACACTAATCAGATTCTTTGGTATTGTTGGAACATACAAAACATTTGTTAATAAATCAGCTCCACTCCTGCACTTCACTTTTCCAATTGAATGCACATTATGTTTTGTATTGTCACCTGTTTGTACTGTATGACTTGAATTGCCTTCTTCCAATTCTGACAATAATTCTATATTACCTGACAAATGATTTGAACAACCAGAATCAATATAGAATACCTTAAGATCCTCCTTCTCTGATGAACTTATTGAATTCATCATCAATGTTGTATGGTTGTCATTCTGTGTATCATTTGCATAATTGTAATATGTGGTGTTGTATGATTGGTTCTGATTCCAATTTCTTCCACCACCTCTTCCATAACTTCCTCTTGAATTCTGTCTTCCTCTTTGAAATTGATTCTGAAACCTTCCACCTCTTCCTCTGCCATTGTTGTTCTGATTTTGGCTTGCTCCTTGTTGATTATGCCAACAATCATATGCTAGATGATTGCTTAATCCACAAATCCAACATGTCTTCTTGTTATTGTTCTGATTACCTCTACCTCTTCCATTTCCTCGACCTTTACCTCTGCCAAAACCTCTTCCTCTTGCATAATTTGCTTGAGTTGTTGACTCTTCTTCATCCTTTGCTTTGCCTTTATCTCCTTTCTTTTTATTCTTCATGTACATTGCAGAACTTTGACCTTTGTCTCCATCTGACTTCAAGTCTTGCTCAAATGTGAGCATCAATCCAAGTAATTGATTCAGTTCTGGCACATAATGGTTTAATGAGAGTTCTGTTGAAAGTACAAAGGGCTTCCATCTCTCATCACCTCTTAACCCTGCAAGTAATTGTGCTATCAACCTATGATCTTCAATATCCTCATCAATGGATCCAAGGCTATTTGCCAAGTCCTTCATCTTAGTGACATAATCACTAATACTCTGATTTTGCTTTTTCTTGAATGTGGTGAACTCTGACCATAAGCTAGCTTTCCTAGCTTTAGTAGTGTTTTGGAAGTGATCTTCCAAAGCATTCCAAATGTCTTCAGCTGTTTCTAACCCTCTGATGTGTGGCAACAAATGATCTGTAATAGTGTTATATATATAAGCTCTTGCACTTGCATCTCTCTTCTGCCATAGCTTCAAAGCTTCTAGCTCTTCCTTTCTTGGATGACTTTCATCTTCAAATTTAGGCTTCTCTTCTTCACCTGTCACATATACCATTAGGTCCTTACTCATAAGTAAGGCTTCCATCCTCATTACCCAAGCAGGATAGTTATCTCTGTCCAATTTGTCAATGGACACATGATCTGCCATGGTATCCTTGCTTCTGCTTCAACCTGTAAGTATAAAGTTAAAGAACGATACCTTTTGTAGACCTTTCCCTTGGGAGTAACTTTGAAATAATCTTTTGATGACTTTTGTTTGTTGAACACCTCAGCTTCCTCCTTCTTTGACAAAGAACTCTTCAATTCTTCTTGTATCTGCTCTTCCTTTACTCTCGAGGACCTTATCTGCTCTGATACCAATTGTTGGTGTGTAAAACACCACAAGAACCAAACTAATGTGGTATTAGAAGACCTCTATAACCACCATTAGCTTAGCAATACTCACATTGTGAGTCTCCATCTCTGAATTTAGTGAAAAACAAAAAATTCACTTCACAGAAATCTGCGCCTTTTCTTCAATCCTTCAATTTGACCTGTATTAGCTCAATCTTTGCAAAATCTTTTGATCACTTGCTAAGAGAAGTTCTTGCTAATGTTCAGTAACATATAACAAGCAAAAATTTCAAGTAATAACTTCAAAATCTTCTGATTTTGTACCAAACTTTTCACTATGTCTGAAAACTGGAAATTGACTTCATCGATTTGACATACCTCCACTCTTAAGTTGATTTCTCTGAGTATGCGTCCCGTTTCTTAAAGATCTTTTGACCAAGTTTAGTTGAGGAGAGTAGCTTTAAAATGAGCTATCACTTACCAAAAACTTTACACCATACTTCGAGATCTGACCTTCAGAAGATCAGTCAAATGTGCGCCAGAAAAGTCGTAACTGTCAACTACCTTACACAGTCATATGAAATGACTTAGAACTCAATGTACAAGAGGAATTAGACTCAATCCTTCTACACAAACATGTGTTGATTATCAGAGAAGATGTGTAGAAAATGGCTTGGCCTAATTTTGCTCACAGCCATGGAAAACTCTCTCAGACTCAGAAGTTTTCTCTCACCATCTCTCTCAGAAAAGACACGACTTTTCTCTACTCACTCAGATTACAAAATTGAGTTCTCTCTCATATGTTTTTGGCTCAAATTAACTTATATACCTATGGTTTACATTCTTCTAAACTTGAACTCGTAAGTTCTGAAGATCAAATGAAAATCTAGACTCTAATTTTGTACTAATTTACAATAGTGAAATTGTCCCTTCACTTAGGCTTGATTTTCTGTAAGTCTTTTCTTCACTTCTTCTTTCCTTCATCATATGTCTTCATATGTCTTCATATATCCATGCCTAATTAGTGAGTGAAGCCCCAACAGATTAGACATATGTTTCAAAGCCCCGAATTATCAAAGCTTTTGACATGGGGACATGATCATAAAAGTAATGATGGAATAATCAAAATTCCTCATGATAATGTTGCTTTTCAACATATTGATTCTACATGATAGATGGTTCCATGAAATCCAGTAAATGGTCAACATGGCCAATGGTTGTCATAAACTACAATCTTCCACCATATCTTAGCATTTAAAAGGAACATTTAATGCTTTCACTTTTAATCCCTTAAAGATATGAATATATATCTTGCTCCTCTCATTGACGTTTTCCAAGATTTATGGAGAGATATTAATGTGATTAATGTATTGAAAAGCATCAATGAAAGACATATTACGGTTTGTGGTATTGTGGTTTGGACTATTCACAATTTTCCAGGATATGGTGTTTGTTCAGGTATTGATGTAAATTTTTTTATTCAATATGCATACAAATAAATGTGATTTAATCTAATTATATTTTTATCATTTTCATGATGCAGGAATATCTACTAAGGGTTATAGAGCTTGTCCATATTGTGGTGATTGGTTGAGATCAATCTATAGTAAGAATCTCAACAAAAATATTTATCTTCGACATCGAAGATTCTTGCCTGATGATCATCCATTAAGATCTAAATGAGAAGCGATACATTTTAATGGAAATCTTGAAGCAGGCCAATGTCCAAAACCTATGAAGCTTATGATTGGTATAAAAAATGGACAGATCTGATAGATCCACAATTAGAAATCTTCAGTGATGATGAAGATAATGAGTATGTGAAGAGAGGTAAAGAAAAATTGGCACTCGTAGAGAACATATCAATATGGTATTCTTTGGAGTATTGGAAAGAGTTAAAAGTATGTCATTTTCTTGATCCTATGCATATATTCAAGAATATTGGTTATTCACTATGGCAGTATCTTCTTGGACTAAAAGATACCATAGCATCAAGGAATGATTTGAAAAATCAAAACTCAAAACCAAAGTTATGGCCAGTTTTTGATAGACATCGACAAGAAATGACGTATGCACCTGCTTCTTGGGTACTTACAACAAAAGAGATACAAACTATCAACAATAGGATTCAATTGATTCGGACTCCTAGAGGATATGGAGCATCTTTCCAAAGCATGTTTACTATGGATGATAAGATCTTATCCAAGTTAAAGACCCAT
>CM035440.1:99618707-99783707 GCA_020310875.1 Ceratopteris richardii
ATGCATATGTATATGCATTATGTATGCATATGTATATGCATTATGTATGCATATGTATATGCATTATGTATGCATATGTATATGCATTATGTATGCATATGTATATGCATTATGTATGCATATGTATATGCATTATGTATGCATATGTATGCATGTATGTGTATGTCTCTCTATGTGTGTGTATGCATATATGTGTGTGTATGTGTGTGTGTGACTATGTATGCACATGCATATGCATTATGTATGCATATGCATATGCATTATGTATGTATGCATATGCATTATGTATGCATATGTATGCATGTATGTGTATGTCTCTCTACGTGTGTGTGTGTGTGTGTATGCATATATATGTGTGTATGTGTATGTGTGTATGCATGTCTATGTATGTGTATGCATGTAAGCATGTATGTATGCATGTATGTATGCATATGCATATGCATTATGTATGCATATGTATGCATGTGTGTATGTGTGTGTATGCATGTAAGTATGTATGTATGCATATGCATATGCATTATGTATGCATATGTATAATTGTATGTGTATGTGTGTGTATGTCTCTTTACGTGTGTGTGTATGCATATATACGTGTGTATGTGTATGTGTGTATGCATGTGTATGTATGTGTATGAATTTAGGCATGTATGTATTCATATGCATGTGCATTATGTATGCATATGTATGCATGTGTGCATATGTGTGTGTATGCATGTAAGTATGTATGTATGCATATGCATATGCATTATGTATGCATGTATGTGTATGTGTGTATGTATGTCTCTCTACGTGTGTGTGTATGTATGTCTCTCTACGTGTGTGTGTATGCATATATGTGTGTGTATGTGTCTATATGTGTGTGTATGTGTGTGCGTGTCTATGTGTGTGCGTGTCTATGTGTGTGTGTGTCTATGTGTGTATATACGTGTGTATCTATATATATGTGTCTGTATGCATGTGTATGTGTGTGTGTAAATGTGTGTGGATGTGTGTGTGTATGTAAGTGTGTATGTGTCTATGTGTGTGTATACATGTGTGTGTGTATGTGTATGTGTGTGTGTCTATGTGTGTATGTGTGTGTCTATGTGTGTATGCATGTATCTATGTGTGTATATATTTGTGTGTGTATGCATGTGTATGTGTCTATGTAAATTAGTGTGTACATGTGTGTGTATGTGTGTGTGTCTATGTGTATGTGTGTGTGTCTATGTGTGTATATGTGTGTGTATGCATATGTATGTGTGTGTATGTGTGTGTGTATGTATGTGTGTGTATGTGTGTGTGTATGTAAATCTATGTGTGTATGTGTGTGTGTACCATGCTTCACGGGATGAGCTCTTGTCGATCTCTTTCTCCCTCTCTCTCTCTCTTGCTCTCTCTCTCTCTCTCTCACTCACTTCCAAATCTTGGCACAAATGTGCCGGGAGAAATCGAATTTTTTTTTTAACATTCCAGAGCGTCACTTATGCGACACTCTGGAACACAAGACGTCACTTATGTGATGCTTTAGCATCGCAGGCAGTTCTCCAACGTCATTAAAAGTGTCGCTACCTAGAGACGCTATTTGTGATTCATAGTTTAAGCATCGCATAAGCGATGCTAACATCGCTTATGCGACGACATGTCTCAAAAAAGAAAATAGGCTCGTTGCTTATGCGACGCTAGCATCGCATAAACGATGAGCCCATATTTTTTTTCAATTCAGGGGCATCGCTACGCCCCCTTTTTCTACTAGCGAAAATTTCCCAAAAGGAATTTGATTCCCAATACTTGGGCAAACTTCATAATAGTTCCAATCTCAATTTCTTGGACAAACCTTTCGAAGCTTGATCAAATCTTGTTGACCTCACAACAAGAATAAAGACTTAATCTTTATTGTTAAGATCTCTTGAACTATCGAAAGCATTTTCGCTTACTCGTGGGACTGGTAGAAATTTTTCCCTCAACTCAAGTCCAAGCATATGCTAATGCCTTTCAGATTCCAAAGCTGAGAATCTCATAAATATTGATACACCATGTTATATCAATCATTGGACTTTAAGTACCACTATCGATGTTTTGGGACTTATGGGGAACTACTTGTTGTTGAACAAACTTTGAACAATTACATGCTCACTACTAGGGAGCAATATATTCTTCAAATACTTGTGATTCCTTCTGAGGAATCTACAACATGAGAAAATGATTCACCTTGGAATCTTTTGCAGTTTTGGAAGGATATTTGAAAGGTATTCTAGACTTTCAGACTATAAAGAAGCTTTACTACTTCAGTTGTGTTCATTTCTTGAGTATCAAACTAGAGCATAAATATCACCTTTAAGATATGGTTTCCCATTCCACTATGATAGTTTGACTTGAACTTTCATTTATGTGATATTTATTCCTATTCTTAAGTCTGAAACAAAAATTATTATCATTGTTCAATCTTTAGATGTTACTAGAGTACTTTAAACATATTGCAACAATCCATTGAGATTGCACATTTTAAAATACAAGCATCTTATAATGATTGAACCAATGGATAATAATTTTACTTTGAACATATCTTTGTCTTAATTTTAGGAACTTATCTTATTTCCTAAAGATTGTTTCACCAGGTTTTCTTCTTCAACCATAAAAAGTTGAAATGCAACCATCAAGTAACTCTATAATCTTTCTAAAATGAAGAGTTTAGTCAAAGTTTCCACGTTTTCTTAGCAAGCCACATCATTACCAGAGATGCAACCTTGGAACCTAAACGTCAAAGTTCAATTGATGCTAAAGTTCAATCTCTGATTTTCATCACTCCTTGGGATGGAATCAAATGAGAACTTACAAAAATTACATAGTTTTCCTTGGAACTTTGCATCCTTACTTGGGATGCAACTTATGGAACATAAGACCTATTTTTTGAACTTTAAAAGTTCAATTAGTTTAAGTTCCATTTAGTTTTATTTGATTCTATCATGTCTTGGTATAGAATCAAGTAAAGATTAGAAAGTGCTCAAGGTTCTAAGGAAACTTTTCTTAAGCTATCATCCTACTTGGATGCATGAGAATTTACACAAGCAAGTGTAAAATCTCTTTCTAAGCTTGTGTTTAGGATTCTCTATCACCTGGACATAGAGTCATCATAAAGTGGATAAGTTTGCAATTATTCATGTTTTCTTGCTCATCAAGATGGCAAGAAAATTGAATGTTTGACTTTCGGTGTGCCTACTTTTACTAAGCAAGACATCTAATATACTTAATGAAACTCGTCACTAAGTATGTGATACATAAGTATCACTTTTGGGAAAGAATGGACTAGTTACTTGAGTTTCATGATAGCTAGGAGATTTGTGGCTAACTAGTTTAACATTTTCCAAACTATCTAACTTAAGCTTGAAAAGTAAGGTAACAACTATCAAAGTACATTTGCTCATATACTTAGCAAACCACCATGCTTTCTCATATGTAAATGCATGTGCTTGCATGCACATGCATGTGAGTGCATGCATGTGCTGGCATGTTTTTTTTCATTCCCTAACCTTAATTCAAGCAGTTCTTGAGCTTTCTATGCATGCAAATGCATGTGGAGTGCATGCATGTGTTGGCATGTTTTTCTTTTCATGCCCTAACCTTAGCTCAAGTAGTTCTTGAGGTTGCTATGCATGCACATCATGCATCCATGCACAAACGTACTACTTTGGTATCTTTCAAAAAGATATAAACATGGATGTGCAAAAACTTGAGTGCATCAAATACCTTTTTCAAGCAAGAAGGAAGTTTGCATTATGCATAAAAACACTCTTTTGGAAGGAAAGGAATGCACAAACAATCATTGATTTCTGTGCATGAACTCATGTTTCCATGTTATGCACCAAGTGCTTCTAATGCTTCTCATGCTTGATATGATAAGCTACTTTCATCATCTTGGACTCAATTTAAACTTAATCCATGGAAATATTTGCCCTACTTCAACTTTTTCTCAAGATGAAGTGCAAGGTAATGAAAACACGATCAAACATGAATTGAAAACAATCAGCAATTGGAAAACACTTATCTCTAATTTGTGCTACGTCCTTTCATTGATCCTCGAGAAGAGCCGCTCTTTGTACCTTGGGCTCGAGAGAGAAGCCAGCTTCCATCCTTCACAACTACTTTGAATCTCTTTGCTTCATGATCTACATGTGATGTGAAAAGGTCACTTCCTTGGAACTTGATACAAAAAACAAGTTCTTTGGTTGCCTCCCATGGAAGATAAAAGAAGAAGGGGTCTTCATGTGAAAGATGTTCCCTTTTTAGAACATAGCCAGTATATCATTTGGCTAAAAATCATCTCTTCAGGAAACATGCTCTAAAAGCTACATGCCTTTGTGGTTAAGATGACTGCTCCAGCCAAGAGATGTCTCCGGATCAAGTGTCATGATTGGCTCTCTAATGGGATGGCATTTTGTTGACAGAAGCTCATGTAGCAATAAAATTGCCGAATCATTTCATTGATAGAAGTACTTCCGCCTTCCCAGTTTTGATAAAGGAGCACGAACTCACACGTTCTGAGTTTGACTCCTCTGCTTTCTCGTGAGGATAAAACTTCCTGTTCTTGTGGGATAAGGGGGGTCCCATGGGTACTACGCCCTTCCTTGTACAGTTGCAATTTCAAAGCAGGGTTCCTCGCAACTGCCAATGCGCTCTGACTGTCAGTGAAGATGGTGGTGGCAGAAGACTGACCAACACCCAAATCAGCCATAAGGAGTCTCAGCCACACACACTCAAGAGTCGTTGTGAAAGTTGCCCTATACTCAGCCTCACAACTGGAAGTGGCCAGAGTAGGCTGCTTCTTGCTCAACCAAGATATACATGAGCTACCAAGCATGAAGCAAAAGCCACTAGTGGACACATGAATGTCATAGCAACCAGCCCAATCAAAGTCAGAAAAAGCATGCAAATCTAGCGGTAGGGATTCCCCCTTGGGATGAAACAACCCAAGTAGCCGAGTACCACTCAAGTAGTGAAAGATACGCTTAACCGCCTGCCAATGCTTGACTCCTGCGCAATGCATAAACCTGCTCATCTGTGAGACAGCAAACTGAATATCTGGTCGAGTAATGCATAAGTAAATCAAGCATCCAACAACCTGCTGATAGAGAACAACATCAAATGCATCTCCAGCATTATGAAGACTCAATCGTAAACATGTCTCCATAGGAATGGCAATAGGCTTAGAGTCTTCAAGGCCAAAACGCTGCAATAATATGTCAATATATTTCGTTTGACACAAAGCCATTCCACCATCAACGTGCATAAAATGAATACCCAAATAATGATGCAAATGCCCCAAATCAGACATCTCAAATGAGGCATGCAAATCAGCCTTAAAATCAGCAATATGCTTCTCAATAGGACCAGTGAGCAGCATGTCATCAACATAGACAACAATGATCAGAAGCACATCATTAGCACGCTTAACATATAAGGTGCTTTCAGTTGGACTGTTCTCAAAACCATGTGCAATCAGATAGGCATGTATCTTCTCATATCAAGCACGTGTGCTTGCTTTAAACCATATAATGCCTTCTTTAACCTGCACACCTGGTTTTCATGCCCTTTCTGCACAAAGCCACGGGGCTGAAAAACATACACTTCTTCATGATGCAAGTCACGATTCTGAAATGCTATTTTAATGTCCAATTGCTATACATTCCAACCATGATGGGCTGCAAGTGCACAAATGCTCCGAACAGTAGTCATACGGCATGTAGGTGCAAAGGTCTCATCAAAATCAATGCCTCTTTCCTGTGCATAACCCTTTGCAACAAGCCTAGCCTTATACCTATCAACTGTACCATCAGGTTTACACTTCAGCTTGTATACCCACTTAGTGCCAATGGCCTTCTTGCCAGGAGGCAAGTCACATAAAGACCAAGTACCATTCTTCATTATTGCATCATATTTAGATTGCATAGCAACCATCCAATTTTCTAAATTTTGTGCTTCATCAAACAAAATAGGCTCAGTCTCATCACATAGACTAGTTGCAGCCATAGCATAGCAATATGATGCAAAAGAGGCACTATGAGAGCCTGATCGAGTACGATATGACAGAGGTGCATCTAATTTGCTATCACGCAAGGTCTGCACCAGCCATTTTGGCATAGTTCTTGCCTTCTCAATATCAGCTCTCTCATCAATGATGCACCATGTAAATCTGCATCAGAAATGGAATGATCTGCATCATCACATGAAACCTGCAAAGGTTGAGAAGTTGCTTCATTAGGACCAGCACTAGACTGTCCACCTATAAAAAGAGGCAGCAAAGTATCATACATGTCTTTGGAGCTAACAGATGTCTCTTAGTACATGAAAGCAATGGCTGAATAGCATCCTCCACAAAAACAACATCACGGCTAACCAAAATGCGTTTAGTCTGTGGATGATACAGACGATAGCCTTTACTTTCAGAACTGTACCCAACAAAAATACATTTTACTGCTTTATCATCCAATTTTCTACGATGTTGTTCAGGCACTAATGCATATGCCAAACAACCAAAAACACGCAGATGAGCAACAGATGGCTTGCGTTCATGCCAAGCCTCATATGGAGTGATAGACTGTAGTGCTTTAGTGGCACACCTGTTCAGTACATATGCTGCACACATGACAGCCTCAAGCCAGAAACTATGTGGTAAAGCCTGACTCTTGACCATACACCTTGCCATCTCCATGAATGACCTGTTCTTTTGTTCAGCAACTCCATTCTTTTGAGGTGTATACGGAACTTTACACTGGTGTTTTATCCCACGTTCAGCCAAAAATGCATTAAAATTAGAAGACATATATTCCCTCCCTCGATCAAAATGGAGGGTGCCCATTTTGCATGCTGACAGATTTTCAGCCAAAACCAAAAACTGTTTGAAGCACATGAACACTTCAGACTTTGCCTTCAATGGATATACCCATGCATGCCTGGAAAAATCATCGATGAAAGTCACGAAGTAATTTCCAAAAGAAGGTGTCTGCATAGGACCACAAACATCATTATGTACAAGCTGCAATTTCTGAGTAGCCCGAACTGAACCATCTTTTGGAAAGGACGAACGCTGCATTTGGCCCAAAATACAGCCTTCACAAACATGTTTTCCAGGTGCCTCAAGTTTGGGCAAAGAGGACACCATTTCAGATTCCTACAGGCGTAGCAAACTAGCAAAATTTAGATGACCAAAGCGTGCATCCCAAAGCTTTGCATCTGACATAGCCTGAGAATCATTTACTACACATGCCAAATCATTTACTGATCTTTCACAGCCTATGAGCTTATACAACCCACGACATAAAATGCCACAAGCAATAATCACATCGCCATTTGAGAGATCATGAACTGTACACCTGTCATCAACAAATTTCACAACCAAGCCAATCTTGGCCACTGCAGAAACTCATAACAGGTTCTTCTTGATCCCTGGCACAAATAAAGCATCTGACAAAGTGAAAGAATCACCATCAGCAGTAGTCAAAATGATCTTACCAACTTCCATAATAGGATAAGAGGAGTTGTTGGCACATGTAACAGTATTCCCTATAGGGGCAGGCTCTAGTGAAGAGAAGGAACTGCGCTGCGAGGTAATATGTTTGGTCGCCCCACTGTCAAAATACTGCATCTGAGTCTACTGCAGACATGCATTGATCATGAGAAGATGGATCAAAACTGCAGACAATAGTAAACACCCATTCTTCTTCCTACACAAGATTAGCAGACTCTGTTTTTGGTGTAGAGGCCTCTGCAACAACCATTCTAGCCTCTTTCTTCTTTGCCTCTTTAGCAGCCAGTTTTGGACAGTTCTTTATGATATGATCATTCCCTTTACAAAACTTACAAAACAATTTCTGCTTTTCTGATTTCTTCTCATCTTTATCTTCCTTCTTCGAATGTGCAGAATTAGCAGATTTCTGCTTACTAGTTGAAGAGCTCCATTTTCCGTTGCCCTTCTAACTAGCTAGGAAAGCTTGATCTGCAACTCGCATAATGGAGCTGTTCTGCCTGGACTAATTTTCCTACAACAGAACATATACTACCTCTTCAAATGACAAGGCATTTGGATTGCCTTTCATCATCAATCGAAGAGTAGAAGCAAAGCTCTGATATGAATCAGGAAGACCATTCAAAACAGTCTGCACAAGTGATAAGCTCATCAGCAGAAATTAACTGTTCCTTCAAGTCTTTGATCTTTGTTAGGAAACTGTCCATAGAATCACCTTCATTCATGTGCTCACTCTCCAACTGTTTCCGGAGGTAAGCAACACGAGCCTCATTCCTAGCTTGGTACAATGTGGTAAGTGTATCCCAAGCATCCTTAGCTGTTTTGCAAGAGCGAATATGAGGAATAATGGCACGTTTGACTGACAAAGCTATCAATGCATGTGCCTGGGCATCTCTGCCATCCCAATGAATCTGCTCTACAGTAGGTGTAGCAGAAACCGCAGCACGAACAGGAATATGCAGAATATCATCATCTTCGACACCTTCTGCATCAGCTTCGATACCTGCAGTTGTAATAGTTGCAGGTGTGATAGGACGTTTTTCGACACCCTGCACAATGTTCCACAGTCCTTTTGCAACCAACACATGTCGCATCATATAAGCCCATAACGGGTAGTTGGTACCATCCAACTTATCCTCAACAACCAACATACGGAATACATCACTGCTTTCAGCCATGGCCGGTGACTAAAATACCTTGATGCAAAAAATTGACTGTATCTCAAAAAGTTGAACAGAATTGCCAAGACGAATTCTGCTAGACATGTAGCGGACTTCGAGACGCTTATATTGGCGAACAGAAACTGGTATATACCTTTGGCATAAAAAGACGAAATAGCCTGCACAAGCACTACGATAGTGCGTTCGGAGGCCGAAATGAGCTTAGATCGCGATTTCGGCACGACACAGCGAAGCTGTTTTGATCTCGGAAACATGCTGAGTATGCTCACCAAATTTTGTTCGATTCTGAGACTGCAACCGGAGGAGTGTAGACGGTGCCCTAGATGAAGCAACGACCTGCTCTGATACCAATTGTTGGAGTTAGACGTCTGCGGAAGCACGCGAACAACATAAGGAAGAAGAAGAAGCTTGGAGCACAACACACAATACGGAATGTATTACTAGAGAATGTACAAAGATAAGTAGCCCATTAGGGCAATAGGCGTATATACAAGCCAGGGAAAAAAACCTCTTAAAGAGGGAAAAAAGTGCCCCGACAGTCCTAGAGTGTTCACACACATCACTACCTAAATATATCAACAAAAATAAGGTGATGAATTGCATGATATAAATGCTTATAGATCCATGGTAGGATGTTTGATTTATACAACAAAAGCTAGACTTGATATATGCTATGCAGTGGGAGCATTGTCATAGTTTATGCATACACCTAGTACCTCATATGCATGCAGCTAAAAGAGTGCTTAGGCATTTGAACGATACCATGAATGAAGGATTAATTTATATTCATGATGCCGATCTAACTCTTAAAGTCTTTAGTGATGTTGATTGGGCTAGATGTTAAGATGATGAAACATCCACAAGTGGATATGTGGTAATAGCAAGGAACAAGACGTTAACATGGAGCTCAAAGAAACAACCTACAACTGCTTTATCTTCTATAGAGGCTGATTATAGAGGTTTAACATTGGCTACTATTGATGTGCAAGTTGATGTACCATTGATATATGAGGATAACTTGAGCAACATTCATGTGACCTCAAATCTAATTTTTCATGCTAGAGCAAAGTATATAGAGGTACATTATCATTATGTTTAGAGAAGTCCATAAACAATGAGGTGCATGTTTCTTTTGCTGCAACAAAGGATCACATTGCACATATCTTCACCAAATCTTTGGAGGGACCAAAACTTCAAAGATTCAACTATATTATTGGCATAAAGGAAATACCCTTTGTAACTTGATGGCGAGAATGTTGAGAACATTGTTTTTATGTATAGGTTAAGGTACAAGTTCCAAAATATGCAAATACCTTTAAGAAGTTTTCAAATAATTTGACTCAAATAATTGATAAATGATAGCCAAAATACCACATGATATCTAGAACATGATGACTCAAATGAGTGAGTCACAAGGGAGCTAAAGTGGTGTCCTAGTGGAAGGTCGATGTGGGTAGCTCTCAAAGCCTAGCCATATTTTTCTTATTTGAGCACTTAAGTCATGTAATACCTCCACCCAAGTGTCTACCATGAGTTATAATAAGAGAGGATAAGTCAGATCTTCTTTGGAAGTCCAAGAGAGTCATATGTCTATCTTTGTGTTGCTTAAGTTTTATAGATAGAGATTGTAGAGCATGTATCTCCCTCCTTATATATCCAACTCATGTGTTTTGAGGTTCATTGGAAAGCTCTTATTGTCTAATTTTCCCTCATATTTTCATATTCATTGAACTTATGAACTGAGAGAAGTGGCCTCAGCAAGTAAGGTGTGTTCTCGGGTTTATCTCTATTCAAGATCTCTATTAAAACCTCAGACTTGCAGAGGACATATTTACTTGTGTATTTTATCCAATTTGAGTGTTCTTTAGCTCATTGGAAAGATTTTAGCGTCTAAAATATTTTTCTAAAATCGGTTTTGAGAAATTCTAATTAAATAGAGAGCAACAAGCTCTACAAGCATGATTGGTTTTCTTCACATAAGTTTGTGAGAAGGTCAACTAGTTAGGGGTTCCACCTACTTCTCACGATACTTTGACAACAATAAACTCAAACAATTGGTAAATAGTCTAACTATAGTAATGGCATATATGTTCTAACATTGTCAAGTGGATCAATTGGGATTATACCTTGGGTAAATTGGTGATTAGGAAGCCTATGGTGAGCCAGGTCTAAAGTATCAAGTCCATAAATAATTCTTCTTTAGTGAAGTTTGGAGAATCCTTGAGGTTAATAAGGGGCAACTAACTATGCATCATCATTTGACTAGACAATCGATTATTAAGGAGCATTCCCCACCATTTCTCTAGCATCCTTGTCCTTCTCTCTACCACTTCTCAATTTTCATGTGCGAAACCACGAAAACCATTAATTCCCATTTTGCCACTTCTTTATTGTCATTATGCAGAGCCACAAGAATGGTCTAAAAGTTTTGCAAGAAAATATATGTACTTGTAAAAACTTCTATAAAAAGGGGCAATGGTGACTGAAGGGAGATGAGAAGTTGAAGGTGTATTCATTATGAAGCTTCTTTTGAAGGAGCTTGGACTTGTTCTCAAGAGGCAAATTATGCAAGTTTCTTGTGTATAGCTAGTGGAAGTAGACACTTCATGCCTTCCTTGTGCAATCAATAAGCTTCTTCTATGAATTGATGGTGCAAACTACATTCCTTGTCTCAAAGATGGCAAGCTTGACCAAGTTGGTAGAGGGCTACTTATTGGACCATGGACCAAGTCGGCTACATGATGGACCAAGTCGACTACATGATAGACCAAGTCGACTAATTGTTGGATCGATTGCTTGATGGTAGCTAGACAAAGTCTACTTAGACTATGCTTTTATGCAGCCAAGCTTCTTAGAAAGCAATTATTTGTATATAGATGATTCTCGTCATGTTTGTCCTTGTATTTTCCCTATAATTGTTGAGCATTTTATGACCCATTTTCATTCAAATGGATCATTCATGCTCTTTATTACACTCTTGTCAATCTCATTGTGAGCCTTGGAGTGATAGTTTTTCTAATCACTTTGCATCTATGAGCAATTGTATGGTTTAAACATGAAATGTTTTTTGGATTTTTGTTCCAGTGTACAAAGTCAAGACAACCCACCCTTGTGCATAGCCCCACTTCTAACATACAAGGACACCACATCCTAAGGCAAGAACCCTCCACCACTATGGATGCCCAAGGTGTCTAAATACATTATTTATCCATCCATCTATCTATCTATCTATCTATCTATCTATCTATCTATCTATCTATCTATCTATCTATCTATCTATCTATCTATCTATCTATCTATCTATCTATCTATCTATCTATCTATCTATCTATCTATCTATCTATCTATCTATCTATCTATCTATCTATCTATCTATCTATCTATCTATCTATCTATCTATCTATCTATCTATCTATCTATCTATCTGTCTGTCTGTCTATCTGTCTGTCTGTCTATCTATCTTTCTATCTGTCTATCTGTCTGTCTCTCTCTCTCTCTCTGTCTCTCTGTCTGTCTATCTGTCTGTCTATCTATCTGTCTGTCAGTCAGTCTGTCTGTCTGTCTGTCTGTTTGTCTGTCTGTCTATTTGTTTGTCTGTCTGTCTGTCTGTCCGTCTGTCTGTCTATCTATCTATCTATCTATTTATCTATCTATCTATCTATCTATCTATCTATCTATCTATCTATCTATCTATCTATCTATCTATCTATCTATCTATCTATCTATCTATCTATCTATCTCTCTCTCTCTCTCTCTCTCTCTCTCTCTCTCTCTCTCTATATATATATATATATATATATGTATATATATATATATGTATATATATATATATATATATATATATATATATATATATATATATATATATATATATATATATATATATATATATATATATATATATATATATATATATATATATATATATATATGTATATGTATGTATGTGTGTGTGTGTATACATATATATCCATGTATTTTTTATGTCTATCCATCTATCCATCTATCTATCTATTTGTTTGTCTATCTATCTATTTCTATCTCTATATGTACTTATCTCTCCCTCTCTATCCTTCCTTTTATCCCTTTCTCTCTCTCTCTCTCTCTTTCTCTCTCTCTCTTTGTATCTATACATGTCTATGTATTGGCGTCTCTCTTTTTCCCTTCATGGCTATCTCCTCTATATTTCTTTCATCTCCCTCTATATTTTCCCACCTTCCTCCTTTCTTTTTCTATTACTCTCTTTTTATCTCTCACTCTCTCTCTCTCTTTCTCACACACCATTACACATACATAGGCATATGACATCCCTCTCTTTCTCACACATTAATCACCTTAGTTATTGGCTCTAGGAAAAATGGCCATTGGCATTGAATAGGTATAGAAGTTTAAATGTACGCCTGATGGAACAATTGATGGTCATAAGGCTAGTCTTGTTGCCAAAGTTTATTCTCAAGAGAAGGACATTGAGTTTGATAAAACCTTGTGCTCCCACAAAGATAGGTTGACATGGATGACACAACATAGACATGACTTAGAAAGGGTTTGTGCATCATTGACTTATCCCATATATGATCGCTACTTTTCTTGGATATAAATATTTGCATTTAGCTCTTGTAGATCCAACTCGAAGGAGATCATAGTGATCTTATACTGTTCGCATTCATGGATGGGCTGAACTTTGTGTTGCTTGGTTGGGGCTTTCAAGCTCTTTGAACCTAGCCTAAAAGCTTTCATCTTTCTTTGCAAACCCTCAATGCCATACTCCATGAAGAAGATGGATGTTGCTTGCATGATCTCTCCTAGTCAAAGATGGTAAAAAAAATCCATGATCTCTCTCTTTCTCTCTCTCTCTCGTTCTTCACATGTCCAAAAGTTTTTTGGAAGCTATGAAAAGTAGTGCGCTACTCTCTTCCAGCCTATTTATCCCTTTTGTCCTACGATAGATAATTTTCATAGTGTCTATTGTGGAGATGTGGCCATGATATGTGTTTGTTTCTTTTCTAAGTTTGCATGTAGGATGGACTAAGCATGCAATGCGTGGGCTTTGTTAACATATGTATCTTTTTCATAACTTTCTAGTATGGACTTGTGCATGCATACTTGGAATGCATTGAGAACAACATGTTATTATCAAGGAACGCTATTCCAAAAAGTCAAAAATGGAACATTGGGATTGTTGAGGGATTGATATTTGCATGATCTCAAATTACTTGTTGTGCATGTACTTGTGAGATAATGAGGAGGTTATTTGCAACTTGTACATCCAATGGGTTCATTTTCTTTGAAAGAATTACCAAAAGGTGATGTGATAATTGTTCCACCCAAGTTTTTTGAAGATTGTTCTTTGTTTTTTGGCCTTGTGTTGGTGCAAAAGGATAGGTTTTTTATATATTTAACCTTTCATCAATGTTCTACCTATTGGTTTGTTGACTAGTGGAGTAGCCTTTTTGACCCATGCACGCATGGTGTCCCAATTCATCTTAGCGTTTGGAGCCAGTGTTTGATGGTGTTGCATGATGAGGTCCTGGAATAAGGAAGCAAGCTTAGTGATGCCTTGTGTAGCTATTGTGGTCATTATCTATGTTGAGATTGGATTTCTTTCTTGCCATTCTTTAGCCATATTTATGGGTAGTCCTATTTTGCATTATTCATACTTTTCTTTGTTGAAAGTATGATCTACCTCTAGAATATGCATAGTGTGAAGTTTGTTGTTTGCTCTCTTTGTAGCTAGCTTCTTCTTGATTGACCCTTCTTCCTCATCCCCTTTTTTTTATAATTGTACAAGGTGCATACATGGAAAAAATTTCTTGTATATCCATGTCAATCATGTTGAGAATATGAGAGTGAATCTCCCTTGTGTATCTTGGAGTCACTATTTCTATCCCATTTCCTTTCTATTTCCATTTTATATTATAACCTTTGTATTTGGGTACCTTGCCATTTGCTTCTACCATTGTATTCATTCTCCTTAGAGGGGAATTATCCCACATGAGATGTACTTTGGAGAACCCCTCCCAAATCTATATAAGGAGGGCCTCTCCCCCCATTTGTACTTGGTTAGAAGCCTGAGGAGCCTACTCCATGCTCTTGGCAAGCTCATTTCTAATCTATGTGAGTTTACCCATTTCTTGGTCTACTCACTTTGAGTCTCTCACACTCTTTCTTTTGTGAGTACACTCTTATTTTCATTTTGCTTCTGTGCGTGTACTCTCTACATGGTATCACAACACTAGGTGAAGGTCTTGGTAGTTCATTTCGTAGTGATTTTGGTGGTGGTTGTGTATGGCTCTCCACCCATTTGGAGAAGCTTTTTGCCATCAGTTTGCAGTGTTTGAGGTTACATTCTACCCATTTGCCCACCCTACCACCCTTCTTCATCATTTGCTCACCCTTTACCCCCATTTTCCCACCCTTCCACCCTTTATGTAAGACTGTATCATTTTTGTCACTTGGAATGCTCATTAAGTGCATTGATAGTGCGTTTTCATTTTATAGTGGTTATAACCACTATTTTGCTACTCATTATTTTGGGGTCATTCTTAGTGTTGCATCTCAGTAGTTTGTAGTGTTTATAAACACTATTGCGCAACTCCATCTCCACTGTTTAGCACAGTGTACGTGACATCCAATATTGCAAGTCGTTTGTTAGCATCTGTGTGGCAGCCAATTATTTTTTCCAAGGTGCGTTCCCAGATCATTCTTGTTCTCTGCACTAGTATGACAACAGTTCAAGATTGGATACGTGATTGTGTGCCCACATCTAGCTATTGTTGGAGACAAACTCCCTTTGAGAGAGAAAGAGAAATATCGAGGTTCTCTTGTGTAGTTGTGTAGGTACACTTCTCCTAAATGGTCGCATTCCTGTCTCGGAAGCCGGTTGGCAGGTTGGAGCCTAAACACTGCTTTGATCAACTAGCAGAGAGCGAAGATGTGCTTTTTCTCAATAGACTATGGTGCTTGTGGTGCAATGGGTGAACTAGAATGCAGGGTCGCAACAGCTGTGGACGTCGTCATCGTAGCTCCTATCTCCATCGTCATCGTTGAACACTCTCACTTGATCTAAAACTACAAACTCACTCCATTTCTTGCTCCATTGCTAATTTGAAGCCTTCTGCGCATGTGTAAAGAGAGTGAAGTACCGACCATTCTCTGCTAAAGCATATGCGGACCAACGTTGAAGCAGACTAAGGTCGTCTTTGATGTTTTTGCATCAACCCTCTATTAGACAACAACAGAGCACTTTTCTCTCTACAAGATAAACTTGGCATCCTCTCTACATCACCAGAGAGTGTAGGTGTGCAATGTCTCGATTCACCAGCCCACCACTGTCGAAGACTCTGAGCGATCACTTTTGCAAGCTTTGTCGGCAGCCAGACATTGAACACAATTGAAAGAGAGAACAAGAGGAAGAAAAAGGGATAGGAAAAGCTCAAACTCCTCTACAACCTCTTGTGTGCCTCTTTTGGATCTCTGCACCAGCGCCCATTCGTAGAGACAAAGAGAGAATGAGAGAGAGAGAGAGAGAGGGCCACAAACTAATAGCAAAGATATGTCGTCCTAGCACAGATCCAATCAAGCTGTATCCTGCAACACCTTCTGCAATTCGAAGCAAAAACCCAACCAAATTACACAATGTCTGTAGAAGGAGTAGGCTCTACACTGTCAAAGTGAAGTGTCGCACTCTTCTTGTGTACACGCCACTTGCCAGGCAAAGAGAAAGAGAGAGTCAGAGCGAACAGATTTCACGTGGAAGTGTGTTCGCAGTCAATTTCAGGATTTATTTTCAATTATGGTTCAGAGGAGGTCCACGTGTGACGTAATGCCTGGTGCTATCTAATCTTTGGGCCTCGAGAGGAGTGATTCAAACATCGTGTATGACATCAACTATGATGTCACTCATGATTTACATTTACTGTGTTTTTGGTTGTTTTATTTTTGTTCAGAGGAGATCCACGTAATGCCTGGTCGGCCCTGGTGCTATCTAATATTGGAATTCGGGAGCAACGAATTAGTGATTCACAATGTGTATGACATCAACTATGATGTCATTCATGATTTTATTTGTATCTGGCATGAAACTATAGATAGAGAGAAACAACCTAATTTGAATTTAAGGACCCACTTCAATTGAGATTCTTTATTATGGCGTAGTAGCTTGTAGCTTCGAACTCATATCTCCTTAGAAACTCCTTATAAAACTAAATCTTCTAGGAATTCAAGGCTTAGTAAACTTCAAACCCATCTGTATACAAAAGGGCACTTTGTATTTCTAAAGGGTTTAAAACCCAACTTTGGCAATCTCTCTATAAATCTCTCATTTTTTGTGGCAACCCACACATTTAGTGCTCATAGAATAAGAGGTCACTTTGTATTTTTTGAGGATAGCAACTCTTTGGCACACTTTGGCACTCAATGCTCAACCTTGTAAACTCAAAATATATCAAGAGAATAGTGTGTGTGCACTTATGGGTTGGAGTCTAATCTAAGCCCACCCACAAGCTCCCTCAAAGTTTCTAAGCCTACTCTAAGGCTCAATTGGTGTGCAACGGGCTATTCTAAGCCCCCCTCCAAGGTGTCTCTCTTTCATTAAACCAATGTAGGGCTATTTTAAACCCCCCCTCTCCAAGGTGTCTACTTCAAATTTGGTGCAAGTGTAGGGCTAATCTAAGCCCCCCCACCCTTATCCCAACTCAATTTTGTGAACCAAATTTTATTGCAAGTGTGGTAACTTTGTTTTAACTACAACAATGTCAACGGTTTCAAATGCCATGTCCTCAATTCAATTATATTTACCCTCCTTTATGCCAATATTCATGCCAAAAGATTAAAGGATAAATGGCACAAATTACAACTTATGGAAGGATACAATTAGAGCCTATCTCTATACAAACCTGTTGTATGAGGTAGTCAAAGGAACATAATGAGAGCCCAATAAGGAAAGCGATCTAGGAGCTTGGCATATATGGGACATCAAAGACAAGCGAGCATTAGGCCAACTTCTACTCGCATGTGATGAATTGACAAAGAGTCACATCACTGCATGTGAGACTTCAAAAGAAGCTTGAGATACTCTCGAAAATCTCTATGAAGATAAAACACCTTCTAAGATTTATACTCTAGAGGCCGAGTTTCACAATTTCAATATACATCCACAAGACACTATCATAAAAGTGATAGCCCAATTTGAAGATTATCAATGCAAGTTAGCACTTTGTGGACGAAAAAATTCTAGTGAAGACATGGCTATAAGATTGCTTAACAAGCTTCATAGGTCCTATGAAACATTCGTAACTTCTTTGTGTAATAGAGGTCAAGCACTCGCTTGGGAAGAAGTTAGAAGATTATTGCATCTCCATCTAAATAAAAGACCCAAGTACCCAAGTGATGAGACAAAATTAGCTTGGCAGTATGATAATAGATACTCTTTTCTTCTTCGATTGGGGTTCAAGATACTCCTCAAAATCATCATCAAGAGATAGTTTCATGTTGCTAGTGGATTCAACACTGGGCCAACATCTAGGTGTCTGATGAGTGGTGATAGGTGGTCCTGGGTGGGCCACTACTAGAGAGTATGTTAGGTAGTGAGACTTCTTTATCGAATATCCTCTTCATCTTTCTTTCCATTTCCATGGTGGGTTTTTCTTCGACACTTTGGGAAGGTTGTGCTCTTGCCTTCTAGCTACCTGCATGATTTTAGTAGCAATGGGAGTCCTTTTATTCTATATAAAAGGTAGTATTTTGTTGATGGTGTAGATTGCGGAATGGGTTACATTTTCTTCTAGGGCAATGCAAACAATGCATGGGAGAGCTTGAATTCCATAGAGTATACCCAATTTCTTCCATCATGACCTTGACTCCAATAGTTGGCTCAATATCCCAGGAGTCATGTTGATGATTTTAGACTTCAAGTTCTAAATAGCAGACTTCATACAATACAAGATGGATTTAAACAGGACCATATACATATTCTACCTTATGAAAATCAAAATGTTGATGCCATAGAACTATAACAATACATAACTTGTGCAAAACTCCTTGATCTTTTAAATCTAGAATCCTTGCTCTTTTAAATCTAAGATAGTTCAAACCAACCTAGTTCCTTATTTCATTCCTATGACTTTGGCAATGGACACATCATCATCAAAACTGAGTGATTGGTCTCTTGCAGTTGCAAAAGCTTGATCATCCAAAATTTGCAAAGTGTCCATGATCTCAATGCCGGAGTCAAAATCTAGTATGATCAAAGATAAGGATAAATTTGCACCTCATCCAAGTTTGGTCCATATTGATAAAACATTAGGTGACTATTGTAAGACTTCAAATTCCTTGGATGAAAAATACATTTTATAATGTGATCCTCAAGTAGTAACAAATATGAATTACCCATTTGTGCATCGTTCATCCCTATGATTTTGGTGTGATATTGGTGGAGTTACATTGGAAGAGAGGAGAAATGACTCTTGGGAATGTAAGGGTCATGTGACCTTACCCCTATATTCATATGCATATATCATTTATAGAGCATTGCATAAAGAAGATCATTATGTGAGTTTCAAGGTTCCCACACATCTGTGTGCATCTCTCCCCTCCTTTCTCTCCATCCACCTGTTTTTTACAAGAGGTGAATTTTGTTTGCATCTTCTTGAAATCAAGTTAGTATTTGGGTCATAACTCAAGTTAGAATGCTCTGATTGATACGAATTAAAGTTCTTTGCATAGCTTACATGGAGAACTAAAATTCACAATAACACATAGAATCTACTTTGGAGTTTTACTTGAATGAAAATTCAAAAAACTTAGAGTGATGTAGAGGTTGAATCTACAATCACAGATAACAAATAAAAAATTTGGTTGTAGCTTGAGTTATAAAGGTTAGATTGAAGTGATAGGAATCGCTATATGTGTAGCTTAAGAAAGCATCTACAATTTTGTAGAAGAACATAGGATCTAGATCCAAAAGTATAGGTCATTGATGTTGGAGTTTGAGGTCTGTGGAAGCATGCGAACAACACAAGGAAGACAAAGAAGCTTGGATCACAACACATAATAATGAATGCATTACCACTAGAATGTGCAAAGATAAGTGACGTGTTAGAGCTATAGGCATATATACAAGTCGGGGGAAAAAAACCTCCTAAAGAGGGAAAAAAGTGCCTCGATGGTCCTAGTGTGTTCACACACATCACTACCTAAATATATTAACAAATCCCCCCCTGGGAGTGATGCAGTGAACAAGGATCTGGCACTCATGTATAAGAAAGTGCCAAGCTCTGTGGAATCAATCCACAAAAGGAAGTAAGCCCAAAGCTTTGCAAAAAGCTTCAAACTTCTCCCTAGGCAGAGCCTTTGTGAAAAGGTCTGCAATGTTCTCTTGTGTGGGCACATATGACAAGTCGATCTCTCCAATAGAGAACCTCTCCTTAACATAATGCTAGTGTGCCTCAATGTGCTTAGTGCGAGCATGGAACACAAGATTCCTCACAATTGCCAATGCACTCTAACTGTTAGTGAAGATGGTGGTGGCATAAATGACCAACACCCAAATCAGCCATAAGGCATCTGAGCCACACACACTCAACAGTCACTGTGAAAGCTAACTTATACTCATTCTCACAACTAGAAGTGGCCACAGTAGCCTGCTTCTTGCTCAACCAACATATGCATGAGCTACTAAGCATGAAGCAAAAACCACTAGTGGACACATGAGTGTCATAGAAACCAACCCTGTCAGAGTCAGAAAAAGCATGTAACTTTAGCGGTAGTGATCGCCCCTTGGGGTAAAACAATCCAAGTAGTCGGGTACCACTCAAGTAGCGAAAGATGCACATAATTGCTTGCCAATGCTTGACACCTGGGCAATGCATAAACCTGCCCATCTGTGACGCAAAAAACTAAATATATGGCCAAGTAATGCATAAGTAAATCAGCATCCAACAACTTGCTAATAGAGAAGAGCATCAAATGCATCTCTAGCATCATGAAGACTCAATCATAAACCTGTCTCCATAGGAGTGGCAATAGGTTTGCAGTCTTCAAGGCCAAAATGCTGCAATAATGTTTCAATATATTTTTTCTGACACAAAGCTATTATGCCATCAACTTACATAATTTGAATGCCCAAATAATAATGCAAATGGCCCAAATCTGACATCTCAAATGAGGCATGCAGATCAGCCTTAAAATCAGCAATATGCTTCTCATGAGGACTAATGAGCAACATGTCATCAACATACACAACAATGATTAGAAGCACATCATTTGCATGCTTAACATATAAGGTTCTTTCAATTGGACTGTTCTCAAAACCATGTGCAATCAAGTAGGCATGTACCTTTTCATACTAAGCATGTGATGCTTGCTTCAAACCATGTAATGCCTTTTCAACCTGCACACTTGGTTTTCATGCCCTTTCTACACAAAGCCACGGGACTAAAAAACCTACACTTCTTCATGCAAGTCACTATTCAAAAATGTAGTTTTGATGTCCAATTGATGTACAATCCAACCATGATGTGCTGCAAGTGCACAAATGCTACGAACAATAGTCATTTGGAATTGGAGCAAAGGTCTCATCAAAATCAATGCCTCTTTCTTGAGCATGACCCTTTGCAACAAGCCTATCCTTATACCTTCCAATTCTTCCATCAAGCTTACCCTTTAGCTTGTATACCCACTTAGTGCCAATGGCCTTCTTGCTGGAAGACAAGTCACATAAAGATCACATACCATTTTTCATAATAGCATCATATTCTCATTGCATAGCATCCATCCAATTATTAGAACTTTACGATTCATCAAATGAAACAGGCTCATTCTCATCATAGAGACTAGAGGCAACCATAGCATAGCAATCTGATGCAAAAGAAGCACTATGAGAGCCTGAATGAGTATGATATGACAGAGGTGCATCTAATTTGCTATCTTGCAAAGTCTGCACCAACCATTTAGGCATAGTTTTCGCCTCCTCTATATCAATTATCTCATCAACAAGTTCATCATGTAAATCTGCATCAGAAATGGAATGATCTTCATCATCACATGCAACCTATAAAGGCTAAAATGTTGCCTCATTTGCATCAGCACTATACTATCCACATGTAAAAAGAGGCAACATAGTATCATATATATCTTTGGAGCTAGCAAATGTCTCCTTAGTACATAAAAATAATGGATGAATAGCATCTTCAACAAAAACAACATTACGACTAAACAGAATGCATTTAGTCTATGGATGATTTAGATGATAGCCTTTTCTTTCAGAATTGTATACAACAGAAATACATTTCAGGGCTTTATCATCCAATTTTTTACATTATTGTTCAAACATTAATGCATATGCTAGAAAAACAGACACCCAAGTGAGCAATAGATGGCTTGCAACCATGCCAAGCCTCATATGGAGAGATAGAGTACAATGCTTTAGTGGGACACCTGTTACGTACATATGCTGCACACATAACAACCTCAAGCCAAAAACTATGTGGTAAAGCCTGATTCTTGACCATACACCTCGCCATCTCCATGAGTGACCTGTTCTTCTGTGTAGCAACTCCATTCTATTGAGGTGTATACGGCACTGTACATTGATGTTTTATCCCACCTTCAGCCAAAAATACATTAAAATCAAAAGACATATATTCCCCCCCCTCAATGAGAACAGAGGGTGCCCATTTTACATGCTCACAAATTTTCAGCCAAAATAAAAAATTGTTTGAAGCACATAAAAACTTTGGACTTTGCTTCCAATGGATATACCCATGCATGCCTGGAATGACCAAAGCGTGCATGCCAAATCTTTGCATTTGACATAGCTTGAGAATCATGTACTTCACATGTTGAATCATTCACAGATTTTTCATAGCCTTTGAGCTTATACAACCCATGACATAAAATGCCAAAAGCAATAATGACATCACCATTTGATAGATCATGAATTGTACATTTGTCATCAACAAATTTCACAACCAAGCCAACCTTGGCTAAAGGTGAAACTGATAACAGATTCTTCTTGATCCCTGACACGAATAAAGCATCTGAAAATGTAAAAGAACTACCATCAGCAATAGTCAAAATGATCTTACCAACTCGCATGGCATAATAAATGGAGGTGTTGGTGCATGTGACAATATTCCCTATAGGGGAAGGCTCAAGTGAAGTGAAGAAATTGCACTACGAGGCAATATGTTTGGTTGCCCCACTATCAAAGTACCAAACATCTAAGTCTACTACAGACATACATTGTTCATGAGAAGATGGGTCATAACTGCAAATAGTGGTAAATGCTGATTCTTCATTCTGCACAAGATTAGCAGACTCTGTTTTGGGTGTAGAGGCCTCTGCAACAACCATTATAGACTCTTTCTTCCTTGCCTCTTTAACAGCCAGTTTTGATAGCTCTTTATGACATGATCTTTTCCTTTACAATATTTGAAAAAAAAATCCTTTTTTATTTCTTCTCGTCTTTGTCATCCTTCTTTGATTGTGCAAAATTAGCATATTTTTGCTTACTAGTAGAAGAGCTCCATTTACCTTTGCCTTGTGACTAGCCAAGAAAGCCTGATCTACAACATGCATAATGGATATGTTCTACCTAGACTGATCTTGCTACAACAGAACAGAGACTAAATCCTCAAATGTTAAGGCATTTTTGGATTGCGTTTCACCATCAATCGAAGAGTAAAAGCAAAACTTTGATATGAATCTAGAAGATAATTCAGAATAGTCTGCACAAGTGAACTTTAAAGCAAGACTCCATCAACAGAAATCAACTATTCCTTCAAATCTTTGATCTTTGTCAAAAAACTATCCATGGAATCTCCTTCATTCATGTGCTCACTCTCCAACTATTTTCAAAGGTAAGCAACATGAGCCTCATTCCTTGCTTGGTACAAATTTGTTAATGTATCCGAAGCATCCTTTGTTGTTTTAGAGGAGTGAATGTGGGGAATAATGGCACGTTTGATAGACAAAGCTATCAATGCATATTCCTAAGCATCTCTGCCATCCCAATGAAGCTGCTCTACACTAGGTGCAGCAAGAACCACAACATGAATAGGAATTTGAAGAATATCACCATCTTCAACATCATCTGCATCACCTTCAACAACTATATTTGCAGGTATAATAGGATGTTTTTCAACACCCTACACAATATTCCATAGTCTTTTTTCAACCAATACATGACACATCATATAAGCCCATAATGGGTAGTTGTTACCATCCAACTTATGCTCAATAGCCAACATATGGAATACATCATTGCTTTTAGCCATGGCCACTGACTAAAATACCCTAATGAAAAAAAATGACATTATCTCAAAAAGTTGAACGGAACTACTCTGCCAAGTTTTGCTAAACCTGTAGCAAACTTCAAGACACTTATACTAGAGAGCCAAAACCTGTATATATCTTTGACACAAAAAGATGAAATTTCCTACACAAGCTCTATGATAGTGCATTCGAAGGCCAAAACAAGCTTAGATCATGATTTCAACACCACAAAGCGAAGCAATTTTAATCTCCTAATCACCTTGAGTATGCTCAATAATTTTTGCATGATTTTGAGACTATGATTGGAGGGGTGTCAACGATGCCCTAGATGAAGCGGTGACCTGCTCTGATACCAATCGTTGGATTTTGAGGTCTATGGAAGCATGCGAACAACACATGGAAGAAAAAAAAAGCTTGGAGCACAACACACAATATTGAATGTATTACCACTAGAATGTACAAAGATAAGTGACATGTTAGGGCTATAGGCATATATACAAGCTAGGGGGAAAAAACCTCCTAAAGAGGGAAAAAAGTGCCGCGATGGTCCTAGTGTGTTCACACACATCACTACCTAAATATATCTCAAAATAGAGACAAACAAGATTGCAGGTGAAGATGAAAATGATAGAAGATGCTTGTCTTGCTTGTTTTGTTGAGCTACACACCTGTGATTGAGGTGTTCTAAGTGTCCTTGTATATTATAAGAAAGATTTCTTCAAGTTTGATTAAAAAGAAAATATGAGATTAAGAGTTTATCAGCTCTACAATAGAAAAATATAGAGTATTAGATTTTCACCATAGAAATCCTAATTGCTTTTGGAGGATCCTTTTGCTTTGGAACATCCATTAGAGAGACTATTTGGTGTGCATATGACTCGATTTGTTATATATAATGACATGTCACTCATTCTTCCTTTGCTACTAGTTATTTTTTCACAATTTGCTCGTTTATAAGTGATACTCTACTGAATTTCTTCAAGGATTCTTTCACATCTAGTTAGTCATTTTGGTGACTTGGGGAGTAGGCTTCTATTCATAGTTTTATGTGCATTATGGATGCATGGTTATGTAATAGATGGTTCACATGTTTTGTTCTCTGAGTAGATATTTGTGATGCGAGTTATGCATATGGATATGCATGTGTGATCCTATTGGTGATAGAGTATTGTTTCTAGTCTCTTATTACATTGCTAGTCTCTTGGCTTGTCACCATGGTGTCTTCTTGGTTTGATGGCACTGAATTTCAAAGATAGAAAGATCAAATGTGGTGTAAATTGCTTCATGCAAGCTTACATGTTCATATTCATAGAGATGCATGGAGGCCTTGTTACATGCCTGACAATGTATGGATGGATATGGATGCATTGGCCAACTCCACTATCTAGTTACATCTTGTGGAGTCTATATACCAGTCTATGAATATGAGAAGATGAGTAGTGCATTATAGTAGAGACTAAATGCTATGTATGCGAGTTCATTGACTCACATGAGACATAGATCACATTGATGGCTTTGATGTTGGCATTGTGGCCATGAAGTTCATATTCGATGATGTTGCTTTAGGCTGATGTGATGACAATGTGAGATTCATGCACTTCATGTAGGTCAGGTAGTGGTTTCATGAGAGCCTATGATAATTGATTATGCTAGTGATGGTGATGTCACTTTCTCCTATGATTCATCTCATGATTTCTCTTATTCATTCCATGGCACACATATGTCTTGGTTGCTTGATGCATTAGCCCCTTTTCATGTTACACCACATGACTGATTTTTTCGATTCTCAAGTGAGTTGTGGATGTGTGCACATGCTTGATGGTATGATGTATGACATATGATATTGAGGGTGTAGGAGATGTATGCATTATGCTACCTCGTGGAGTATCATTTACACTAAATCATGTAATTTATGTTCCTTTATTTCATATGAGCTTGATAGCAGTTGGAGCTGTGAGTTGTTTGATGATTGATACAAGCATATAAAGCTTTGCAAGAACTTCATAAGTTCTTGCATCATTCGTATGTGAGCTCGACTCTTGTCGATATGAGTCTAGAGGAGCTTGAGGTGCATGGATACACCTTGTTTGAGGTATTTGGTGTAGGAAGGTTGGTATGGGTTGAGATTCAGACTCTTCCTATACATTACTATATAGTTCTGCATCATTCTTTCTATATGTTGTCGCTTATGGTCAGATATTTTTGGGGATGTAAGGGTCATGCGACCTTACCCTATGTTCATATACATATATCATTTATAGAGCATTGCCTGAAAAATATCATTATCTAGGTTTTGAGGCTCCCATGCATGTGTGTGCATCTCTTCTCCCCTATGTCTCCCTCCATCTTCTCCTTGCTCCTCTTGTTGAGCCCACCAAAGGCCTTTAACTAAAAACCTCAAGTGCCTTGATAAACTAGCCATGGAGTATGGGGGATCTTGCAAGGCATAGGTAAATCAAAATAAAAAAACATGTCTTGAAGTAGATATGAATGCCACACAAAGCCACGAACTTGAGTTTTTCTAGATTTTCAAGATTAAAAGTACAAGCAACCAAGGCATGTGAGGCAGCCCTCTCGTATGTATCCAAGTGATATAAACCATTACATAATGTATTGCACAACATGATAATATCACCATTGTTGAAATCATGAACCATAAACTTATCATCAACAAAGTATACATGGAGTCATACTTTGGCAATCTATGGAACTGAAATTAAGTTCTTCTTGATACCATGTACATACAGTGCACTTTTCAAGAGAATCACACCTCCATTTGTAGTCATAAGCTCAATTTCTCCTACTCCAATGATAGGATAAGAAGCATTGTTTGCACACTCCACATTTCTTCATTTGAGTGCATCTTTCAAAGCTATAAAAAACCTGTTGCATGTAGTTATGTGTTTTGAAGCACCGCTATCAAAGAACGAATCTGAATTAGCCACTCACAAGTATCCATTTAAAATGCAATGAAGAGAATCTGAATTAGCCACTCACAAGTACACAGTCAATGGTGACCTGATGAATCACATGCACATAGGTTACTCAAGATAGAGCAATCTGATTATAATGGACTAGTGGCAGCAGGATTCCTGGGGTATGCAGTAAACCTCTTGCATGTCAATGATGAGCATCTGAACTTTAGGATACAAAGTGGAAATCATGGTGGCTTGAGAGGATCACTTTTATACAGCTTGTTCAATAAAGAGACCACGACCAGCATTAGTAATAGTGGATGGAGCAATCATATAGCGATTACCCCAAAAGTTGAAGACCTCTCCATCTAAAGGAAGTGGTCCTCTATTCCATCCTCCATATCTTCTTCTATCATATGTTTGTACTAAAGAACGATCACGAGCTGACAATGGATAATCTTCAGCCGTTGCAGTCTCTAAACCAGGAGGTAGAGGATTTCTAGAAACCTCTGCTTGTAATTGATGAACAACAAGTCCATGACGTGTAAGAGGTATATTTATATTATGAGAAAAATTATCATCATCATCATCATCGAGCAAGTATTCCTATATATCAACAGTAATTTGATTTTGTATATGGTTTTTAAATAAAATAATGACATTAATATATATATATAGAAAATACATACCCAAGCATTATCACGTTGACCAGGTGATGGTGCACGCTCAAAAGTACCATACTCTGCCTCATGTTCAATACATTCCAATCGTGGTCTTCGATGCGTGCCATAACAAGAGCTACACCAACATATAATATGCTCTTCATAGTAAAATTCATCATAATTCCTATCGGAGGACACATGTGAAGTCGTTGCATTGGTAGGAGGACATACACATTTACACATACACACATATTCACATACACAACTACACATTATTGTGGGATAAATGCATGTATTTTGTATGAATGAGTGTATATGCATGCATGTGTGTGTATGTATATATGTGGATATGTATATGTGTGTTTATGTTATATGTATGTATATGTGTATATGTATACATATATGTATGCGTATATGTTTGCATGTATATGCGTATGCGGGTATGTGTATGTGTATGTGTGTATATATGTGTATGTATTTTGATTTTTTTTTCTGTTTGAGATTAAATTAACAGGAGATATTGTATGGTGGAAAAAAATAAGAGGCGAGCTAACATAACACCTGAGACGTGGCAGTTTTTTTATAGACAACTACGTCTTCAGGAGTCATTTCCTCAGCAGAAGGTACACA
The DNA here is from genome assembly GCA_020310875.1 of Ceratopteris richardii. Lineage (NCBI taxonomy): Eukaryota > Viridiplantae > Streptophyta > Polypodiopsida > Polypodiales > Pteridaceae > Ceratopteris > Ceratopteris richardii. Next base: position 99,646,870 of record CM035440.1, read on the forward strand.
AATTAATAGTTTATATTTATATTTTTTATATATTTTAGTAATTTTTTACATTTAATTTATGTATTTTTTTTCTTAAATAAATAGGCTGCTGCAAAGAAGAGAGTGGAGTCGGGCCACACATCGCACCTAGGCCAAATGGGCCATAATGGTTTTGTAGCTACATTTGTAAGTATATGTGTTATTGTGAGTATATTTTTTATTTTAGTTAAAATGCAAGCAACTAATCTTTTTTATTTGTTTCAATGCAGCGGAAGGATTATGGTCGATATCCTATGAAACATGAGAAATGCTACACATTTTGGATATCGGCGTTTGAGCGAGTATATGCAAGATCATCATGATGTCTTTGTGAGTATTATTAAATTTTATGTAATTATTTTATTTTTATGAATGGTTTAATTGTTTTATTTATATATGTTTGTTATATGTAATACATGAGTATTATGGAGAGACAAATATGGATGAGGTGGAGAGACAGACACAGGAGGGATGATCTCGATCGTCACAGGGTGATCATGACGATGAGGATGAGGAAGATCAGGATGATCATGATATTGCTGATGATGATCATCATGATGATGATGATTAGGATTTTAGTTGATTATGACATTGGATTATATGTATTTACATTGATATATATATATATATATATATATATATATATATATATATATATATATATATATATATATATATATATATATATATATATATATATATATATATATATATATATTATCTATATATTTTTCATTTCAGTTATGTTTTGAATTGTGTGTATGGAAGTAATGAAGAGTTTTGTTCTATTGATTGTTATTATTGTTTATATTAAGCATGTGTTTTAATACTTTAATTATATAATTCATTCATATGTGTGTACCTAAGTGTATATGTATGTGTGTGTATATGTATATATGTATGTGCATGTGTATGTGTGTGTATATGTATGTATGTGCATGTGCATGTGTAAGTGTATATGTGTGTATGAGTATGTGCATGTGCATGTGTATGTGTGTGTATATGTATGTGCATGCATATGTGTAACTCTATGTGTATATGTGTGTATGTGCATGTATATGTGTATATGTAGGTATGTGCATGTGTGTGTGCATGTGTATATGTGTTTTAATACTTTAATTATATAATTCAGTCATATGTGTGTACCTAAGTGTATATGTATGTGTGTGTGTATATGTATGTATGTGCATGTGTATGTGTGTGTATATGTATGTATGTGCATGTGCATGTGTAAGTGTATATGTGTGTATGAGTATGTGCATGTGCATGTGTATGTGTGTGTATATGTATGTGCATGTATATGTATAACTCTATGTGTATATGTATGTATGTGCATGTATATGTGTATATGTAGGTATGTGCATGTGTGTGTGCATGTGTATACGTGGTTTAATACTTTAATTATATAATTCATTCATATGTGTGTACCTAAGTGTATATGTATGCGTGTGTATATGTATGTATGTGCATGTGTATGTGTGTATATATGTATGTATGTGCATGTGCATGTGTAAATGTATATGTGTGTATGAGTATGTGCATGTGCATGTGTAAGTGTATATGTGTGTATGAGTATGTGCATGTGCATGTGTATATGTGTGTATATGTATGTGCATGTATATGTGTAACTCTATGTGTATTTGTGTGTATGTGCATGTATATGTGTATATGTAGGTATGTGCATGTGTGTGTGCATGTGTATATGTGTGTGTACGTATGTGCATATATATGTGTATAATGTATGTATATGCATGTGTATATGTATTCCACATGCATGTGTATGTGGATGCATTTCCATTTGCATCCATGTGCATGCATGTGGATGTGCATATACATGTATTTGCGTATATGTTAATGTGTATATATATATATATATATATATATATATATATATATATATATATATATATATATATATATATATATATATATATATATATATATATATATATATATATATATATGCAATAATGCATGCATGTAAGTCTTTTTATGTGGTTGTAGAAATGTTTGTGCATGTGCATGTGTATATGTGTGTATGTCTAAGTGTATGTGCACATGTATCTATGTGTATATATGTGTGTGTATGTGCATGTGTATATGTGTATATGTGTATATGTGTGAAAGTGCATCTTCATTATGTATAAGTGTATAAGTGCATATCAATAAGTGTGAGTATGCTATCTAATGAAAATAACACAATTCAAATGATATACAAAAAATAGAAATTGTACTTACAACAGTTAGCCATACTTTTTGCTTGGTTAGCTTCTTGAATAACCTGCAATAAAGAGAGAAAGGAGAGAGAGAGAGAGAGAGAGAATTCAAAGAGAGAAAGATGTAGAAAGAGAGAAACAGAGACAGAGGGAGACAATAAGAGAGAGCTTAGGCAAAACAACAAATCTGCATATACTTGCTTCAGCTCGTAAGCGCAGCGCAATTGCGAACGTTGGAGAGCTCTTCGATCAGATGCATGAAAATGCCGATCGAAGAGCCTCCAACGTTTTAATTTTTTTCCGTCAACAGACCATCGTGTAAGCGATGTTACGCATCGAGTTGGCGTCGCATAAGTGACATGTTTTCAGCATCGCTTATGCGACGCCAAAAAACGTTGCTTATGCGACGTAACAAAGCGTCGCTTATGGGACGCTATTTAAAACCATCGTGTTAGCGATGCTGTATGGGAGCGTCGCAGACCGCGTTGCGCCACAAGTCGCAAAACATGCCATTTGGTTCCTCGTTTAATCGATGGTCCGTGTGCGGCGCTCATTACGACGCATGTTGCAATTTTATAGTGACGAAATTCTATCGTCTTAACCGTCGTTATACGCCCGTATTCCTTGTAGTTCCTCCATCTTCTCCTTGTCCTCTTGTTGAACCCACCAAAGGCCTTTAATTAAAATCATCAAGCACCTTGATAAACTAGCCATGGATTATGGGCGATCTTGCAAGGCCTACGTAAATCAAAATAAAAAAACATGTCTTGAAGTAGATATGAATGCCACACAAAGCCAAGAACTTGAGTTTTTCTAGATTTTCAAGATTAAAAGTACAAGCAACCAAGGCATGTGAGGCATCCCTCTCATATGTATCCAAGTGATATAAACCATTACATAATGGATTGCACATCATGATAATATCACCATTGTTGAAATCATGAACCATAAATTTATCATCAACAAAGTATACATGGAGTCATACTTTGGCAATCAATGGAACTGAAATTAAGTTCTTCTTGATACCATGTACATACAGTGCACTTTTCAAGAGAATCACACCTCCATTTGTAGTCATAAGCTCAATTTCTCCTACTCCAATGATAGGATAAGAGGCATTGTTTGCACACTCCACATTTCCTCCTTTGAGTGCATCTTTCAAAGCTACAAAAAACCTTTTGCATGCAGTTATGTGTTTTGAAGCACCACTATCAAAGAAAGAATCTGAATTAGCCACTCACAAGTATACATTTAAAATGCAATGATGCATCATAAATGGATGGTACAAAAGATATCCTTTACTTTTAGCACTATAACCAATAAATATACATTTATTTGCATTATCATCAAGTTTGTGATGTTGTTGTGATGGCACAAAAGCATATGCCCAAACAACCAAACATGTGCATATGACTAACCATTGGTTTATATCCTTTCCAAGCCTCATAAGGAGTGATGATTCTCAATGCTTTTGTAGGGTAGCGATTCAACACATAGTTTGCACACGCTTGTTTCTATCCAAAACTTGTTAGGAAGCTACTTTCCTTTAACCATATATCGTGCCATTTCAAGGTGTTCTATTTTTATGTTGTACAATGACATTTTGCTGAGATGTATATGGCACTGTACATTGATGTGAAACTCCTCTTTCATGAAGAAAGGCATTAAACTCATGCGACATGTATTCACCATTGCAATTTGTGCATAGAGTCAAAAGCTTATTTCTAGAAAACTTTTCAGCCATGGCTAAAAATGCTTTGAAGCAAGAAAATACATCATTATTTGCTTTCATAGGATACACCCATGTATGGTGAGTAGCACCATCAATGAAGGTAACAAAATATGCATGCTTCCCAAAAGATGGAGTCTTGATGGGATCAGATATGTCACTATGAACAAGCTTCGATCTTCTTGTAGTGGGTGTATGACTATCTTTTGAAAAAGAAGCATGATGTATTTTTCCAAGAATGCAACTTTTGCATGCATGTTTTTCAATGGACTCAAGTCTTGGAAAATGAATAACCATGTCCTTCTTTTTCAAGTAGAGCAAACTATTGAAGTTCAAGTAACCAAAATGAGCATGCCAAAACTCCATTTTAGCCATGGAGGAAGTATGAGAAACCAAGTCATTTGATGTAGCCCTCTTGTATATATCCAAGTAATACAAACCATTACATAACGTATCCGACATCACAATAATATCACCATTGCTGAAATCATGAACCATACACTTATCATCAACAAAGTGTACATGAAGTACAACTTTGGCAATCAACAGAGTTGAAATTAAGCTCTTCTTGCTACCAAGTACATACAATACATTTTCAAGAGAGTCACACCTCTATTTTTAGCCATAAGCTCCATTTCTCCTAATCCAATGATAGGATAAGAGGCATTATTTGCACACACCACATGTCATCCTTTGGGTGCATCTTTCAAAGATGCAAAAAATCTTTTGTATGAAGTTATGTGCTTTCAAGCACCATTGTCAAATAACCAGTCCAAATTAGCCTCATTCACAACCATACATTTAGAATGCAATGATACATCATAATGACATGTAACAACACATGCCCAAAAATCTTGAGCCGTGTTGGCTTCATCATTCTTTTCATTTGAAGAATTTTCAACAATAGACATGCCAGATTACTTCTTCTTTTCATCACACTTAGCAAGCTTTCTACAATTATCAATAGTATAACTAGCTTTTCAAAAATATTTGCATCTCTTTTTCATTTGCAAATCAGCATCATTATAGAAATGGGTGGAAAAGGAAGGTTGAGGCTTTGATTTTGATGAACTCAAAGCTGAACCATACTTGTTTTTCCCTTTTTGTGAGATAGAAAGTGCTTGCGTTCCCTCAATCAAACCACTTTTATTCACTCTAGATTGCTCCTCTTGTGAAAGAAGAGACACAACCTGATCAAACACATACATATTTGGATTCCCTTTGGAAACCAAATGGAGAGTAGTGGCAAAGCTTTGAAAATATTCTAGTAATCCTTTCAACAATGGAGAGATGAGTGATGCATCCAAAATAATCTCATCTATGTTTGCCAATTGCTCTTTCAAGTCCTTGATGCATGTCACATACACATCTACAAATTCATTTTCAGCTATACATACATCCTCAAGTTTCTTCCTCAAATATGCAACACGTGATTGATTATGCATGGCATACAAAGAAGAAAGAGTGTCTCATGCCTGTCTCGATGTAGAACATGGCCGAATGTGTGGAACTATATGATGTTTCATAGAAAGCACAATCAATGCATGAGATTGAGCATCTTTTCCATCTCATATAAGTTTCTATTGTGTAGGTGGCGAAGGAGTAACCAGTGTACTTGAAGAAGAAGCTCCATCTATGATAGTAGACTATGAAGTACAAGAATCTCCAGGTCTTCAATGTACACATGCCCTATGTTCCATAGTTCTTTTTTGCAACAAGAACATGTTTCATCATGTAAGACCACATTGAATAGTTGGTCCCATCAAGCTTATCTTTAGCTTGAAGCATGCCAAACAAGTCATTGTTGCCTGTCATTTCAATAAAGAACAAGAATGAGACAAGTTCTTTACTTCAATCGACGTTGAAATTTCAACTCACAATCTATCACTATGATGGCAATTTTGACTTCATGAATAGCTTTGAAATGGGGGTAAAACTTCCATGCAACTGGGGGAAATGCTTCTGAAGTAATTTGCACTATTAAAAGTGCATGCACGCCACGACATGAAAAACTAAAACTTAAGAAGAAGCTCAACTTGCTTTGATACCATTGTTGGGTGTGTGTGTGTGTGTGTGTGTGTGTAGAAGTGCAAGAGACACACAAGAAGAACACACAAGGACCACAAATGTAGCAAGAAACACGGAGGAGATGGATGGCTAGAATAGCTTTCTCTCTTGATGATGAATAGAACTGAAACAAGAGCTGAATAATATCCATAAGTACAAAGTACCATCACATATGAGAGTATCATGTATGTGGTAACATGGGGAAAAAATCTCTATCCAACACTAGAGTAAAAAGTGTCCATGTATAGGGAGAAGGTTCACATCAAAGTTATTCGAGGAGCACATAAGTGTAACAATGTCACCATTAGCATCCATCTCCCTCTTTTTTTTAGAACCTCCTACCCCTTTTTTGTGTGGAGTGAGGCTGCAAGATTTGTGTGAAGTTTCTAGAAAAATCAGGAGACTAGCATGAATTGGTGTTTGTAGTATCACTCAGGTCAAGAAAAAGAAAATTATCTATGTTTTTACATTTAACCTGGGTTTAATCAATTGTCCTTTTTTGCAATACTCTGTATGCAAGGTGCATTTGACAAGGTTGGCGACAAGGCAATCTAAGAGAAGTTATTTGTTCCATGGTTTGCTCCTATAGTTAACACTTCAGAACATAATACATTCACTTATTTATCTATTGTTACATTCTTATGTATATTTGAACGAGTTCCACCCCTTTTGAAGTATGTCAACTTAAATCATTAGGCAATGAAGATGCAATGGCTAGGACAAAAGGTTTAGTTTTTTTTTCGATTTTTGTGGCATAACTTCTTGTGAACCATATCCTTCTATGATCAAGATCCACAAACCCCTGGCTGAGTACGAAAGGACCATGTGAAATAGTATCAGCTCTGTAGAATTGCAGATGGAGCTATGAAATTTTGGCATGCATGATGGGACAAAGGGCTTGGTAATCGCAATCATTTAGAAGTAATTAACTTGTCTATGAACAATTTGCATCATGCATACCTTAGTCCAATACGTAGTATTAATTTTTATAACAAATCCAAGGAGAAACAACGACCCATATTAGAACCAAAAATGGATCAAGGTGATTTAGCTTCCCTCCTATCTCAGAGTTATATCAATTTCCCCATATTTAAGGGAGCCTCAACAAAAGAACCTGATGACCATGTAAAGTGTTTCCTCGCTTTGTGTAAGAGTCGTAGGTTGGAATGATGAACAAATGCCTTTATGGCCCTATTTCCAACAACCTTGGATGGACTCGCTCACAAGTGGTTCAGCCAGTTCATATTGAAGACATGATTTCTCCTACATCATTTCCATTTTTATACATATGAGTGCATCTCCATTTTGTATCCATGAGGCATTCTATGTCCATTTTATATTGTATCTTTTTTTTATTTGGGTACCTTGCCATTTGATTCTACCTATGTATTCCTTCTCCTTCAAGGGGAATTATTCCACATATGATGTACTTTGGAGAGGCCCCTCCAACTCTATATAAGGAGGCCTCTCCCCCCATTCATACTTGGTTAGAAGCTTGAGGAGCCTACTGCATGCTATTGGCAAGCTCACTCTAATCCATGTGAGTTTTCCCATTTCATGGTCTACTCACTTTTGAGACTCACACTCTTTCACTTTGTGAGTACACTCTTCTTCTGATTTTGATTTTGTATGTGTACTCTCTACATGGTACCAAAGCACTAGGTGGAGTTCTTGTTGGTGCATTTGGTGATCATTTTGGTGGTGGTGGTGCTCAAGTTTTCGATGGTTTGCTTTCTCCTCATTGAGAGAACCTGATGCCATCAATTCTTATGCTCTTGGGCCTCCTTTTGCCTATTTGCCCACCCTCCCACCCTTCATTCTTCATCAATTTTTACAACATTTTCCCTCCCTCCCACCCTTGCTACTCGTGTTCTTTGATGATTTATGCTTAGTTTTGTGATGTGCTAAAGCATTGAGTTTGCATCTCATTTGTTTTAAAGTGTCTATAAACACTTTTTGCTTGGGTGGTTTCAAATTTAAAAATTTCATAGAGTATGATGATATGCCAAGCATGTTGTCCCTGTCTTCTTCACCATGAATATAACCTTTTCGCATATGTTGTATGTGCTAATCCTCTTCACATGCAAAGCACTTTTTTGTGAAGCGCCGATGGCGGCGCACAAATTGAGAACTAGAGAACAAAAGGTTCTACACTTACAAAGCAATTTAGGTCGACATCAATCTCATTAATGGATCGAAACACCCTAAATGTGCACCATGCGCCATCTTCAATCACATTTTAGGATGACATGAGAGAACCTCTACACAACATGAATTGCTGATAATCACATGCCCTCGGATTCCGTATACTAGTCTGTGTCACCTTCTTCAACATGTACTTCTTTGACTTTGTTGATGTTCTATTTGCATTGACTGAGAAGGTCCTTGCATGATCATACACTTTCCTTTCTTCTATTCTCTTCTCAGCATGGCATGAGCATTATATCCATATTTTCAATACCGAAAATTGCATAGGCAACTCAACTGGAAGACAATGCGGGCAAGGAGGCACTACTCTTTGGTTGACAGAAAGGGTGCGAGTGAGGGAGGAAGAACACAAGTGGAGAATGAGGATCCTCTATTGCCTAACAGATAGGGAAACTCGGGATGCCTACGCACAACATACAATGAGCGATCATTCGAGGGGAGCATTGTGCTATGCAAAAGAGGTATTTGGACCCATAATTCTGTCTTTTCTATAGTATCCTGCATCATCTTCTCCCACACATATGCTTGGCTGACATGGGCAGATTGGCCTTGCCAAAAGCAAGCGACAATCTAATTACTATACTCTGTTGCGTGTGGTCGAAGGCATGAGCATTTTAGAGCTAAAGAACTCCTTCAACATCACCACGAGTAAGCAACGCAGCTCCCGACATAGCATGCCATCTTAGAGAGAGAGAGAGAGACAGACAGAGAGAGAGAGACAGAGAGAATTCTCTCTACAGCTGAGCTATAGGCAATGATCATTCACTCTTTTATTTTTGAATGTCAAAGGACCACCTACTCGCCAATTTCCTCCCAAGTTCCCTCCTCGCCCAGGCAAAACAGTGCAACGCCATTCCAGTTCTGGGCCACAGAGAGAGAGAGAGACCGACGATGTCTGCCAATTTTTCACGATGAAAATTCATGCCAAGTACATCACAGATTATGTATGCATGTGCACCAATTTTAGCCACTCAAACCATCTCATATGGAAATATCCATAAGTTCTTTGAAGCTAAAGGATTTCAAAGGAGCATTGTCGATGCTAACTTATATGTATATCAAAAAGAGTCCTTAGTTGCAATAATCATCCTCTATGTAGATGACTTGATCTTGATAGACTCAGATAACGAGTGCATCCAATTCATCATCACACAGCTTCACCTTGAGTATTCCATGATAGATCTTGGCCTACTTCACTACTTCTTAGTTATGGAGGTTTGCCAAATAAAAGCAGGCACATTCCTATCACATAAGAAGTACTACTCTAATCTTCTATCTAAATATAACATGGACCAGTGTTGCTCAGTCTCTACACCACTTGATCCAAACATCAAGTTCACACTTGAGGATTTATCATCACTTGTAATTGCGCATACTTATCGACAACTTGTTGTCTCATTACATTACCTAGCCAACACTTGACCAGATATTGTCTATGTAGTTGGGATACTCAATCCGTTTTCATATCAACCTTGTCAGACACATTGGGATGTTGCCCAAAGACTACTTTAATATCTTGCCCTCACTTGACATCATGATCAGATGGGGCATTGAACTCATTGGATATTTAGATTTAGATTGGGCTAGTGATCCTGATTCTTGACAGTCTACTTTTGGGTACATATTCTTGCTTGGTTCATGACCTATCTCTTGGGCAAGTAAGAAGCAACTTACACTTGCTATATCATCCACCAAGTCCGAGTACCAAGCATCCAATTTTGTAGCATGTGAGGTCATCTAGCTTTGATGTTTATTATTTGACATTGGTGTTTTGTAGGTTACTTTGACATGCATCCATGCAAACAACAAGTTAAACTTGGCCATTGCCAAGAATCTAGTGTTCCACGCTTGGATGAAGCACATTGAGATCCAACACCATTTCATCCACAAGAAGCTCGTATCTAACGAGATTACTCTGGAGCAGTGTAACTTTCAAGAAGACCTAGTAGACATGTTCACGAAGGCTCTACCTCCAATTCCACTATAGTGCTTGGTGGAACTCTACAACATTGAACCACTCCAAAATGGAGCTACAAAGGGGATGTTGACGACATGATTTCTCCTACATCATTTCCATTTGTATTCGCATGAGTGCATCTCCATTTTGTATCCAAGAGGCAACCCATTTCCATTTCATTTCAATTTTACATTGTATCTCTTTTGTATTTGGGTACCTTACCATTTGCTTCTACGTGTGTATTCATTCTCCTTCAAGGGGACTATTGTAGAATGTAGGGAGAACCTTTGGAGCAAGAAAAAGAATTCTACTTGAATAAAGCAAGAAGCATCCCTAAAAGATTGGTGATGAAGACAAAGGAGTCTAATGCAAACGAAGCACGGGATCAATATAGCTCAAGAGATAGTGATGAGATAGCTACTAATGAAGGAGAATCCTTTTGTATAAGGGAATCCTCTTGGCCTATTGCAAAGCCAAGATTGGAGTGCAAAAGCACTGAAGATGGAGGAAAGTTCAGACAACTAACCAAAGGAATGAAGGCCAAGTTCAAATAGATAACCAAAGATAAGGAAGCCCTGTAGAGTGAGAGCTGAAGGTTTGAGCCACCCAAACCCGAAAACCCTCTTAGCATACAAAAATTTACCACTATATGATAGAACTTCAAATCCCTACTTGGACGGGGATATGAGAATGTGGTTTTATTAAGTCAAGGAGTAACCTGCATAACTACACTAAAGAATGACCTTTTACCCTTAGTAAATGTATCAAGCCTCAAATTGTATCACACTTAGAGAGAGTGGCATTATCTTGTACATAGCACATTTTCATTTGCCTTCAGATTTTGTAATACTAAAATTAGATGCAAAATAAATCATCCATTGATCTCCTTTCTTTGGATCCTCGAGTGTAGTTAGGACTCTTCTTTACCCTTCCTTTTATTCTACAAACTCTATTTTGTCCGCTCTGGGATAGAGTGAACCTTGATGGTGTGCACTGTACAACTCATAATGTGTCACAAAACTTCGGTACAGTTCTGATGTTCTCGGTCCCATGTTTGGTGGTTTCGGTACCTTTGAGCCCTCTTAGTGGACATGCAATCCAAAGCCTTGCAGTCCTTATTGGCTTCATCAACTCAAAATCCAGTTTCTTTGTTCAATGACAAGTGTAGTTTGGTCTTTCCCCAAGTATCCATTCCACATTTTACAATGGTAGTAAAATCCCAATTCACTCAATTGGCACCTGACATTGCTCGTCACAATAATTGCACACATCCTTTTTGCCACATCTCTCCTTCTCCACCTACCATGGCTTTTTGAAGGACAAACCAAATGTTCTGTTATCTTCTCTCATGCAAAAAGGATAGTCCCTACAACGAAAAGTCCTAATAATTATAGTATAGTGTGTATGCACGAGGAAGAAAGATGATGAAGTGAAGTGGAGATCATGAAGTGAAGTGGCACGAACGAAAGAAAGGTTGAAACATTATATAAGGAACAATTAGGCAATTAGAGGATATATATACATATTCATATGTTTCTAGGTACATATAAACATGCACATAGGCATAGACACTTATTCAAGTGGTCTTAGTTAGGAACAAATTTATGCATTCCCATACTTTGTAGAGAGGAGCAGAGAGCTAGCTTGGGCTAGCATCTAGCATAGAATCTTGCATGTGTGAGAGAGAGCAGTTGCAATAGCAATAGGTATTGTAGAGAAGTTTGTTAGTAGACGCAGCATATTAGTTAGAGGGTTCAAGGCAAGGCTTAGAAGTAAGCTATTGTGTGGAAGGTGTGGAAGTGGAAGACAATAGTAGGAAGCATGGTGAGTGGTGTAAGAGAGGGCTGAGATGTATGCACTCGTGAAGTAGAGGATGTGTAGATAGTGTTGATGGCATGATCGCTCCTACTTCATCTACATTTGTATCCGCATGAGTGCATCTCCATTTTGTATCTAAGAGGCACTCCATTTCTAGTCTATTTCCATTTTGTATTGTATTTCCTTTGTATTTGGGTACCTTGCCATGTGCTTCTACCACTTGTATTCATTCTCCTTGCAAGAGACTTATCCCACATATGATGTACTTTTGAGAGCCCCTCCCAAATCTATATAAGGAGGGCCTCTCCCCTCATTTGTACTTGGTTAGAAGCTTGAGGAGCCTACTCCATGCGCTTGGCAAGCTCATTTCTAATCCACATGAGTTTACCCATTTCATGGTCTACTCATTTTGTGTCTCACACATTCTTTGTTTTGTGAGAGTACTTTACTTTTCAGTTTGCTTCCGCGTGTGTACTCTCTACATGGTATCAAAGCGCTAGGTGGAGATCTTGGTGGTGCATTTGGCAGTTGTTTTGGTGGTGGTGGTGCTTCATTTTGGTGGTGTGCTTTCTCCTCATTAAGAGAGGCCTTTTGCCATCAGTTTTTGGGATTCATTCTACCCATTTGCCCACCCTCCCACCCATTTTCATCATTTCGTACACCTTTTACCCCCACTTTTCCTCTCTCCCACCCTCTTTTATGCGCGCATATTTGCTAGTCTACTTCACATTTACAGATGTTGCGGAGTTGATAATTAGTCTCACGTGTATTGCAGTGTTTATAAACACTTTAGTTCATATTCATCATTAACCTTTTGGCATGACTCTATTATCAAATACCCTTGTGGTAATCGTGTGTTCATTTGATAATCTTTCATGGAGTTGATAATGAATCTCAAGTTCATGTAGTGTTCATAAACACTCTTGAATCTGTTTGACTGTTTGATGTATACAACAAACTAGTGATTTTGCGCATGCAAACATATCATCTATTCAGTTTCAAATGTTGCATTGAGGGATTCGGTTCTTGCATATGTGTCGTTCTCTATAGAGAAAGAGAGCAAGAGTATCTACTGTGCATGCTCCTATTGCACAGCGAGAAGAACAACATCACATAACTCTTCTCCCTCTCTTGGGGAGTATGCGAGCCAAGCAGAGAAAAAAAAACAAAGAGAGACTCTCTCGAGAGAGAGAGTTTAGAATATCGTTTATCTCTCATATATATATATAGAGAGAGAGGCAGATAAAGAATCAGGAGAAACAACAACACGTGCAAAAGACAACATGTACAAAAGAGATTCTTTACAAGAGAAAATCTCTGCAAGCACAACTTCAAGCTGAGGACATGGATCATATGTAGCTAATGCTCCAGTGGTGTCATTCAATAGCAAGGGGGCCAAAGGAATATCGTGGCCATGTTTCAACAATTGCTCCTATTCATCCATTAGTGCAGACCATGTCCTAGCTAGCATAACAGAGAGCGGTCAACTTGAGACCTATCGGATTCTCCAACAAGAGGAAGTGACCTCTCAAATCCTATAGCAATTGAAAGGAGTTTAGAGGGTTATCTCTAGCTGCACAAACCACTTGTGCAGCCCCTTAATAGGCAATCAATCGAGTTGAAGGCTTCTTAACCGTGCATGACTCCCATATGCATAGAAGCAGGAAGAGAGGGCGATCATACAACCTTGCAGAAGGACGAATTCAAAGCAAGAGAGAAAGACACCCACTGTAGCTCATCATCAGGCTGCTTCTACTTTCGGTCCTCCTCTAAACAAAAGAGAGCAATAGAGAATATGGCCCTGAAGTAGCTAAGAGCAAAAGCTTCGGCCATTCTTTGAGCAAAAGAGAGATAGAGAACAAGAAAGCGAAGAGTGCACTATAGCTTCACAGTTGAGAGAGAGCCACCGAGAAAGGAGGATTTCCGCAGCCTTAGATCCATAAGGTGTGGACAACATGCGTACTCATCAATGGTGGCGTTTTTGGACTGCTCACTACCTGTGTCATTCAGCCCTATGGACGTGTCATCAGTGATGATGTAATCAAGCTCGTCTTTTTGGGGCCTGTGATCTCAGGTGGCAGAATCCAAAGTCAGGCATCATCTGCAGAGTCCAACATCTGCATTTTCGACTGCTATTTTAGTGCAGATTGTCAAAAGCAATAGAATTAATCCTCTACTTATGGATTCTATGCAGAGTTTTTTTTTTTAAATAAAGGAAGTTTGGCAATGGGCTACTCTCCCGGACTTGAATTAAATAAAGAAAAGTACAAGAGAAGGGGACTAGTGCCCACGGGACCCCCCAAATCCCACAAAGCAAGGGAAGCTTTTATAGAGCTTAGATAGCATTACAAAGAAGGTTGCAGAGTTGCAGGATCATTCGACATCACTCATGATATCAAAGTTATGCTCACGTGAACATGAGAATAGGCGCGACCATGAGTGTCGATGATGGGTTCATTGCACTTTGGCTAGTAATCTAATGTTCATAGTGCTCTCACCTGATGAAAAAGTGCAACATGTATCTCTCCGTAATTCCTAGAAGTTCTCACACTAATTTTGCAAACCCAATTCACTATTCCTCTAAGGGTTGTTGTGCATACTTTTTCAAGGACCTTTCCCCTCAAAGACTCATTTGGCACTAAGTGCCCTCTCTTGTAAACTCAAGCAATAAAAGAAAAAGTATTGTGTGTGTAGGATTGTGGGATTGGAGGCTAGTCTAAGCCCACCCACAAGTTCTCTTTGAGCATCGACTCTCCCCACTCCACAGTGTCTTTTGTGTACAAGTGAAGGGCTATTCTAAGCCCCCCCTCCCCCCGAAGTGTCTCTTCTAATTCTTGGTGCAAGCAAAGGGATACTCTAAGCCCCCCCTCCCCAAGGAGTTTTTCAGTCTGGTATCAAGTCGTTCATTTCATGCTTTGCCATTATTTCAAAGTAGTATTTTTTGGCAAGTATCTTTGATAGTATTTCTAAACACTTTATCCTCAAAGCTTTGTAATGACCAAAAGTGAAGGTAGCTCATCATCTATGGCTAACTTCTTACCCTCTTTCACCCCTATTTTTATGCCTAAGGATGAACTCCTCAATGGACACAATTACAATCTATGGAAAGATGTCATTCGTGCCTATCTCTACACGAATCTCCTTCATGAGGTAGTAGACGGGTCAGACTGCGAACCTAATAGGGATACCAACTTAGATAATTGGCATGTGTGGAATGTCAAGGACAAAAGAGCTTTAGGTCAGTTATTACTTGCCTGCGACGAATTGAAGAAAGGACATATCATGGACTGTAAGACGTCCAAGGACGTGTGGGATACATTAGCCGCTTTGTATGAAGACAAGACCCCTTGGAAAATATATGCATTAGAGGCCGAGTTTCATAATTTGACCATTCGACCACACAACACTATTACCAAGGTCATAGCCACATTTGAGGACTATCAGCATACATTAGCACTATGTGGTAGGCAAATCTCTAGTGAAGACATGGCCATTAGGCTTCTTAACAAGTTACCTAAGTCATACGAGACATTTGTCACAACTTTGTATAATTGCGGCCAAGTCTTATCTTGGGAAGAGGTTCGTCGACTATTGCTCCTTCACGACTCGCGAGCCAAATCGACTTCCTCCCAGGAATCTGCCATGAAGGCCAAAGGCCCATTCAATAAGGGCAAAACCACAAGTCATCATGCTAGCAATGGATCTAAGCAAGGATCGCATAATTCATCGAAGAAGTTCACCTGTAATTTTTGTGGAAAATCAGGACACTTAGAAAAGTTTTGCTATAAAAAGAAACAATCATCGAAGGCTTCTATGTCTAGGCAAGCATCCAAAGGATCCCAACATAGATCCCACTGCTCGAGTGAGGAACTCTTTATCTCCATAGAAGCCAATGCCCTAGTTACTTCTAGCTCCCCACATGAGTGGATCTTTGACAGCGGAGCTACCTCCCATATGTGCAAAGACAAGGACTCCTTTGAAGAACTCGAAGAGCACACGGGAGAAGTCTATCTCGGCAACAACAAAAGTTTACCCATCGAAGGAAAAGGGAAAGTTCAAATTTCCAACCATCAGGGGGAATGCACGTCTTTATCCAATGTTCTTTTTGTTCCAAATTTATGTATGAATCTGCTTTCCATCAAGGCCATTACAGATCAGGACAAACAATTATGGTTTGATAACACCTCAGTTAAGGTAGTTGATCCCCATACAAAGGATGTCATTGCTCAAGGTATTGAAGAAAAGGGCCTCTATAAGCTATCTTGCTTTGTATCCAAAGAATCAACCTCAACTTTGTGGCACTAGAGATTTGGCCACACTTCTTACTTATCAAAAATCTCTTCATCCCAACTTGTGAAGGGATTGCCAAAGATAGGGCAACTTACTGATGTCTGCCAAGCTTGCACCCAAGGCAAGCAACACAGGGCCCCAGTTCCCAAGGAAGCTTCAACATGAGCGAGGAACCCACTAGCCCTTATCCACATGGACTTATGTGGACCTATGAATACCCCATCCCTGAGTGGATCCCTCTACTTTTATCTTCTAGTAGATGACCACTCTCGCTATGTTTGGGTGTACTTTTTGAAGTCAAAGGCAGACACATTCTCTAAGTTTCAAACTTGGATCAAGGAAGTTGAGAATGAAGCTTCAACTAAAGTCAAAACCATCACATCAGATGGAGGTGGTGAGTTTATCAATCATGACTTTGATAACTTTCTCAACCAAAAAGGAATCAAAAGACAAGTCCCTCAGCCGCACACTCCATCCTAGAATGGAGTAGCTGAAGGGAAGATACGCAGTGTGATGGAAATGACACGAACAATGCTTCATCACAAGGATCTACCCTACAAGTTCTGGGCAGAAGCCGTGCATACTTCCATTCACATTCTTAATCGAGTATTTACAAGTGCATTACAAAACAAAAAACCCTTCGAAGCCTACTATGGAAGAAAACCAAATGTGAAATTACTTTCGAGTCTTTGGTAGTGAAGCTTTTATCCATGTACCAAAAGAAGATAGAAACAAGTTAGAATCAAAGTCCAAGAAACACATATTCATAGGGTACAGTGACCAATCAAAGGCATACCATCTATATGATATGGAAAACCACTCCATCACCATTTCGAAGGATGTGATTTTTAATGAAGCTTCCTCATACTCAAGAAAAGATTCAAGTACAAGTCTTACTCCACCTATCTACACTTGAGAGGGGGACTCAGTATTTCCAAAACCCAACTCAGAAGCAAGTACTTCAAGTCATCCGAGAAGATCTCAAAGACTTATTGACAAGAGACAGCGAGAACAAAGTCATTATGTCAATTATGCCTTAATGCATCAGATTCAACAAATCCCGGAACCATCTCATTATAAAGAAGCTCAAGGACAACCTGAGTGGGAAGAAGCTATGCAAGTAGAAATGGATGCAATTGAGAAGAACAAAACTTGGAATCTTGTACCTAAGCCCACAAATCATCAAGTCATAGGAGTTAAGTGGCTTTATAAAGTTAAGTACAAGTCAGATGGCACATTAGACAAGTACAAAGCAAGGTTAGTAGCTAAGGGATACAAGCAAGAACATGGCATTGACTATGAAAAAACATTTGCTCTACTGCAAGATTCACAACCATAAGAATCATCTTAGCACTAAGTGCTCACTTTAAGTGGCCCATTTACCAGCTGGACATCAAAAGTGCATTTCTCAATGGAGATCTTCAAGAAGAAGTATATGTTGAACAACCTGAAGGCTTCAAAATCAAAGGCAAAGAAGATCAAGTGTACAAGCTTCACAAGGCACTTTACGGACTTAAGCAAGCTCCTAGGGGCTGGTATGAAAAGATTCACAAGTTTTTTGAAGACAAGGGATTTCACAGAAGCAATGCTGATGCTAATCTCTATATCTATCAAAAGGATTCTTTAGTAGCCATCATCATTCTCTATGTAGATGACTTGATCTTGACAAGCTCAGATGAAGAACACATCCAGTTTATCATCACACAGCTTCACCTTGAGTACTCTATGATAGATCTTGGATTACTACGCTACTTCTTGGGTATGGAAATTTGGCAAACAAAAGAAGGTATATTCCTATCACAGAAGATGTAATGCTCTAATATACTTTCCAGATATAACATGGACTAATGTCGCTCAGTTTCTACACCACTTGATCCACACATCAAGCTTACACTGGAGGACTCATCATCACTTGTGGATGTGCATACCTATCGACAGCTAGTTGGCTCATTACTCTATCTTGCCAACACTAGACTAGATATTGCTTATGCAGTTGGTATACTCAATCAGTTTGCACATCAGCCTTGTCAGACTCATTGGGATGCTGCTCAGAGACTACTTTGATACCTTGACATCATGGTCATTGGTATAGAGGGGGCATCGAACTTGCCAGATATTCACATTCTGATTGGGCTAGTGATCCTGATTCTCGACGATCTACTTCTGGGTATATATTCTTGCTTGGCTCAGGACCTATCTCTTGGGCAAGTAAGAAGCAGCCTATAGTTGCTCTATCATCTACCAAGGCCGAGTATCAAGCATCCAGCTTTGCAGCATGTGAGCCCATCTGGCTTCGATGTTTATTATCTGACATTGGTGTTTTGCAGGATACTCCGACATGTATTCGCACGGACAGCCAGTCAGCCTTGGCCATCGCCAAGAATCTAGTGTTCCACGCTCGGATGAAGCACATCGAGATCCAGTACCACTTCATCCGCGAGAAGCTCATATCTCAGGAGATTACTCTGGAGCAGTGTACCTCTCAGGAGAACTTGGCGGACATGTTCACGAAGGCTCTACCTCCGGTTCCGCTTCAGTGCTTGGTGGACCTCTGCAGCATTCAACCGCTCCAAAATGGAGCTGCAGAGGGGGTGTTGACGACATGATCACTCCTACTTCATCTACATTTGTACCCGCATGAGTGCATCTCCATTTTGTATCTAGGAGGCACTCCATTTCTAGTCTATTTCCATTTTATATTGTATTTCCTTTGTATTTGGGTACCTTGCCATGTGCTTCTACCACTTGTATTCATTCTCCTTTCAGGAGACTTATCCCACATATGATGTACTTTTGAGAGCCCCTCCCAAATCTATATAAGGAGTGCCTCTCCCCTCATTTGTACTTGGTTAGAAGCTTGATGAGCCTACTCCATGCTCTTGGCAAGCTCATTTCTATCCACATGAGTTTACCCATTTCATGGTCTATTCATTTTGTGTCTCACACATTCTTTGTTTTGTGAGAGTACTCTACTTTTCATCTTGCTTCCGCGTGCGTACTCTCTACAGATAGGAGCATGCACAATCGAAAGATTGCCATGTGTAGAGAGCTTGTGAAAGGGTAGAGATTCCAAGGCCATGGTCAATAGCTTCAAAGACTTGGCAACGAGAGCTTTAGTGGACTGCACTCTGAGTTGGTTTGCACATAGGGTATCGGTGCATTGTCAAGGAACAATGTGGTGATGGGGACACAAAAAGTGGTTGACATTGTAGAGGATCTACAACAGAGGTGATTGCTGAGATGACTAGGCATTGTGTCACCGATAGCATCCATCTCGCTCCTTTTTTCTGGAACCTCCTACCCCTTTTCCCCATGGAGTGAGGCTCCAAGATTCATGTGAAGTTCTTCGAAAAATCAAGAGACAAGCATGAATTGGTATTTGTGGTATCATTAAGGTTGAGAAAAGGAAAATTATCTATGTCTTTGCATTTAAGCTGGGTTTAATCAATTGTTCTTTTCTGCGACACTTTTATACAAGGTGCATTTGATAAGGTTGGTGGCAAGGCAATATGAGAGTAGTTAGTTATTTCGTGCTCTACTCCTATAATCAGCACTTCAAAACATAATACATTCATTTATTTCATCTTTGTCTACCTTCTTGTGTATATTTGAATGATTTCTACCCCTTTTGAAGTTTTTCAACCTAAAGCATTAGGAAACAAAGGCATCGCAATTGTTGTGGAAGTTTTAGTTTCTGTTCTAATTTATGTGGCATAATTTCTTGCAAAGCATAGTCTGCCATGATCAGGATCCATCAACCCTTGCTCAAGTACAAAAGAACCATGTGAAACAATATCGTCTCCATATAATTGCGGACCAATCTGTACAATGGTAGGTTCCAATCAACGGTGTTCTACATGCGACCATCTACCACGAGGTGGTGCAGTGACTTTTTCTTCAAAATGACATACACTCTATCGTAGAGCCTATGTTAGCATAGGCCATGGCATGCATGCCTATTCCCCAAACAGAGTTCCAACAAATACATTATCTCCACCTGATTCTCTTCTTCCCTGCCCACAAGTGACCCCGATAACCTATTTCGATTGACTCCTTCTCGTAGGAATCCACAACGTCCCCTTCTGTGATCAATGATGGCATTGGTGAATTTCACAAACTGCCTCGGATATGGCTGAAACCAATTCTCAACCTAATGACCATCCATCTTCACCACCACCTATCAATATGATCCATGATGTGTAGACTTCACCCCATCCAACTTCTCCTCCCATGTCTCTAGAAGCATGCCTTGACCCTATCATGGACCAATCCTAATAGTGGGTTGCCCCAACCGAGGAACATCACTCTCCTCCACCTGTCTTCCCCCTCATATTCTCCATCAAAGTATTCTCTTGCCCCTTCTTCGACTTACTCCCCACCCTAGAACCCTGCATCACTTGGCTGGACACTCCCTCCACAATACTCCTCATCCTCTGCACAACTCTGGGTCACCCCTTTGGACCCATCTGTAGGATGGTACTCTACCCATTCTAAGCCCACCGACACCTATTGGTCTTTCAAGGTCAATAAAAATTTTTCCATGAACGACCTCGTGGGTATCAGGTCATTCCTCATGCATGCATAGGAAACGATCATCCACGAGGCTATTTCTTTAGTTCACCATAATCATGACATGGCCGCATTCAATAGTTCGAAGGCATCGATGCCTACACTAATCTGTATGTCCTACATGAGCAAGAAACTCGACATGCATAATATTTTAAGTTTTTTTTTGAATAGGAAGTCCATGAACGAGATGAAGCACTATGGTGCTAATGAGCGACAGAAGGAGCCTATTACTAAATTGAGAGAAGAATGAAGGACTACAGGCTTCCTTATATGAAACAGCTTATAGTTTGACTCAAGCACAATAGGCGAAAGACGTATATGTAGCAAGCTCATCAATACTCAAAAAAACAATCAAACCCTCTCCACTGAAGTTTCATGCATCACTGTTGCAACCATCATCGTTGAACAAATGCCACCAACACACCGTTTTTGCCCTTACCACTGCATGCATCGAACTAAAGATTGCCAACCACACCAGCTGCACCACTCTCAGATGTGATTTTTATGTATAAGAAGAAGTTAGATAACAATTAGATGAGGTGCAAGCCAAACAAGTTTTGTTTGATAGCATGGTTGCTAACTCGCATGCATTGCATGCAGTTTTGCTCGACTAGAGTACACTCTGGTCCTTACTTAATACAACACATAAGTGTCTACAAACCACTTTTTTGGAAGCCTGCGATCTTTTCAAAGCCGATATACAAGAGGACCTCACTCCATCCAAAGAAGACTATGCAAATACTCTTATTTGATCCATACTAGGGTTCGTCTCCTCTGTCTGTGCTAGTGTTAGGGCTATTGGATATCGAACATCGAAATTGAACCTTGCAATCTAAAATTGTATGATGACTTCACCAAAAAGATACACTAAACCATTGTAAATAGAGCGACCCCTTCAAAGTGAATTATCTAATATAATGAATGATCGGTGGTGGTGATACACAATAGTGCAGTGGAGCTCTTGGTGTTGCTTTGGGCACACAAAGTTCATTCACGTAATTGTTCAGTAATTGTGGTATCACCTATCTTGTTTGTTTCCTGCATGCTGGTGCCTCATCTGTTGTTAACATAATTATTGAAGTTGAAAGCCTAAGAGCTTGGTCTTAATTCATGGACTACACTCATAATTTAGCTCACATAGATATGGTCATGTGAAAACATGTTTGTGAAATTCCAAGGATTGAAATGTACTTATCTTGGTGATTTCTAAAAGCTAAAAGAAGAAGATGAATCTCGTAGATTGAGGAAGAAAATTTCCACAACTTTGTTAGTTGAATCAAATTTAAATCATCCCTAAAATCTAGGATCATTTTTAGGTGGATGACTCACTGTATTCAAATTCAAACTCATGTATAAATGCATCTACTTCTTAGTGGTAGTATATGAAGCCTATTTCTAAGAGATTGAGTTGAATCCTTGAGCATACATTGTGCTCTCTTCATGTAGGAGTAGTCCTCCACATTTCCACTATATCATATGCGCAATATTAATACACATTATGATTCATTTCAAAGGACTTGGTGACTCTTTTTGCATATCTAGAAATCTAAGGAAGTAAATTAAGCATCCCTAAAGTCATATTGGCTAGTGTAGAAAAGGTTTCTTACAACACTAACTCATCTCTACATATAACCTATCACCTCTTCACAATGGTATCAGAGCAACTAAGCATCATGGGTGATGGATTCCCCTCATTTAATTGACAAATTAGATTGAGGCAATTACTCAACATGGTCACTCATAATGGAGGCTTATCTACAAGGAAGGAATCTCTATGGTTACATATCTAGAGATGAGATTATGCAAATACTTAGAAGCAAGGGCCAACCAACACAAGAGGAACAGGAAAGGTTAAGTGCATGGTGCTCAAAGGATGCTTTGGCAAGGTCTTACATTCTCAACTCTATCTCTGATTTTTTACTTCCACACATTAGGAATTGCATGGAATTCTCTTGAATCATTCTTCTCATCAAGCACCACGGCAAGGAAGAATCAGTTATGGATGGAGTTTACAAGGCTCAAGAAGATGCCCAAGAAAAGTGTGGCTGACTTTTTGACCAAGATGAAGGACATTGCAGTGTAGCTTGGAAGCATTGGAGAAGTCATTGATGAAGAACAAATAATAAGGCAAGTCATCAATGGTATCAAGGCTGATGACAAATGGGAAGCCTTCATCACAACCATGGATCTTTACATGGACATACAAGTTCCTAATTTCAACAAACTCATGGGACAATTGTTCACAGATGAGAGGAAAATTGGATCCAAAGGTAGAGAAGTGCATATTCATTGGCTATGCACTTAATCATAAAGTTTATATGTTGTAAAATCCAAGCAAAAAAGGTTTCACTGTAATTAAGACTCCAAGGAGAGAAATAAATTCTTGGAACTCTAAAGGCAAAGCCAAAGTGCACGAGTTGAGGGATGTGGCAGAATCCTCTCCAAAAACAATCAGAAGGTCAACTAGAGAGAAGAGAACGATAGAAAGCTATGTTTGTGATACTTCATTGGTTACTAAACATTCTATATATCTAGCACTTGACTCAAATTTTGAAGAATGCTCATCATATGAGGAAGAAAATAAGAAGTGCGAATGGATGAATGTCATGGAGGAAGAGATAGATGCTTTACAAGAAAATCAAACTTGGGAGTTGGTGCCCAAGAATCCATCTATCATAGGTTCAAGGTGGATATACAAGGTAAAGAAAAATTTTGATGGATCTATAAACAAATATAAAGCAAGACTTATGGCCAAAGGATATGCATAAACACAAGCTATTGAGTATGAAGAAACTTTTCACCTGTTGCAAAGATGCTTATCATTAGGGTACTTATGAGTGTTGCATCTCCCTGGAATTGAAAGATTTATCAAATGGATGTAAAAAATGATTTTTTGAATGGATGGATATTTGAGGAGGTATGCATGGCTCAACCTCCTAGTTTTGAAGATTCATCATGTCTTGAATATATGTGCAGGTTAAGAAAAGATTTGTATGGTTTGAAGCAAGCTCCTAAGGCTTGGAATCACTGACTTTGTTAGTTGAAGAATCAAATTTAAATCATCCCTAAAGTCTAGGATCATTTTTAGGTGGATGACTCACTATATTCAAATTCAAACTCATGTATAAATACATCTAGTTCTTAATCTCAGCATATGAAGCCTATTCCTAAGAGATTGAGATGAATCCTTGAGCATACATTGTGGTCTCTTATTGTAGTAGTATTCCTCCATAGATCCATTGTATCATATGTGAAATATTAATACACATTATGATTCATACATCTTGATTACTCACTCTTTGTGTGCTACTATAGTACCTTGAATTAGTTGTTTGTTCTATTTCTCTGTGTGTGAGAATTCAATTAATATAATTTCACTGGAATTAGTTAGATAGAAGTGCTATGTGTCTAGATATGGAGTTTCATTTTCATTGGATCAATATATCTAGAGTTATGGACATTTGAAGTTGTTTATGTCTACACTTCATCTTGTCCTTGAAAAGTCTGGGTCACCCCCAAGACTTGCTAAACTCATTGCTCTCTACATGGTTTAGATAAATTCATCAAATAACTTGCTTAAGTTATCTATAGACTTCAATTATATTTGTGCAAAACATCTCTAGTCAATTCATACGAGGTTATGAGCTCTCAACATTTTTGTGACCATTTCAAAAAATAGAAGGTTTTTTCAGCTCTTGTGAAGTGGAAGTCATCTGTTTTGATGCAGTCATTTGAGAATGATATTCCAAAGGTCTAGATGACTCTTTATGCATACTTTTACAGCTAAGTAAATAGATTAAGTATCCCTAAAGCCATATTTGATGGTGTAGAGTAGGTTTGTTGCAACACCAACTCATCTCTACATATAACCCATCACCTCTTCACAATTAATATTATGTGAACGTAGCAATCTAGCCTTACGTTTATCATCTAATGGTGCAAGATGTGTAATTAGTTAATGTAATCCAGCAAAGATAGTAGTGTGACACACTGTATTTTATGGACAATAAGTGTAAGTCTGAAATTTGATTACGATAAAGGACAGATGGTTGATGAAAGGTCTATTGTTAAAATCTGCACAATCAATGTATCCTTTACAATGCAAAGGAAAAGATTAGGGCCCTATACCCGGATCATGCTCCAATCAAGAACCATTGCTAACCTCCAGTCTGTGGTGCAAGGAAGCACTAGTAGGATAGAGTGGATTGAATCCATAGATGAATTTGTGAATTAGTTGACTATACCGAGTGTAGAAAGATAATGAGTAGATATCGAACAAAGGTTAACTATACTTACATCTTTTTTGCTTTTTGAAACCCTATAGCCTTGCACTGTAATAAAACTTTTTACAAATTAAAGATACTCCAAACTAACACGTGGTATGTATAGAGGACTTGAACCCACAATTAGAATCTCTAGACATCAACTTGTCTATGTGTTCACTATCATGGTACTTCGGAGGTAAATTTGTGTCCAAAACATCTCGGTGCTCTTTGAGAATATAAAAATCTTTTTCTACATCGCCTTCATTACTGCAAACACCATGATATAATCTAATAGGAATTTAGCTAGATCAAACTGGGCAACTACATTGTTATAGTAGAGTGCCTTTTTTGCTTATGCAAAAGCAATCAACTTACCGATGAACTCTTGCATGTAGAATGTTGATATACTTAGGTAGTGATGTGTGTGAAAACACTAGGACCGTTGGGGCACTTTTTTCCCTCTTTAGGAGGTTTTTTTCCCCCGGCTTGTATATACGGTATGTGTTTTGCTATCTATGGGATAATATAGCATTCACATGGAGCTAAGACATCCAGAGGGATTACTTGAGTGGAATAGGTTACTTGGATTGATTTTTCCCAAGCGGGGATCATTACCACTAGATTTTCATGCTTTTTCTGACTCAAGATGGGCTCGTTGATAAGACGTGTGTCCATCAATAGTTTTTCCTTCATGCTTGGTAGTTCATGCATATCTTGATCGAAGAAGAAGCAGCCTATTATGGAAACTTCTAGTTATGAGGCTGAGTATAGGTCCACTTTCACAACAACTATTGAGCGGAGATGCCTTTTGGATAATTTGGGCGTTGGTCAATCTTGTGCCACCAACATCTTTATTGTCATTGAGAGTGCAATGGAAATTTCGAGGAGCCCTATGTTCCATGCTTGCACAAAGCACATTGAGGTGCAATATTATTATGTAAAGGAGATATTATTTGGAAGAGAGATCAATTTGGATTAAGTGCCTATAGAGGATAATGTTGCACAACTTTTCACGTGGGCTCTTCCTAAGGAGAAGCTTGAATCTTTTTATAAATCTTTGGGCTTACTTCCTTTTATGGATTGATTTCTCTGCACATAGCTTGACACTTCCTTAGACATGAGTGTCAGATTTGTGTTCATTCTATCACTCGTAGGGGGGATTTGATGATATATTTTGGTAGTGATTTGTGTGAACACACTTAGGACCTCTGAGACACTTTTTTCCCTCTTTAGGAGGTTTTTCCCACTAGCTTGTATATATACTTATAACCCTCACATGTCACTTATCTTTGTACATTGTCTTTGTAATACATTTTGTATTGTGTTGTGTTCCAAGATTCTTCTTCTTCCTTCTATTGTTAGTGTGCTTCTGTAGTTCTCAAATACCAATAGATAGAATCTATTGCAAGTGAGTCTTAAAAGTTGTGGCATACTCTTGGAGAGTCTATTGTGGCTTCTATGTATTATGTTGCAAGAAATAATAAATTTGGGCTACAATTTTTATTTTCTTAAATTGGGGGAGGAATGCCTCTTGTATTGCCTCATAAGTGGTGAAATGAATAAGCTCATACTCAATTAACCATCTAGTTGCTTCATTTACTAAAGTTGCTTGAAATGCTTTAGCTTTATAATTTGAATTGGTTGTGGCATTGCTTGCTTCTTCTATAACATCATAGTTTATCTCAAAGGACTATACATGGGCATCAGGATTATTGCCTAGAAAGCCTCCAAGCTTTAAGTCACTCCCAATGGAACCAATGATCTACGAAAATCATCATCATCAGAAGCCATCTCAGAGACCTCTATGGAATCATGAGGAGTGTTAGAGAGTAATGGGTACCTTTTAAGATTGATAAAAGAGGGTCTAAAAGCAGGGTTCCAACATTTCTTACATTCAAAGAAATATCCTAAACCAAATACCATTGGTGGGGTTGATTTATTGTAGGGGTCCTAGTGCTTATTTCCTCAAATTCTTAAATTCTTCAAAAGGTGTGGAGATTGGGGCATTGTTCCCAGTTATGGTTGACTTCGGTAGAATTAGGGTCTCTTTCGGTTGGGCTATAGTAAACTCCAAGGGTGTCATGATAACTTTCAATATTTTTATGAATATAGTCTCTCGTGTTGTCGCGATGGAGTCGGATGGTCTTACGATTCGTGTTCCATGCAAAAAATGCTCACACAAGTTACTATTATTTGGCAAAGGGACTTCTCCACTAGACACAAGGGTGTTAATAGACTATTCTACTACCCAAGATGAACTCGTCATACTCAAATGATTGTGAATCTAAACTATTTATGTATCTTCTCTATATTATGGATAATTATTGTCGAGATGCAACATAGGCATAACAACTACAGTGGTTCGATATTGCTAATCCAATCTCAAGTGGTTATGTTGATTTCATCAACCAATCCCCAATAGAAGCACCAATGTCAACCCTCGAGTCTTGTTAGACTACATGTGTACCAGTTTGGATATCTAAAGTTGTATTTATTTATTTATGCATCTTTAGAATTCCTCAAGAAACTCCATCGCTTACTCGTTACCTTTTTGTAATTGTTATACTAAAGTTATAAAGAGATGGTTTGGGAGAAACATAAGAACGGGACAAGGATAGGGAGAGAGCTAGAGAGTGCGGTCAAGACTATGTATGCATAGGAATTTTGTAGATTGATAGAGATGCATACTGAGTTCTGTAGATTGTAATCTTCATTCATATGTAATACGTATTTCTGCATTGTAATAGAAGAGCATCTTTCTATCATTTTTGTTCCAAAATTCTTATGTCTGTGAACTTGTACATTTCTTATCTATGTTGTTATTATAATTAGGGAATAGAAATGCACTGTCTTCTATTTCAGAACTCCCCATTCTATGAACCTTCTTAATGTTGTTATTATAATTAGGGAATAGAAATGCACTGTCTTCTATTTCAGAACTCCCCATTCTATGAACCTTCTTAATGTTGTTATTATAATTAGGGAATAGAAATGCACTGTCTTCTATTTCAGAACTCCCCATTCTATGAACCTTCTTAATGTGATAATTACAACAAACATTTGGAGACCATGATGGGATGGGGTATCACTAAACAATGCTAGGTGAGGAGGCGGGCAACTTAGTAAGCATAATTAGGAAGGGTCTAAAGGCTATCCATGGCAATGGAGAAGGATAATGCCAATATGGTCAAGTAAGTGGTTTTCAAAATATGAAGAGCAACAGGCAATATTTGCATTGCCAAAATCATCTAGTCACAAAATATGGACAATCTGGGAGGTGGAGTTTTTGGAAGTGATCGAATATCAGAACAACTATGGGCTTCGGTAGACAAAGGGGTATTACCATTAACATTGGTGACACAACTACCCATTGGTGACACAACTGCTAGATGTGCAGGCAAATTTTGAAGCAGTAAAGTTGCAAGCAAAAGGTGTAGAAGGATGGCAAGCCAAAGAGGAATCAAATGAGGAACGAGAAAAAGGACCCTAGGATTCACGTGTGGTGTCAGGTCTCTTGGATTCTACTTGGACAGAGCATCTGGGGGAAAAGCAGATGGTACTATGAAGGCAGGTTGGTGTCGTAATCGAGATGGATTCTCAAGAAGATATAAAGCTCAACGAGGACCAATTACCATTGATATCCATTGGCAAAGAGTGGAGGTGTTGGCAAGCTCCAATCAAAATGGCAGTGCCAGTTCATCAAATTAGTAAAATAGAGTTTAATCAGTTTAGTGGAAGAATCGACGACAATCCTGATGTTCATGTTTGTCTTTTTGACATGCAAAATGCTTTGTTGGAAGGAAATCTGGATGATGCCAGGAAATGTCAAGTGTTCCATGCCACTCTTGGAGGTGATGCAATTTGTTGGTTAACTGAATTTGCCCCGGACCATTTTGCAACATATGATGCTTTGAAAACAACATTTTTATGGCAATTTTAGAAGTCCAAAACCATACGTCAATTATTTATTGCATTACAATATATGGTATAGTAGCCAAATCAAATGATTTTGGATTATGCCTCCCTACTCACGAGTACTTTGCATCGGATTCGAGAAGACGAGTGCCCTCTGGAGGATGTGGTGCATGTTGCTTTATCAATGATTTCAATTCCTTATTTAAAGAGAAAATTTGTCTTTTTGCATTGGATGGTACTAGAAATTTGGACCAAATCATATATGCTACTTAACGATTGGAACAAAATTTGAAAGCCACCAATCCAATCTGGCAACAAATGCTAGCGTCAACTGCTTTGGTAGTATCTGATCCATATAGTCAATTATATTGTAAAAAATGTAGAAATGCAGATCACGTAGTGGCTACTTGTGCCTTAAATCAAGTGTACTATGCAATTTGTAACATATTGACCCATGAAATGGAACATTGTAGATATAATACTAGGAATCAAACAATAATGAAAAATCATATTCAATCGAAACTACAATCTAATGGTCGGTATGTGAATAATATTCATCTAAATGACTCTGGCAATCCTCGAGATAGGCAAGAATAAGGCTCTTCGAGAAATGTGGGCCAAGTTAAGACTAACTATCAAGGATATGGGAGAGGATGAAGACTCTTTAATAGCTATTGTTGGGATGAAGCAGAGTATGAGAAAGAAGGCAAGGAACCACAATGTCAAATTTGTCTAGAATTTGAACATATCCATGCCAATTTTTTGGATGCACAAGAGTATGGTAGATGGAAGTAGGAAGCTAGACTTAAGGCCCCAATGAATAACATGATAACCCTAAATTTTGAAGATCCAATAGCTCTAGTAGTTACTCAATCAAGAAAAATTCAAAATAGAGCTGACTCGATATTGCCTCCAGATATTACTGCACAACATCATGTGTATGATCAAGCAATGGGTTTGGTTAAGCAGGATTCGATAGAACATGCTGGCCCAAGTACTATTAGTGAGGATCAGATAGGATTAGCTAACCATTAACTTCAAAGTTTGAAATATTTATATGATTCAAATAGTTCCTAATTAGGACTAGAAATTTATCAACACATAAATGAGCACCCTCTGTTTTGATTGAGGGAGGAGTATATGCCTTTTGAATTTAATGCATTTTTTGTTGAGTGTGGAATAAATTACCAATGCATAATGTTGAATACACCACAATATTAGAATGGTGTTTTAGAGAGGAAAAATATGTCTCTCATGGAGATGGCAATGTGTATGGTCAAAAGTTAGGCTTTACCTGATAGTTTCTAGCTTGATGTTGTAATGTGTATGCATATGTACTTAAAGTGTTTCCTATATAAGCATTAGAATATAAAACTTATTATGAATCTTTACATAGTCACAAGCCATTTGTTCCTCATCTAAATGTTTTTGGTTGTTTGGTAGTAATGCCTGAGCAACAATGCAAGAAATTGGATGATTAGGGTATGAAACATATTTTTATTGGGTTCAATTATGAGAGGAAAGGTTATTGCCTTATCACACACAAGCTAAATGCATTCTAGTTAGCCGTGATGTAGTTTTTGTGGAGGATGTTGTGCAACCTTTACTATCATATATCAAGCATGCATCAATGAGCTCAAAGGATGTGAATGATACATTACCAGCTCTTCTTACTCGAGGATAGTCAAATGTATCTCCCTGAAAGAAAATTTCTAGCCTTTGAGATATTTTATGACATATTTTAGTTGTGCATCTTTTTGAAGGGAGGTTTCCTTGTGTGGCGGCTTTTACTTTTCAAGAGTGTTCTTTTTTGTTTCATTTGACGGCATAAGCATTCACTCGACACTTCCTTCAACCATTCAACTTGTGAAATATTCAAAGATTTGAAATTTTTGCGATCGTCTATTAGTTTGGTCCCTTTAATCAATTTAGAAATAAAAATTAGTCTTGCAAAGGTCTCCTACTTGTGGTTCAATTGGTTAGAAGCTTTATATGAAGTCTGTCTAGAGATTAGGCTCTTTTGCTTTCCCTTGTTCTGGTCAGAAGTCTCTATGTCCAATATTGCCCCCTCCTAAATTCTATCATTCCTAATAGATCCTGAACGCAAATGTTGGGCTTGGGGAAGCATGGTGTTTAAGCACATTAGGGTTTTTGAGCTCTTTCAAAACAAGGTTTGACATACATAAAAAGTGATAGTAGTATGGGTGTATTCCTAAGTGTAGTGAATGGGCAAAAGAAGAAGAAAAAGTGTTTGTGGATGGCCTTTTAGGGTGGCCCTATGCATGCATACTCTAAGTGCAAGAAAAACTGTTGGATTTTGAGGTTTGTGGAAGCATGCAAATAGCACAAGGAAGAAGAAGAAGCTTAGAGCAGAGCACAACAATGAATGAATTACCAAGTGAATGTAAAAAGATAAGTAACCCATTAGGGTTATAGGCACATACACAAGACAGGGGAAAAGAACTCCTAAAGAGGGAAAAAAGTGCCCCCATGGTCCTAAGTGTTATGACATCTAAAAAGAGGCATGCAAATCAACCTTAAATTCAGCAATATGCTTCTCATTAGTACCTATGAGAAGCATGTCATCAACATACACAACAATGATAAAAAGTGCATCATCTACCTGCTTACCATATAAGGTGCTCTTAGTTGGACTATTGTCAAAACCATGTGCAATCAAGTAGGCATGTATCTTTTGATATCAAGCACTTGGTGGTTGCTTCAAACCATATAATCCCTTTTTCAACTTGCACACTTTGTTTTTATGCCTTTTCTACATAAAACCATGGGGCTCAAATACATACACTTCTTTATGTAAGTCACAAGACAAAAAATGCAGTTTTAATATCCAAATGATGTATTTTCTAACCGTGATGAGCTACAAGTGCACAAATGCTATGAAAGGTGGTCATTCCATGTGGGTGTAAAGGTCTCATCAAAATCAATGCCTCTCTCTTGAGCATAACCTTTTGAAACAAGCCTAGCCTTGTCAACTGTTCCATTAGTCTTACATTTTAGCTTGTACACCCATTTAGTAGCCAATGGTGTTTTTGCCTCAAGGAAAATCACATAAATTCCAAGTGCCATTCTTTATAATAGCATCATATTTTGATTGCATGGTAGCCATCCAAATTTCTCAATTTTTTGCTTCATCAAAAGAAACATGCTCATTCTCATCACAAAGACTAGAGGTAGCCATTGCATAGTAATATGATGCAAAGGAGGCACTATATATGAGAGCCTGAACGAGTAGGATATGACAGAGGTGCATCTAATGTTCTATCTCTCAAAGCCTGCACCATCCATTTAGGCATAGTTTTTCCCTCCTCCGTATCAACTCTCTCATGAACATAAATGGAATGATCTTCATCATCCACATATGGAATGAAGTCTCCTTGGTACATGAAAGTAATATCTGAATTGCATATTCCACAAAAGCAACATCGTGACTAACCATCAGAAATATATTTCACTACTTTATCATCCAATTTCCTGCATTGTTTTTCAAACACTAATGCATATGCTAGAAAACCAAAGATACAATGGATTGCATTACTTTAGTGGGACACCTATTAAGTACATATGCTGCACACATAACAACCTCAAGCCAGAAGCTATGTGGTAAAGCTTGACTTTTTACCATACACCTTGCCATCTCCATGAGAGACATGTTCTTTCTTTCAACTTATCCATTTTGTTGAGGTGTATATGAAACTCTACACTGATGTGTTATCCCATTCTTAGCCATAAATGCATTAAAATCAAAAGACATATATACCCCCCTCGATCACAATGGAGGGTGCCCAATTTACATGCTAACATTTTTTCAACCATAATTAGAAACTATTTTAAGCACATAAACACTTTGAACTTTGCTCTCAATGGATACACACATGCATGCCTAAAGAAATCATCAATATAATTCATGAAGTAAAGGTAGTTCACAAAAAAAGGTATTTGTATAGGACCATAAACATCACTATGAACAAGCTGCAATTTTTTTGCAACTCAAATTGAACCATCTTTTGGGAATAAGGAACACTGCATTTTTTCCAAAATATAGCCTTCATAAACATGTTTACAAAGTGCCTCAGAATTGTTTAGAGAGGAAACCATTTTAGATTTTTATAGGCATAGCAAAATAGAAAAATCCAGATGACCAAAGCGTGCATGCCAAAGATTTGCATCTAAGATAGCCTAAGAATCTTTAATTGCACATGTTGAAGCATTCAAAGATTTTGCATAGTCTGTGAGCTAATACAACCCATGTCATTAAATGCTAGAAGCAATAATAACATCGCCATTTGAGAGATCATGAATTGTACATCTGTCCTCAACAAATTCCACAATTGACCCAAGCTTATGTAATGTGGAAAATGACAGAAAAAATTCTTCATCCCTGGTACATAAAAAGCATCTAACAATGTGAAAGAACTACCATCAGTAGTAGCTAGAGTGATCATACCAACTCCCATTACAAGATAAGAAGAGTTATTTGCACATGTGACAATATTCCCTTTAGGGAAAGGCTTAAGTGAATTGAAGAATTGCATTGTAAGGTAACATGTTTGATTGCCATACCATCAAAGTACCAAAAATCTAAGTCTACTGCATACATATACTGCCCATGAGAAGATAAGTCATAACTACATACAATAGTAAATGCTCATTCTTCATTCTAAACAAGATTAGCAGAATCTGTTTTAGGTGTAGAGGTCTCTGCAACGACAATTTCAACCTCTTTCTTCTTTGCCTCTTTCTTCTTTGCCTCTTTCTTCTTTGCCTCTTTTGCAACCAATTCCGAAAAACTCTCTATGACATGATCATTTCCCTTATAGTATTTGCAAAACTGTTTCTGCTTTTGTTTTCTTCTCATCTTTGTCTTCCTTCTTCGATTGTGGAGTGTTAGTAGTTTTTTGCTTACTAGTAGATGAGCTCCATTTACCTTTGCCCTTGTAACTAGCTAAGAAAGCTAGATCTACAACACGCATAATGGACCTCTTCTACTTGGATTAATCTTCCTATAGCAAAACATAGCATAACTACTCAAATGTTAAGGCATTTGGATTGCCTTTCAACATCAATCAAAGAGTAGATGTAAAACTCTTATATGAATTTGAAAGACCATTAAGAACAATTTGCACAAGTGAACTATCTGGCAAGACTTCATAAGCAAAAATCAATTGCTCTTTCAAATCTTTGATCTTTGTTAAAACATTTTCCATTAAATCTCCTTCATTCATATGCTCACTCTCCAACTCTTTTCATATGTAAGCAACATGAGCTTCATTTCTTGCATGGTATAATGTTGTAAGAGCATCCCAAGAGTTTTTTGTTATCTTACAGGAGTGAATATGAGGGATAATGATATGTTTGATAGACAAAGATATCGATGCATGTGCATATGCATCCCTATCAGCCCAACAAACTTGCTTTGTAGTAGGTGCAAGAAGAATCATAGACCTACAAAGAAATTGAAGATGATCATCTTAAACACCATCTGCATCACCTTAAATCACTATATTTACAAGTGTAGTAGGAAATTTTTCAGCACCCTACACAATATTCCATAACCTTTTTGCTAACAATACATGGCACATCATGTATGCCCACAATGGGTAATTAGTACGATCCAAATTATCCTCAACAACGAATATATGGAATACAACATTACTTTTAGCCATGGCTAGTGAATAAATACCCTAATGCAAAAAATTGATTGTTTCTCAAAAAATTGCCAAACATATATATAGGTTTTCACTCGCCAGTACAAGTGTCTTGAAGTTTGCTACTAGATTTGTCACAAACTTCAAGGCACTTGTACTGGCGAGTGAAAACCTATATATATGTTTGGCAAAAAGGGTTAATTTTACTACACACACACATATATATATATATATATCTATATATATATTTGGCACACAGGATTGATTTTCCTACACAATCATTGTAATAAGTGTATTCAAATATTCAAATCAAAATCAAAATTTTGGCAAGTATGCTCACCAATTTCATGTGATTTTGAGATTGTGATAGGAGGGGTGTCAATGATGCCCTAGAGGAAGCACGAACTTGATGTCATACCAATTGTTGGATTGCAAGGTCTATGGAATCACGTGAACAACACAAGGAAGAAGAAGAAGCTTGGAGAATAACACAATACTAAATGTATTATCAAGTGAATGCTAAAATATAAGTGGTCCATTAAGGTTATAGGTGTATATGCAAGCTAGGGGAAAGAACCTCCTAAAGAGGAAAAAAGGTGACCTGATGGTCCTAAGTGTGATCATAAACATCACTACCAAAATATACAAATGGATACTTAATTTTTTATTTCTAGATTACTTGGTAGAGAGACTCTCTTTTTGTGTAACAAGTAATCATATTGAATGGAGTAATCCTTCAATTTCTTGTTCAAGATATCTTTAGATTGACTGGGTTGTTCTTGGATTTCTTGCCGATCTTGATTTTGTGCTAGACCATCTTTATACTTTCCTTTCATTCATTTGATTAAGCCATTTTGGACTTGAAGAAGACTCAATGTATTCAACATGGGCATGCAACTTAAGGTATCTACCACAATGTTGAATTTCCCTTTTTGATGTTTAAATTTGTAATTTAATTCTTGAAATATTATGGCTCACCATGTTTTTCTACCTTTCAAATATAATTTGTTTGCAAACCACTTATATTCTCTTGATCAAAAAGTAAAGTCACTTTAATACCATATAAGTAATAGTGGCACTTCTTTAAAGCATGAATCACAATGAGTGTTTATCCGTCATACGTAGAGTAATATTTTTGAGCTATGTTTATCTTTTTTGTTTCAAAACCTATGGATTGACCTTCTTGAATTAGCACAATACCAATTTCATATGCACTTGCAATTGCTTCAACTATAAAAGGTTTGTTTGGATCAACTATTTGCATAACTAGATAGGGGCTAAAGCTCTGTTGAGTTTTTCCATAATTTAACCTTTATCTTTACTCCATGTAAGAAATTTTGATTATCCTTGACATGTAATCATTCATTCATGGCCTTGAGTTTATCAAGATCTACTTGAATTCCCTTTGAAAAAATACATGACCAAGATACTTTACTTCTAGGTAAAAAAAATGCACACTTGGATTCTTTATGGGAAAGTTTATTTTCTTGAAACACTTTAAAAACTTTTCAGAAGTGTTCGAGATGATCCAAAGAACTTATATTGTACATAAGGAAATAATAATCAACCACGAACATTCCCAACTAAGCCTATAAGATTGTGCTCATTAGTGTCATAAAAATGTGGTTGGGGCATTTGTCAAACCAAAATGGCATGATGAGAAACTCCAAATGCCTGTAATTTGACCAAAAGGTTGCCTTTGGGACATCTTCGACCTTGATCCTAATTTGATTATATATATTGAGATAAATAAAGCTTTAAAAAGACATTTTCTCCTCTTATTTGATTGAACAAGCCATAAACTTGAGGCAGCAAAAAAAATATTTTTATTTGTCATGTTGTTCAAAGCTCGATGGTCAACACATAGGCATATTGAAGCATCTTTCTTTTTTATGAGAATCATGGGAGGTGTTAAACCCAACTCAATGCATAGGTTTGCAAGGGGTGCATAGGTGGCACATGTGGCCATTGGGTGCCCTGAGGTTTGACAAGGGTGCACACTGTATGCTCATAGTTATTCACATTAGTGATGCTTTTTTGAAAATATTGTAGGCCTCAAAAGAGTGAATGAAACCTCTTTGCAGTGGTTTAAATCTATTTTGTAGAAGTCTAATGGTACACACTTGCTATGTTTAATACATTAGGATAATTCAAAAAGTATATGTAAAGCCCTCCCATTTAATGTTTTGTTTTTGGAGCACATGTTTTAAATTCATTGCAAGACAAAAGAGGATCACTCTAGACAACATGATTGTACATAGAAGGAATATTCTATGGGGATTCACTTGATTTAGGACATCATGGCAGTATACAAAGGGTTGGGAAGTGTGCTTAGGGTGGAACAATGTGCCAAGGAGCAGTTGTTTATCCAATGCCAAAGATCTTGGAAGGGACGTGGGAAAACGATACATGGACAAAAGGATGTGTGTGTACGTAGAAAAGGATATGAGAACATATGTTGGCTTATGTTAGAGAATAGATAAACAAATAAGTGATATTGATGTGTAAGATATGTAAGTTTGTGTGCAATCTAATGCATGTAACTTACCAATAGAGAACTTGGAGAGCTGGAGTGAGAGAGGCAATTTCTATGTCATATTGTCATTATGAAAGTATGCCGCCTTTGTCAAGTTTGTTCAAGAAAAAAGAAACTTAATGGAGCATCCTGCATATTATTTCAAGTAGACACTTGAAAGGTTCTCAATGAAGGTATCGTTATTGCTTCCATACTTGAAGAAAGCTTGAGTGTAAGATTTTGGTTGTACTTGGGTTCTTCTTTCCTTGTCCTTAGGTTTTACTCTTGTGTACTTGGAAGTACTTGATGGTACTTGTTGATATATTTAGGTAGTGATGTGTGTGAACACAGTAGGACCACCAGGGCACTTTTTTCCCTCTTTCGGAGGTTTTTTTCCCATGCCTTGTATATATGCCTATAACCCTAATGGGTCACTTATCTTTGTACATTCTCTTGGTAATATATTTAAAATTTTGTGTTGTGCTCCAAGCTTCTTCTTCTTCCTTGTCTTGTTTGTGTACTTTCACAGGCCTCAAACTCCAACTATCGGTATCAGAGCAGCTCAACGCTTCATCTAGGGTGTCATCAACACCCCTCCGGTCAGAGTCTCAAAATCGCACGAAAATTGGGAAGCATACATAGCACAATTAGAACTTCATCTGAGCTCGTTTAGGCCTCTAAATGCACTATCATAGTGCCTATGCAAGCAATTTTGTCTTTTTGTACCAAAGATATATATATATATATATATATATATATATATATATATATATATATATATATATATATATATATATATATATATATATATATATATATATATATATATATATATATATATATATATATATATATATATATATATATACATATATGTGTGTGTGTGCGTGTTTATATATGTTTCAGTCTGCCAATATAAGTGCCTCGAAGTCTGCTACAGGTTAGCAAAACTCGACAGGGTACTTTTGTTCAACTTTTGAGATACAATCATTTTTTTGCATCGGCTGAAAGCAATGATGTATTCCATATGTTGGCTATTGAGGATAAGTTGGATGGTACCAATTACCCATTATGGGCTTATATGATGTGTCATGTATTGGTTGCAAAAGGACTGTGGAATATTGTGCAGAGTGTTGAAAAACATCCTATCACACCTGTAAATACAGTTACCGAAGGTGATGCAGATGGCGTTGAAGATGGTGCTATTCTTTAGATTCCTATTCGTGCTATGATTCCTACTGCATCTATTGTAGAGCAACGTCATTGGTATGGCAGAGATGCTCAGGCACGTGCATTGATAGCCTTGTCTATCAAACATGCTATTAGTCCTCGCATTCCCTCTTATAGAACAGCAAAAGATGCTTGGGATACACTTCCCATTTTATACCAAGCGGAATGAGGCTCGTGTTGCTTACCTCAAAAAATAGTTGGAGATTGAGCACATGAATGAAGGAGATTCCATGGATAGTTTTTTGACAAAGATCAAAGATTTGAAGGAGCAGTTGATTTGTGTTATTAAAGTCTTGCATGACAGTTCACTTGTGTAGTTTGTTCTGAATGGTCTTCTAGATTCATATCAGAGTTTTGCTTCTACTCTTTGGTTGATGATGAAAGGCAATCCAAATGCCTTAACATTTGAAGAGTAAGTTTATGTTCTATTGCAAGAAGATTAGTCTAGGCAGAACAAGTCCATTATGCATGTTGCAGATCAAGCTTTCCTGGCTAGTCAAAAGGGCAAAGGTAAATGGAGCTCATCTACTAGTAAGCAGAAATGTGCTAATTTCACACAATCAAAGAAGTATGAAAAAGAGGAGAAAAAAATAGAAAAGAAGAAATTGTTTTGAAAATACTGTAAATGGAATGATCATTTCATAAAGAGTGGTCCAAAACTGGATACAAAAGAGGCAAAGAAGAAAGAGGCTTGAATGGTTGTTGTAGAGGCCTCTACACCCAAAACAGAGTCTGCTAATCTTATGTAGAACGAAGAATGGGCATTTTCCACTGTTTGTAGTTATGACACATCTTCTCATGAACAGTGTATGTCTACATTAGACTGAGATGTTTGGTACTTTGATAGTGGGACAACCAAACATATTACCTTAGAGTTTAGTTTCTTCACTTCACTTAAGCCTGTCCCTACAAGGAATATTGTCATATGTGCCAACAACTTCTCTCATCCTGTCATAGGAGTTGGTAAGATCATTCTGAGTATTGTTGATTGTAGTTCTTTTACATTGTCAGATGCTTTATTTGTGCCCAGGATCTGAAAAATCTGTTATCAGTTTCAGCATTAGCCAAGATCAGCTTGGTTGTGAAATTTGTTGATGATAGATGTTGTTCATGATCTATCAAATGGTGATGTCATATTGCTGATGGCATTCTATGTCATGGGATGTATAAGCTCATAGACTATGAAAAATCTCCGAATGATTCAACATGTGTAGTACATGATTTAGCATGTCATGTCATGCATGCTTTGGTCATCTATTTTTTGCTAGTTTTTTATGCCTATAGAAATCATAAATGGTGTCCTCTCTACCCAAACTTGAGGCACCTGGTAAACATGTTTGTGAAGGCTGTATTTTGGGCAAAATGCAATGTTCCTCATTCCCAAAAGATGGTTCAGTTCAAGCTACTCAAAAATTGCAGCTTGTTCATAGTGATGGTTGTGGTGCTATGCAGACACCCTCCTTTGGGAACTATCTTTACTTCATGACTTTCATTGATGATTCTTCTAGGCATGCATGGGTATATCCATTGAAAGCAAAGTATGAAGTGTTTATGTGCTCCAAACAGTTTCTGGTTTTGGCTGAAAATTTGTCAGCATGTAAAATGGGTGCCCTCTATTCTAATGGAGGGGGAGAACATATGTCTTTTGCTTTTACTGCATTTTTGAATGAATGTGGGATAAAACATCAGCATACAATTCCATAAACACCTCAATAGAATGGAGTTGCTAAAAGGATGAATAGGTCACTCATGGAGATGGCGAGGTGTATGGTCAAGAGTCATGCTTTACCACATAGTTTCTGGGTTGAGGTTTTTATGTCTGCAGCATATGTACTTAATAGGTGTCCCACTAAAGCACTATAGTCTATCACTCCATATGAGGCTTGGTATGCTCACAAGCCATCTCTTGCTTATCTACGTTTTTTTAGTTGTCTATCATATGCATTAGTGCCTGAACTACAACGTAGGAAATTGGATGATAAAGCATTGAAATGTATTTTTGTTGGGTACAATTTTGAAATCAAAGGCTATCGTCTGTATCATCCACAGACTAAACGCATTTAAGTTAGCCATGATGTTGTTTTTGTGGAAGATGCTATTCAACCATTATTTTCATGTATTAGGGAGACATCAGCTAGCTCCCATATGTATGATACTTTGCTTCCTCTTTTTACATGTGGATAGTCTAGTGCTAGTCCAAATGAGGCAATTTCTCAACCTTTACAGGTTTCACATGATGATGTAGATCATTCCATTTTTTATGTAGATTTACATGATGCACTTGTTGATCAGAAAATTGATATAGAGGAGGTAAAGACTATGCCTAAATGGCTAGTGCAGACTTTGCAGGATAGCAAATTAGATGCATCTCTATCATATTGTACTTGTTGAAGCTCTCATAGTGCTTCTTTTGCATTAGATTTCTATGATATGGCTGTCTCTGGTCTTTGTGATGAGAATGAGACTATTTTGTTTGATGATGCACAAAATTCAGAAAGTTGGATGGCTGCTATGCAATTAGGATATGATGTTATTATGAAAAAATGGTACCTAGTCTTTATGTGACTTACCTCCTGGCAAGAAGGCCATCGGCACTAAGTAAATATACAAGCTGAAGCATAAGCCTGATGGAACAATTGACATGTATAAGGCTATGCTTGTTGCAAAGGGTTATGCTCAAGAAAGAGGCATTGATTTTGATGAGATCTTTGTGACTACATGCCAAATGACTACTGTTCGTAGCATTTTTGCACTTGCAACTCATCATGGTTGGAACAAACATCAATTGGACATTAAAACTACATTTTTAGATGGTGAGTGGCATGAAGAAGTGTATGTTTTTCAGCCCATGGCTTTGTGCAAAAAGGGCATGAAAACAAAGTGTGTAAGTTGAAAAAAGCATTATATGGTTTGAAGCAAGCACCACATGCTTGGTATGAAAAGATACATGCCTACTTGATTGCACATGGTTTTGAGAACATTCCAACTGATAGCACTTATATGTTAAGCGTCCAAATGAGGTGCTTCTGATCATCTTTGTCTATGTTGATGAGGTGCTTCTGATCATCTTTGTCTATTTGGGCATTTACTTTATGCAAGTTGATGGCAGAATAGCCTTGTTTCAAACAAAATGTGTTGACACATTATTGTAGAGTTTTGGCCTTGAAAATTGCAAAACTATTGCCACTCTTATGGAAACAGGTTTAAGCTTGTCTCTTCATGATGTTGGAGATGCATTTGATGTTGTTCTCT
This sequence comes from Ceratopteris richardii, assembly GCA_020310875.1. NCBI lineage: Eukaryota > Viridiplantae > Streptophyta > Polypodiopsida > Polypodiales > Pteridaceae > Ceratopteris > Ceratopteris richardii. Next base: position 99,688,585 of record CM035440.1, read on the forward strand.
ATCAACAAGCTATTAAATGCTTGATTTACTTATGCATTACTTGACCAGATATTCAAATTTTGTCTCACAGGTGAGCAGGTTTATGCATTGCCCATATGTCAAGCATTGGCAGGCGGTTAAGTGCATCTTTTGCTACTTGAGTGGTACCCGGCTACTTGGATTGTTTTATCCCAAGGGGGGATCACTACTACCAGATTTACATGCTTTTTCTATCTCTGACTAGGATGGTTGCTATGACACTCATATGTCCACTAGTGGTTTTTGCTTCATGCTTAGTAGCTCACACATATCTTGGTTGAGCAAGATGTAGCCCACTATGGCCACTTCTAGTTGTGAGGCTGCATATATGGCAGCTTTCACAGTGACTGTTGAGTGTATGTGGCTCAGATGCCTTATGGCTAATTTGGGTGTTGGTCACTCTTTTGCCACAACCATCTTCAGTGATAGTCAGAGCACATTGCCAGTTGTGAGGAACCCTATGTTCCATGCTTGCACTAAGCACATTGAGGTGCACTATCATTATGTAAGGGAGAGGTTCTCTGCTAAAGAGATCAGCTTAGCATATGTGCCCATGTAGGAGAACATTGCAGACATTCTCACAAAGGCTTTGCCTAGGGAGAAGTTTGAAACTTTTTGCAAAGCTTTTGCATGCTTGCACTAAGCACATTGAGGTGCACTATCATTATGTAAGGGAGAGGTTCTCTGCTAAAGAGATCAGCTTAGCATATGTGCCCATGTAGGAGAACATTGCAGACATTCTCACAAAGGCTTTGCCTAGGGAGAAGTTTGAAACTTTTTGCAAAGCTTTTGGCTTACTTCCTTTTGTGGATTGATTCCACATAGCTTGGATTTTCCTTATACATCAATGCCAGCTCCTTGTTCACCACATCACTCCCAAGGGGGATTTGTTGATAGAATTGGACCTCAAACTCCAACAATACTTTCTAGTTTTATCTTCTTCTCCTTCATGGAATTTCCAAGTTCCCTTTCGTTGTTATCTGCTTGTTGCAATCTATCTATTTATCTTTTTCTTCTACAAACGCTCAAACATCCATCCCCAAAGTACCAAAAAAAAAATTGCATGCATGGTACGATAGGCCCAACTCAATATAGAGGAAGAAAGACAACAAGGTCTTGAAAAGATCAAAAGGAGATTCTCAAGGGCATCAATGCCATATTCTCTCAATAGCTAATTTATCTTTCTCCCTAAGAGCCTAATCCAAAGAGCAAGGAGGAGGTATGCAAAGCTCATTATTTCAAGCCAATCTCAAACATTATTTATGTAAAATAATTTCTTCTAAAAGCATTAGAAGGAAGGTTACATGCAGGCCTACCAGCCACCACTCTTCTTCATCATCTTCCATTGAGATATCACTATTGTCAAATTTACATGCTTTTTTTGACTCTGATTGGGCTGGTTGCTATGACACTCGTGCATCCACAAGTGGTTTTTTGCTTCATAGCTCATACATTCTCTTGGTAATACATTTAGTATTGTGTGTTGTGCTTCAAGAAGCTTCTTCTTCCTTGTGTTGTTCGCATGCTTTCGTAGACCTCAAAATTCAACAATTGGTATCAGAGCAGGTCGTTGCTTCATCTAGGGCATCGTTGACATCCCTCCCATCACAGTCATAGAATCACACAAAAATTGGTGTCAAAATTGCAATATGAGCTTTTTTTGCCTCCGAGCGCATTATCACAATGCTTATGCATGAAACTTCATCTTTTTCTGCCAAAGATATATACAAGTTTCGATTCGCCAATAAGCACCTCAAAGTCTGCTACAGGTTTAGCAGATCTTGATAGGGTATTTTAGTTAGTGGCCATGGCTGAAAGTAATGATGTATTTCATATGTTGGTTGTTGGGGATAAGTTGGATCGTACCAATTACCCATTATGGGCTTATATGATGCCTCATGTGTTGGTTTCAAAAGGACTATGGAATATTGTGTAGGGTGTTGGAAAACGTGCTATTACACTTGTAAACACAATTGTTGAAGGTGATACAGATGGCATTGAAGATGGTGATATTCTTAAGGTTCCTGTTTGTGTTGCGATTCCTACTAACTCTACTACAGAGCAACTTCATTGGGATGGTAGAGATGCTCAAACACATGCATAGCCTTGTCTATGAAATGTGCCATTATTCCTCACATTCACTCTTGTAGAACAACAAAGAGTGCTTGGGATACACTTACCACTTATACTAGGCAAGAATTGAGTCTCGTGTTGCTTACCTCCAAAAACAATTGGATAGTGAGCACATGAATGAAGGAGATTCCATGGACAATTTTTTGACAAATATCAAAGATTTGAAAGAGCAGTTGATTTTTGCTGATGAAGTCTTGCCTAACAGTTCACTTGTGTAGACTATTCTGAATTTTCTTCCAGATTCGTATCAGAGTTTTGCTTTTACTCTTTGATTTATGATGAAAGAAATCCAAATGCCTTAACATTTGAGAAGTTGGTCTTTTTTCTATTGTAGGAAGATGAATCTAGGTAGAACAAGTCCATTATGTGTGTTGCAAATCAAGCTTTTCTAGTTACTCAGAAGGACAAAGGTAAATGGAGGACATCTACTAGTAAGCAGAAATCTGCTAATTCTACACAATCAAAGAAGGATGGCAGAGATGAGAAGAAAATAGAAAGGTAGAAATTGTTTTTCAAATAGCGCAAAGGAAATGATCATGTCATATAGAGTTGTCCAAAATTGGCTAGAAAAGAGGCAAAGAAAAAAGAGGCTGGAATGGTTGTTCTAGAAGCCTCTACACGCAAATCAAAGTCTATAAATCTTGTGCAGAATGAAGAATGGGCATTTACTACTATTTATAGTTATGACCCATCTTCTCATGAATAGTGTATGTTTGTAGTAGACTCATGATTTTGGTGCTTTGATAGTGGTGCAACCAAACATATTACCTACAAATGGAGATATCATTATTGCTTCTGGCACTTTATGTTGTGGGTTGTATAAGCTCATAGATTATGCAAAATCTCTGAATGATTTAGTATGTGTAGTTCAATATTCTCATGCTATGTCAGATGCAAAGCTTTGGCATGCACACTTTGGTCATCTGAATTTTTCCAGTGTGCTACACCTGCAAAAATTTAAAATGGTGTCCTCTTTGCCCAAACCTGAGTCACCTGGTAAACATTTCTGTGAAGGCTGTGTTTTGGGCAAAATGCAACATTCCTCCTTCCCAAGAGATGGTTCAGGTCAAGCTACTAAAAACTTGTAGCTTGTTCAGAGTGATGTCTATGGTCCTATGCAGACACCTTCTTTTGGGAACTACCTTTACTTCATGACTTTCATTGATGATTTTTCTAGGCATGCATGGGTGTATCCATTGAAAGTGAAGTCCTAAGTGTTTATGTGCTTCAAACAATTTCTGGTTTTTGGCTGAAAATCTATCGCCATGTAAAATGGGCACCATCCATTCTGATCAAGGCGGGGTATATATGTCTTTTGACTTTAATGCATTTCTGACTCAACGTTGGATGAAACTGGCGTAAAGTGCCATATAAACCTCAATAGAATGGAGTTACTAAAAGGAAGAACATGTCACTCATGGAATTGTCAAGGTGTATTGTTGTATATTATTGAACAATGCATTGCTAAAGTGTTATATTATTAATGTATTAATATGTTTTTGATGTTTCTGATATAGCAGCTGAAGGTTCGTGAGGAGAGTGCAAGGCGTGAAAGGGCGGACATCAATAATACGAATAATTATTATTTAGCTTGTAAATAAACCTGCGTAGAAGGTTCTATTGTTAGAAAAGTAATGGTTAGCATAAGGGTCATTGTAGACCGTAGTTTCTGTTATTGAAAGCAATGGCTTTCTATAAAAGTTATCAACTTTCAGTTTCACGCTTGCTTTTCAAAGCCGCCCTCTTGTAACCACTCTTTTCGACGTAATCAAAATTCCTATAAATACATGCACTCTGTGGACTGTCGAAACAGAGTGCATGGGGGGAGATTGCACCCAATCTGCGTACTTTCTCGTCTCTTGTTGCGCTTATTCTTGTGTGTGTTTTTCTGCGTTCGTAACTTCTGTTTGAGCGTGAGCAAGATCCTGACAACATGTATGGTCAAGAGTCATGATTTACCACATAGTTTTTGGCTTGAGGCTATTATGTCTGTAGCATATGTACTTAATAGGTGTCCCACTAAAGCACTGCAGTCTATCACTCCATATGAGGCTTGGCATGGTTGTAAGTCATCTCTTGCTCACTTGCGTGTCTTTGGTTGTGTGGCATATGCATTAGTGCCTAAACAACAATGTAGGAAATGGGATGATAAAGTAGTGAAATGTATTTATTGTGTATAGTTTAGAAAGCAAAGGCTATCGTCTATATCATCCATATACTAAATGCATTTGGGTTAGCAGTGATTTTTTTTGGAAGATGCTATTCAGCCATTACTTTCATGTACTAAGGAGACATCAGTTAGCTCCAAAGATATGTATGATACTTTGTTACCTCTTTTTATAGGTGGACAGTCTAGTGCTAGTCCAAATGAGGCAATTTCTCATCCTTTACAGGTTTCACATGATGATGCAGGTCATTCCATTTTTTTGTGTAGATTTACATGATGCACTTATTTATGAGAGAACTGATATAGAGGAGGCAAAAACTATGCCTAAATGGCTAGTGCAGATATTGTGAGATAGCAAATTAGATGCACCTCTGCCATATCATACTCATTCAAGCTCTCATAGTGCTTCTTTTGCATCAGATTGCTATGCTATGGTAGCTGCCTCTAGTCTTTGTGATGAGAATGAGCCAGTTTTGTTTAATGAAGCATAAAATTCAGAAAATTGGATGGCTGCTATGCAATCAGTAAATGATGCTATTATGAAAAATGATACTTGGTCTTTATGTGACTTGCCTTTTGGCAAGAAGGCCGTTGGTACTAATTGGGTATACAAGCTAAAGCGTAAGCCTAATGGAATAGTATAGTTGATATGTATAAGGCTAGGCTTCTTGCAAAAGTTTATGCTCAAGAAAGAGGCATCCCAAATAACTACTGTTTGTAGCATCTATGCACTTGCATCTCATCATGGTTGGAATGTACATCAGTTGGACATTAAAATAGCATTTCTGAATGGTGACTTGCATGAAGAAGTGTATGTTTTTCAACCCCGTGGTTTTGCGAAGAAAGGGCATGAAAACAAAGTGTGCAAGTTTTGTGAAGCAAGCGCCACATGCTTGGTATGAAAAAATACTTGCCTATTTGATTACACATGGTTTTGAGAATAGTCCAACTAAGAGAACCTTATACATTAAGCATGCAAATGATGTGCTTCTTATCATTGTTGTCTATATTGATGACATGCTGCTTATTGGTCCTAATGAGAAGCATATTGTTGATTTTAAGGCTGATTTGCATGCCTCATTTGAGATGTCAAATTTGGGGCATTTGCATCATTATTTGGGCATTCTATGCAAGTAGATGGCGGACTAGATTTGTGTCAAAAAAAAATATGTTGACACATTATTGCAGCCTTTTGGCCTTGAAGACTGCAAACCTATTGCCACTCCTATGGAGACATGTTTACAATTGAGTCTTCATGATGTTGGAGATGCATTTGATGTTGTTCTCTATCAGTGGGTTGTTGGATGCTTGATTTATTTATGCATTACTTGGCCAGATATTCAATTTGTTGTCTCACAAATGAGCACGTTTATGCATTGCCTAGGTTTCAAGCATTGGCAGGTGGTTAAGAGCATCTTTCACTACTTGAGTGGTACCCGACTATTGGGATTGTTTTATCCCAAGGGGGATTACTACCACCAGATTTACATGCTTTTTCTAACTCTAATTGGGTTGGTTGCTATGATACTCGTGTGTCCACCAATGGTTTTTGCTTCATGCTTGGTAGCTCATACATTCTCTTGGTAAAAAAATTTCTACGTAGGTAGTTTTGGAAACTATGATTTCTCAAATCCACATCAAATTCACCTCCTTTAAGTTTGTAGCTAGTGAAGATCCCGATGAACATGTAAGGATGTTCCTAGATCAATGTAAAATTAGAGGGCTAATGGGAAGGGAAGATGCTTTTCATGTTCTCTTATCTACTACGTCAAAAGGGATAGCAAATAAAAGATTTGACTAGTTCCCATATAAACATTTTGTGATGTGGGAAAGGATGCCTTTAAGAACTATTTCCAAAAAAGTAATTTCATCGAAGACATCATTGAATGTTAGAAAGTCTATGGTTGAGTGCAAGTGAGATCTTTCTTGAGTTTTCCACAAGATCCAAGGCACTCATGGTCAAACTCCAAATCAAGACATACAAGGGCTTAGCAATCATTATGTACATGTGGATAAGCCTATGGTAATATCCACAAAGGCCCATCAAAGCTTGACTTCCTTAACATTCCTATTTTTTGGTAGATTCACTATCACCTTGTTGTTATCTTCATCCGTCAAAATTCCATTATTTGAGGCAATATGTCCCAAGATTTTGCTTTGTCTTACCACGAAGATGCATTTTTCTGGATTTAATGAGACTTTATATTGTTTGCATTTAGTGAACAACTTTTCCAACATAGGAATATGCTTAGGTATTAGTGAAAAATATGCACATAAGTCATCCACATAAACCTCCAAAGATTTTTGAGGAAATTCTTTGAATACATGACACATCAATCTTTGAAAAGCAACAAGGCTATTTGTTAGAACAAATGGCATAACATTGAAATCATATATCCCCTATGAATGAAACATCGATAATAACTATAATGCCCCATGAAATATTGTACTTCCTTGACATTCTTTGGCCTACGTAGCTCTGTGATAGCTCTAACCTTATCCTCATCCGTGGATATTCCATTCTTTGACACTATGTGGCGTAGAATCTTACCTTTCCTTACCATAAAAACACACTTTTCTAGGTTCAGGCAGACCTGATATTCTCTACATTTGTCAAAGATGTGTCTTAGCTCAGGTATATGTGTTTGTCTAATGTTGGGGTGAGCACATAGGTCATCAACGCAGACTTCCAAGTTTTTTACACAATAACTCTTTAACACAATGATGCTATGATATTTGCACAAGAATGTGATTCTTGTCAGAGATGTGGCGCCAAGCCCAAGAAAAAAACACATAATCTTCTGTTAGTCTCCACTATGTGGCAATAATTTGAGAAGTTGGGATTGGATTTCATCGATCCCATTTATCATGCATCCCTTTCTAAAAGAGTAAATAATTTGCTTATTGCAACAGGCAATGCTATAAAATGGGATGAGGCTATTTCTTCATGGGATTGTACTACAAAAATTATTGCCCGATTTCTTGTATGCTAACATCTTTTGCAGATATGAGTGCCCGCTAGATACTTGCATTGAGTAGAGAACACATTTTATTACTAAAGTTTGTATGCTGCTTTAAATAGGTACAAAATTCTCCACCGAACTTCATGTGCTTACTCTATGAGATGAATGGTTAGATAAAGTCCACTAACAAGGTACTAATAGCTCTACTAAAAAAGAAGTATAGTTTGAGGCCTACAAATTGAGGGATTGCCTATTTAGGAACTCTAAAGGCATATTCAATAGCCACTACAACATATGAGGGGCATACCGATGTTGTCCATACCAACGGTCATGCCTCGACGTCGGTATGACCGTTGAAATGCTTGAAAAACCATGGATGCAATACCGACGGTAACCGTCGGTATAGGCATCGGTAATTTATTGGAAATTATCGACGCTCATACTGACACTTATAACACAATGTTTTAACCGGATCCGAAAGCAAAAATTCAACATTTGCTTGCATTTTGAATGAAAGTCTGCTACTGTCGAGTTTGCGCGCACGAACTACATTCTAAGCATATTGTGTACACACATCTCTCTCTCTTTCTCTATCTTTTGTATATGACAATATACTTTGCTTTATAAAATCATGTTTTTGTTGCATGTCACACATGTCACATGTACTGAGTTTTTCTTGGGCAGAATGTGTTGTCTTTGGCTACACAACAGCATGGGAATGTTGCTGTAGCAAGAGACAACACACTCTGCCCAAAATTTTTTTTGCAGATATGGTCGTCAGTATAGGCGACGGTATAAGCGTCGGTATCCCCAGGCACATATTGATGCTTATACCAACTATTTTGCCCAGGGGCATACCATGGCTTATATCGATGCTTATACCATCGTTTATATTGATGCTTATATCGATGCTTATACCAACGCTTATATCGATGCTTATACCGACGCTTATACTGATGCTCATACCGATGCTTATACCGGCGCTTTGTTTTCTATCCCTACACCGACCCTTATATTGACGTCGGGGAAAAATCGCACCCGTTCATTTTCCTTGATAGAAGCCTCGGTATACGCCTGATATATTGTAGTGAGCATGTAAGAAGACTAGATGATATTCCCCATTCAAATTGGTGCATACACTCCTTATTGAACCATTTGATTTGTTGCATGGATCCCTGAGGAACAATTTGATTTGTTGCGTGGATCCCTGAGGATGGAAGTTGGGGAAGAAATGAGGATGGAAGTTGCGGCAAAAAAGAGGGCTCATCCAGTCTCTATAAAGCTATCATCACCGAATAGATTTGAGGAATTTATATTGGAAGAAAAGAGGAAATTGTATGAAATACAAGCAAAAAGGAAGAAAGAGCATGAAAAAAAAATTTAGAAAGCATAACTTCTCCTACGCTTAGACAAATTTTGCGCAATTTTCTAACATTTTTTATAGTTTTTTTTAATATATACGAATTTTTCAGCCACTTTTCTTCACATTCAAAGATAGAGAGAGAGATAAGAAAAAAAACAGCTCGGCTTCCCCTTCCCCTCCCTCCATCCTCTCCCCCCTTCCCCTCACTCAATACACTCCCCCCCCCCCTTAACATGCTCTACCCTCCTTACCACGACTTGCTCTACCCCCCCCCCCCCCCTCCCACAAAAAAAAACTTTGTATGCATGGATTTATTCTTCCCCCTTCAATTTATATTTTATTTTCTTTTGTTTTAGTTAGTCAATCATCCTTTCCTTTTTTTGCTTTTCACACTACACACTGTCAAGGGCTCTAAAATAGATTTTGAAAGGCATTTTCAATGATCTTGGTGCTATTTTTTGGGAATTCAAAGTCACTCATGTGATGGATTTCCTCTCATTCTCATCTTTTCCTCTTCTCGTGCTAAAGAAACATCCACATGGTTCTTTTTTCTTTTAGCACATGGTTCACATGACATATTTCATCTCCCACCACCCATACGTAATACCTATTTCACATGTCCACTCTCCATACAACCTCATTTCAAGGGTTTTCGCTACTTTCCTTGCCCCCCCCCCTACCCCCTAGCTCCCCACACCTACCCCTCCTCCCCTTACTCCCCCTTAAGTTGACATCCCTAAACTATCTATCCCATCCCTATCCCCCATTGCCCCCCCCCTACCCCCTAGCTCCCCACACCTACCCCTCCTCCCCTTACACCCCCTTAAGTTGACATCCCTAAACTATCTATCCCATCCCTATCCCCCATTGCCCCCCACACCTAAACCCTGCTTGCATCCCCTCACTCGACACCTCTACCTCATCTACTTCCTATCCCCAACCCCTCCCTTACCCCTCTTCCCCTCCCCTATCCCTTCCCATACCCCCTGCGTCTACCTTACCCTAAACGCTTTGCCCCGGCCCTCATATGTGTCCATCCCCTTTTGGCCTCTTTCTTTGCTTACAAGCTTCATCTATCTCTCCTCATATTTGGATTCCATGTAGTGTCTAAAGAGCTTTTGGTTTTTCTCGATTCATGTGATTACCTTCCTATGGCTTCCCCATGTTTTCCCCATGTAACTTCTTTCTCCATGTAGGAGTTATTGTAACTCCACCCTTCGGACTCAAGAGCTCCTTCCCCCAACATAGGTACCACATCCCCCCCTCCCCACCCACCCACCTACTATGGCTTCTTGACCTTGAACCGAGCTACCCCTTTGGTTTCTTTTTCCTATTTGTCTTTCCATACTCATCCTCTTTGACCATAAAGAGCACCTTGCATCGTTTCCCCACCTCACCTACCCCTCCCTCTAACCCTCCCCCATCATAAATTAATGTGATCCCTCCTAGCGAGTCCCTCTTCACCTCCACATAGCCATCCCCTTCCCCAACCGCGCTAGCCCCTCTTCGGCGGTTTTCCTTTGTCAAGCTTGTATGTGGTTGTTAGGACACCACATGGAAATTGCACTCAACTATTTATTGTAAATATTGGGTTACTAGAAGAGGCATCCTCAACATTTGTTTTGAATAACCACTTCATTCGTTGAAAGGATGTGTCCATATTATTGCACCCGTGTTAAGCCCAAAGTCTCAAGTGCCCATATTTTTGTATAGCCGAGGAGAAGGTCTACACTAGTATCTGTCAAGCTAGAGTGAGGAAAAAAGGGGATTGAGCTTGCAAAATCTTGTGCTAGGAAAGTACTATTATAATGAAGTATGAAGAAGAAGAATACATGTTGGATTAACGTGGTGTGATTTCTTGCTCCAAAACCCTTTGCTATTGAAAAATCTTTGGAAGCCAAAAGCAAACATTGGCGACCATGATAGATGGGACTGCTTTACTACACAAAAAGCAAACTAGACAAAACGCAAACATTGGTGACCGTGATGGGATGGGACTACGTTACTAGACAAAAAAAAGTGCATAGTGTAAAGAAGCTAATGCAGAATGCGAAAGCATCAATCTAGAAAAGGGTATTTGTAGAAAAGGGTATTTGTAGTATAAACAAGATAAGACTCCAAAACCAGTTAAATGAAGTGGGGAATCCTTTTGATAGGTAAAGAAACCCATAGAGGAGAAGACACTCAAGAGTGATAAAAAAAAATCTAGAGAAACCAGAATATGGGGTATGAAAGTTATAGAAGACATATCAATCATGGCCAATTATTGCATATGCATGGTTTAACTTTTTCTAACTTTAATGATTCTCTCACACATGATCTAGATATACATGTTTGGACATTCAAAGTCAATTTCACAGTCTTTAATGGAATCCAATTGATGAACGAAAGTGCCAAGAATTCACAATAACTTTAGGAGGAGATGTAGTCAAGTGGCTTATCGAATATCCAGCTAACCATTTTGCTACCTATGAAGCACTAAAAATAGTTTTCTTAGGTTCAAATGAGCCAAAACACCCAAAAAAATATTCTCAACACTTTGGTGCATGAAACAACAGCTGAGATAGCTTAAGAATTGATTTTTCAAGGACCATTGCCCTTATTATGGGAAAAGGTCTGGCTATATGTTATAGAGCTTAGCCAAACCTTGAATGAAATTAGAACTATAGCATTATCACTTGAATAGAAACTTGGACTCAATCCCACTGAATCCATTGTAATTATTGATATGATGACTCTAACACTCCTAACATTGTCAATACCACAAGATCAAGCCAAATTGCAACATAATAAATGTCATAATTTCAGTTGTCCTGCAACAACACGTGCATCAAACCAAAGGTTCTATGGTATATGTAACATGTAGAACCATACACTAAGGATTACCATTACAATTGGTGGAATAATGCTTCGCTAGCCACTACAAATCACGTATAGGTTGATTATCATGGAGGATGGTGGAATCAATATCCTGCATGGGTGAATATAGTAGCAAAAACCTTAAAGGAGTATCTAGGCCTAACCAAAATCAAGGTGGTAACCCATCCCAATAGAAATAGGATTATTGAGGTTATACTCCACATCATAGGAACTTTAATAGAAATACTGATAATCGATGGGACAAATGAGGTCTGGCATGTAACTTTTGTTTATAAATCGATCATATATGATCTAAGTGCCTAAATGCTAGAGAATATGATTGTAGGAAATGAGAACAACAAATGAGGCCACCCGCCAACATGGTGGAATTAACCTACATTGGAATTCCCAACAACATCTAGTGTGCAAGAACAATATGCTATTTAGCAAGCTTTTGAAGTGGTAGCTAGTGACAACTCAATTAGGGATGCAATATGCTCCCCAAAATTCCCAACAACATCTAGTGTGCAGGAACAATATGCTATTGATTAGAAAGCTTCTAAAGTGGCAGCTAATGGCCTTGCATTTTTCCAAGCACTGGTACCATCCACTATGGTGCCAGCTCTAGAATATGCAAAAGAAGTTCCACAAGGATTTCTTCTTGTACTGGAGTCATGAAAAGATAAATGAAGGAATCATATATCATAGAAATAAAAAATAAGATTAAACCTAATGATGCAGAATGCAAAACTACTGATATCGATTCCAAAATTTGGCAATTATTGAAAGCCAATGCAACCATCCAATTTCCATTGTGACTAATGTTGGACTTAATACTTGGCTTCCATACCTGTCTATTGTTGAAGCCAGTCAGAAAATAAATCACAACCACAAATATTCCCCTAAAGTCTAGGTGAACCAAATAGAAGTATAGAAGGAAACTCTTGTAGAGTATGTTGTATCATTAGTCACTATGTTCTACAAACATAAACCTTCACTAATGTATTAGTTGATGGAGGCTCTAGCGTTAACATTACTACCCTTCCCATCTACTAGTGTATGGGCTAGAAAGACATCCAATCGGCTCTCTTTTATATTCAAAGGGAAGATCAGTCTTGAGTGCATCTAGTTGGTCTTGTCTGAATATTCCTATCCAAGTGCAGCAAGCAACATTCAAGATGAATTTTGTAGTCATTGAATTAACAGAAAGAAAGATGAATATAACTTGTTATTTGTTCAAACTTGGTAGAATCAAGCTAAAGTTCACCAAAATTGGGGTACTCAAACATGAATATCTCACAAGGGTAATCATATGTATCGACCCAAGTACAACTATGCTCAAAAGATTGCTTAGAAGTATTAGTTGAGCCACCGCACATGCTAGATGGTCTTTGTGAGGATCAATAAGTGAATTTCTTGGAAGCAAATCGTGATCTTTGTTCAGTATGATTGATCGACACGAATGCAACAGTTTCATAATATTGGCGCACTGGACCAATCACAACTTTCATATAAGTGAAAAAAGATTTACCTTCAATAAATAGGATTGAGTTGTTACATAATATGGAAGATGCATGGGAAGAAAATAGTATCTACATTCAAGAAGATCAGCTCTAAGTGTGTAACATAGGCACCAAAGAACACCCAAGGATGATAAAAATATGTGCCAAACTTACCAGTGGCCTTTGGAATAGATTTACTAGCACTAATGCAAAATTTTACAAACATGTTCGCTTGAGATTACAAGGATATGCAAGGATCCTCATCTCTATCAACATCTGATAGAGCTTAAACCAGACATTTCCTCAATTATTCAAAAGTGGTACCTAGTGAATTCCAACTACACCAAATTGGTAAAGGAAGAGATAGATAGACTACTCCGAGTGGGATGCATTGTGCCTACAAAAGTATCCAAAATGGATTTCGCCTATTGTTATACTATGAAAGAAAAACAAGCAGCTAGGTATCTGTATAGATAATAAAAAAATTGAATGCTACTACTATTCCAAATCCATTCCCATTGCCTTTTTTGGATATAGTGCTTGAAAAAGTTGTAGGCAAGGAAATATATTCTTTCTTGGATGCCTCTCTTGTCGAACTTATAGCCCTCAGAGTATTATGTTCTTTCCATCATCATTTGGGCTTGCTCAAGCCTCATTTGAGGTTTTCTAGGATTTTCAATGCTTAGCAAGAATTCTTAGCTTTACATGCCTTTTTTTCTTTTAATTGCAGTGCCTTTTTGGATTGGATGTATTGAAAATAGCTAAGCTTTATTGTATTCTATTGATCAATTGTATTTTGGCCCTTCGATTTGTATTTAAGGGTACTCTTGTTATAGATTCTCCCTTCCATTTCCCTCCCCCTCCCTTCCCCTCTCTTTTTTTTTTTGTAGCATGTCTATCTCTCCCTGTATTGTAGGTGCTCTTCAATGGTTGCATCTCGTAATGTTTTTTTATATTACTACTTTGAGATTATCTTTTTTGTCTCCCAGGCAAAGATCGCTTTAGTGTTTGGAAACAATTGTGTCCAAGTATGTGCACAAGTTGGCAAGGGATGCATAAGTCGTGCACATGTGGCCAATGGGTCTGCCAAGGTATGAGAAGGGTGTATAGGTAGTGCAAAATGTATGCTCAAGATTATTTACATTGCAAAATTGTATTTTGAGATATTGGAGGCCTCAAAGAGTGTACATGAACCCTCCCTTGCCATAGTTTAATCGTGTTTTACAGTGTTCGAATGCTACATACTTGCTATGTTGGATATTATAGGAAAAGTTAAATGTATATGTAAAAGCTCCCCATTTAGTTATTTTTTGGAGTAAGTGTTCTAGACTGGGACAAAAGAGGATCGCTCTAGAAAAGAGGATTGCATGTAGAAGGAACATTATATGGGGATTCACTTGGTCTAGGACATCATGAAAATATACAAAAGGTTGGGCAGTTTGTGTGATCAAAGTGGGAAAATGTGCCGAGGAGTGGTTAGTTATCCAATGCCAAAGATCACATAATAGACATGGGAAAATAAAACATGGACAAAAGGAGAAGCGTGCATAGATAGTAAAGGATCTAAGACCATAAATTGGATTATGTTAGAGAATAGAAAAAATATTAAGTGATATTGGTGTGTGCACTATGTGCATTTATGTGTTATCTAGTGTGTGTAGCTTATCGATAGAGAACTTGGAGATCTAGATTGAGAGAGACATTCTTATCTACCATACTTTGATTCTGTTAATCTACTACTATCAACTATGTTCAAGAAGAAGACAATTCAATGGAGAATCCTGCATAATATTCCAAGGTGATACTTGCAAGGTTCTTGGTAAAGGCATGGCTATTGCTTGCATATTTGGAGAAAGCTTGAGTGTAATAATATTGCATAGAGTCAAGCTAGGTGGCCAATGAAGGTTCTTGGTAAAGGCATGGCTATTGCTTGCATATTTGGAGAAAGGTTGAGTGCAATAATATTGCATAGAGTCAAGCTAGGTGGCCAAGCTCTTGTGTACTTGGAATTACTTGGTGGTGATTTCTAGTTTTTTCTTCTTTTGCTATGAGGCGTTTCTAGGTTCTCTTTTTTCCGAATCCGCTTATTGTCCAAATTAAGTGTACATTTCTTACGGGTGCAATCTGTTTGTTTCTGTGTTTCTTCTACAAACACTCAAACGTCCAACATAGGCGCATTTAGCTATCTTTGTTTTTCATGAGAAGGATGGGAGATGATTGGTTTTTTCTACTCTAGTGTCACTACCTATCGATCAACAAATGTAGCAAATCTAGTCACTCTGGGTTGGATTTTCTCCATGATCAGACTCACCAATCTCTACAAATCAGCTTGCCTCCACTCAACAACTCTGCTCACTTTCTGCATTCTCTATACCCCTTGATCTCTATGCGCATTTTATCACTCTGTGCATATCTCTTCTCTAGGCATGCGTGTACATACCAATCCATCTGCCTCTGTATATCACACTCAAATCCTTCTATCTCTATCTCCTATGGATGCAATCTATCACTATTGACGTGATTTTGCACAACTACTCCTCACAAGATGCGATGTGCTATAATGCTATGTGATCTATGACCCAATGATGCCTCAAACTTCTCTTATGTCTTGTTTTATAGAGGGAAGATTCTAGTCTATCGAGCACCTTCAAGACTATGTTCCTTTTGTGTCTCCATGTTGTACCATCATCATTCGACGTGTCACTGCAAGAAACTTGAGCATTTGCAAGGGTGAGATGTGGGAATATGTATTAGGATTGGCACATCCACCCAAGAAGGCATTGTCGATGGGAAAAGGATCATTGGTGGGGAGAAGGATGGAATGTAGTTAAGATGATGGATGTCTCCACATACAGTGGGGTTGTGTGGGAAAAACTACCAAGGATTCAAAAAAGAAGAAGGCATAAATGGAAGACCGAACTTCACTATAACCGTGAGTCTCTGGACCACTAAAATACTGGAACGTCGGGCAATGTAGAACACCAAAAGATTTTGAAATCACCTCGCCATTGAAAGTCAGTGGAGAACATTCAAATATTTTGGGTGTTGAACTTGCTAAACATTGAAACATCAAAATTTTTCCAAAACTCTTTGCCCCGAATTACAATTGCCTCAAACTTATGGTTCAAAGTCCTTTTGTGCAAAGTTACACTTTGAAGGTTCTATAGATGCCCACCACCAAAGGACGCTCTGCCTGAAGCAGACAAAAACCATGGTTTGGGAGCTCAAGTTAGAGGAAGAGGAGTCCGAACTACACTCGAAAATTGAAAGAAGGTGGATCATTGGGATTTATTAAGCGAGTGTGCAAAAAAATATTTTTAAGTCTTTGCAAGAACATAATTATGAGGGTGGCCTAAATATAGCATACAAAAATTGGTGAAAAATAGAAGTGATATGGTCTAAACTTTATAAGGCTTGATCATGGAAACATTCATAAGTGGAAGGGGCTTATCCTATAGAGTTGCAATCCAAATTACACCTTGGTTTAGCAAAATAACTACTTTATAAGGTCCTTCCCCAAAATTGCCCAATTTATAGGCCGGGTTGTTCCTTGAGGTCACATGAATGCTTATTGAATGAACAGTTGATATGGGTCCTTATCGTTCAGAAGTTGTAACTAATCTTCTGTATTGCCTTTGCACTCCTCCTACATTGGACTCTTCTTTCCTCTTGGCTTGTCGTATATGGGCTTTCCTAACCCTATGACTTCCACTCTAGAACCTTGTCCGATGATATTGCACTACAAATTGTAGTATAACATAGAGGAGACTTGACACTCATCCAACTTAATTGATCCTCATCCTCAAAGATGCCATTTAACTCCAGAGAATCTAGCTCTATTTCTTAATTTAATGAGGCGGCAATCTCTCTCCTCGCATGGTCAGGTCTTGTCTCCATGTTTAGTTGTTTGAACACATCTTGGTCATGCATCCACATGAAATTGCACCCCCAATCATGGATCACCTTAGCATACTAGAGCCAAGTTCATCCAAGGAGTAGAGGAAACCCACCTGGTAAGAGAGGAAGCCTAAGGACTACGAAGTCCAATGTAAACACAAATCCCTACATCGTTAGGACAACTTATTCAACTATTCTAATAGGCTTTACCTTACTCTAATCTACCATGGTCATTCGTAACTGCATGGAGTCCTAATCTCTGCATTGTTGCCTTGGGCATGAGGTTGATACCTGATCTACCATCAATGATAACTCCCATTATCTCATGACCGATGACCTTTGTTGGGGCACATAGGGAAGTTACAAGGTTAAGCATCTCACTCCAAAATTGAGCATCCATTCTCAATAAATTGTATAGGCTTATCTTCTAATAGGTGCTCTTTAATATGTTATTGATAGAGAGAGGAGTCGTGGGTATGATCACTGCTAGTTATGGAGCTTTGTTCTCCATGTCCTATCGAGCCGTTCGAACCATGTCCTTTCCATTCGCGCGGGATAGGAAAATACAGTAATTATGAAAATACAAAATGCCAATCCGGCGGCTTACAACTCCAAGACTTGTTCCTTTTCCTTATTCTTCCCCATGTCAAAAGTCTAGTTAGAAGTCTCTATTGGAGTTCACTCACATGTTCCTTCCTTCAAAGCTTCCTCTAGCAGGTTGGATGTCTTCTCCCTTTGACTTTGCTCTCCTCACGGGCTGGCTTCTTTGATCTTTACTGCTATGCTTTCCTCCTCCAGTTCTTGTTGGACTTTAGTGTGTACCCTAATTGGAGATATCTACCATAGTTTTACAACATGAGTAGTGGGTGATCAAAGTGGTGTGCATTGTGTGGGGATCGGCTCGCTAGAAACATGGAAATAATTATTTACTTGGCTAGACCTACTTCGGATAGTCTTTGGTATAATGATCACGTAGGTCCAGGTAGTTTACACATGGTGGCACATTTTTTGGCAGAGAGAACCTATTATGGGAGTGTCCATACTTACCACATCTACAACACATAATCGGAAGCCTTGGTCGGTTTCTCATTCCACCAGTCTCATCAACGATGCCATTCTGCATGCTAGAGTTGGCCAAAAAGAATAAAACAGTGGCACTCTCAAAGCATTTTCGAGGACAGCTTTGTGTGGTATTCATGGGTTCCGTCATTGGAATGGAGCTTTGCGAGGTCACAACTGGTTGTCCCCAATATGCGAGGGGCAACGCTTCTGTCATTCCCTTTTGGTAGTAGCATCCCTTAGCTTCATGCCCCATCTTTCCATGAAAATTGACAAACGATCTTGTTTGGACATTTCGTGTGTGGATGTCCCTATTTATGGGCTATCGTGCACCAGAGGGTAGCATTTGATTATGTTTCCCTAACCTCTTCAAGCTCTTGCTGGAGCCTAGTGACTATATCCTCCTTGGCAGTCGTGAACCTC
This sequence comes from Ceratopteris richardii, assembly GCA_020310875.1. Lineage (NCBI taxonomy): Eukaryota > Viridiplantae > Streptophyta > Polypodiopsida > Polypodiales > Pteridaceae > Ceratopteris > Ceratopteris richardii. Next base: position 99,706,969 of record CM035440.1, read on the forward strand.
TACTACACCCAAAAGTCGTCAGAATCTCTTTTGAATTGTATCAGAGAGTAGTCCCATCTTCCTATCGATGAAGGAACCTCATTGAAGTGAACTCGAACCTGCTCAATGTGGGTTGCTATGGCCACAAACTCTTCCAACAAAGCATTTGGTGCTAAAAGGTTCTGAAGTTTATGTCTAGTGCTAATGGGGAGTGCTTGCTCTAGCCATTTTTTAATGAGAAAGTCACCAGGCACCTCTAGCAATTTGGTCACCAAGGCCTTTGTTTGGGTCATAAGCTCAGGGAAAGATTCTCCCTTCTTTAGGAAGAGGTTCTCCAACTTGTCAAGAACTTGTTTGGTGGAGTTCCCAGGTCAAAATGCCACTGAAAATTCTTCCTTCATGGGTTGCCAAGAAACAAAATGGTCCTCTTTGAACTAGCTAAAGCATTTATCGATCAACCCATCAAGAGTTTCCTGAAAAAGAGCCATGAAGGCATCTGTTCAGCCCTCCAGACCACAATTTCTGCACAATGTTAAGAAACATCGTACTTGGTCATCTAGGTCTTAGGTGGATGCTCTTGAAAAGATTATGAAGTTGATATTGATGCAGGACAAGAGAGAAGCAAGGTCTCCTTGGACCATTTTTGAATCTAGAAGGGAGTGATATTGATGAAGTTGATATTGGTCATCTAGGTCTTAGGTGGATGCTCTTGAAAAGATTATGAAGTTGATATTGATGCAGACCATTTTTGAATCTAGAAGGGAGTGCTTGGGTAGAGAAAGTTGTGGCTGCTTTTCTTTACTACATCGGGCTAGTGTCTTACTACGGCTAGTGGGATTGTGATTAGTGACTCTAATAGGAGTGTGGATAGGGCTAAGAGAAGTATCACATGATCGGGTTCTAGTCATAGAATGTAAAAGTATGCATGGCGAATAGAATTACTGAGCCCCTATGTCCCACCATGAGTGCCAAAATTGTATGTGGTGCATTGAGTTCTTTCGTACTTGATTACTGGGGGTAGTGAGGACTATTCTAAGAGGCCGGAGGGTGCTCTCTCATAACTTAACAGTTGAGCAGTCGGGGATCACATAACTTGATAGAAAAACAATGAAATACTTCTCTATGAGCCTACATCACGTGCACATTGGAAGGAGAGGTTAGCCTGGGTTCAACTCAGAACTTAATTAAACATCTCAGATATATGTTGTGTCAAGAACCCGCCCAACTCAGAATATACTTTCTCGCGAGAATCCATGTAGAGATTATGTAATCTTCCTTTGTAGAAAGTTTTGTATTATCTAGAAGTTATGGGCTAATAGACAAGACAATAAATAGATGATCAATGGTTCAATCCTTTCCCTTCAATCCTTTCCCTGAGACTTGATAGATTAGCCTTCAAGTTGGAATGGAGACCTTGTGTCTTCACGTGCATTCTTCGAAGGGGACTTTAGGCCAAACATCAATAGGAGCAATCAAATGATGGAGGACCTATTGGTGATACCACACTGACGGACGTATTGCTTATAGTACATTGACCAAGGGTGATATAATAACTTGAGGTTGAGAAAGAGTTGAAGGACGTATTGCTTATAGTACAGTGACCAAGGGTGATATAATAACTTGAGGTTGAGAAAGAGTTGATAAGTGCAACCTTAATGTTGCCGTGGTGGATCTTTGAGCCACAACTAAGAAGACTTTCAAGTCAACCTTCAAGTCAAAATCTAAATAAACCACACAAACCGATACGCATATTGGTAGACCTATAAAACATAATCGAAGTGATCTTTGAATCACACAATGAGTTGACATTTGAACTTCAAAATAACTCATCTTTAGATCATAATTTGTTGTTTCTAGGTCACAAGTATGTGAAATATCTCACAAGTATGTGAAAGATCTCACAAGTGTGTGTATGTGAAAGATCTCACAAGTATTATGTCCATTCTTTGTTGTTTCTAGGTCAAAAGACAAGCCAAAAGCTAAGCTCCCTCAAAGAAAACTTCATAGTAAGCTTCTATTTGTTTTGATGTTTTTCCTTTCAACTTCAAAGTCTCAACGGCTTCACTGTCATGGTTTTTCATTACCATGCCTTTTATAAGGCAACTACAAGTCAACCGCCAGAAAGCCTAGAAAGCTTTGTTCAGTTTGGTGGGACCCATGCCCTTTCCTCAGATTTTAGATCTCGTAATGTTAACTCCTGTTTTTTCGACAAATAGAGAACTCCTATATAACTTATCCGCATGGCAGTGCAGTCAGTGTCCATCAGCTCCATCACATCGCGGCTGCTGCCAAAGAATATCGATATTGCAGAGTTGCATTGCTGTAGCTGCCCTATTTTCAGGTCGAAACTCTCGTGTAAGTTGCTGATATCAATTATAGAATCTAAGCATTGTTGCTGAATTCATTTTCTGCGCCCTGAGGATGCCATTGTGCTTTCTTCAGGGCTTCCTGTTCTTCCACTTAGGAATCGACTGAGGTCTCACTTTGTAGTGGTTCGATCAGGTGAGCTTCCCTTTTTCCCTTTGACGTGTGTAAGGGCAGGGATACTCTCTCTCTCTCTCCCTGTCTGTCTGTATGTCTGTCTTTCTGTTAGGCGCCCATTCGTATATATGAGGGCGAGCGCATACTCATGACACAAACACACACACACACACACAGAGAGAGAGAGAGAGAGAGAGAGAGAGAGAGAGAGAGAGAGAGAGAGAGAGAGAGAGAGAGAGAGAGAGAGAGAGAGAGAGAGAGAGAGAGAGAGAGAGGTTCCACATAGAGGCAGTGGAGCAATCCTCTATGTGGAACCCTTCTCACTACGAAATGTACTACCCGGAGGACCAAAAAATTAGACTGAAACCGAAAAATCACACTACGAACTCTTCTACCTGGACGACCGAAAAATTAGACTGAAACCGAAAAATTAGGGTCTCTCACTACGAATTCTTCTACCTGGACGACCGAAAAATCAGACTGTCCTACTATTCATAAAATCACACGAAAGGGTGGAACAGTCGGTCTTCTTTTATCATACTGCCACTCTGTGTGAATGTCGAATGCGGATGACACCATCAACGACAATGTAAAAGTGTTCATATTTTTGGAAACAAGACCATTCGAAAGTGTACAATAGTTTACAATTTCTTATTTTTTATGAAGTTAGTTGTGAAAGTGGCCTTGTGGCTGCGTGGGGGGAGTGGTTAGAATAAAATTCAGTCCTTTGTTCTGTAAGCCGGCGCCACACTGTTTGAATAGGTGCCACATGGCATTGTTCTATTGAGCAGAGTCGGCTGCCTTTGGGAGCTGCTGCTCTATGTGAAATGAGGATTAATCTTATGTCATCAAGGACATGCAATGAGGGATTACCTCATTAACAGTCTTATCACGCCCAATCTTTCAGCTATTCAAGGGCTTAAAGTGATTCCAATATTAAGCGTGATCCACTATGAATTTTATAGTTCAAGGAAATGCAATGGGTCATGGTAATTAACCTCACTAATCATTTTATCTTTTGAGGCCTTTGGCAATGGTGCACTAGAATCACATAGATCTGATGAAGATGATGTAGCACGCATGCCACAGAGATTGAGATAGAGAGGGTAGAGATAAGATAGAGAGAGAAGATCCTCTCGTCCGCACGTATATAATCTTGAAACATGTGCCTTTCATTTTGTGAACAAAAGTGCTTTCTTATAAAAAATGGATTTCTCCATTTTCATGCATTAGACTATACAATTGAATTTTCAATGACATTTTAGAATGTCTAACCTTAGAGCCAAATAAACGTTCAAGTGTACACCAAACTTCATGAGATGATTGGGCTTTGTCTATGTGATGTATGTATTGATCGTCTAATGAAGTGAGGATAATGCTTAAGGCTTCTTCATCTTTAGTGGAATATTGAGCATTTTGAGCACTAGTTGTAATTGTTTCATTGGTAAATAAAGGCTTTACAACATTCCACAAGCTTTTCTTCATTAAATACCCTCGAGGTTTTGTTTGCCAAGTATGGAATCCTACCCCTTTGAACTTATCAACTCCTTATTTTCACTCATTGTTTATAGGAGAGGTCTTACGAGGAGTGACTCATTCTGGCAGTGTCTAAATCCTTCACAAATATTTTGGAACTAAAGAGTTTCAAGTATTCAGAGTACTTCCTTCCTCATAGTGATTATACGTAGCAAAGAATTATGATCATAGCCAATGTTGACAAGACGATTGCAGCCCATGTTACATCATTTGAAGAAAAAGTTATTTTATGAATAATGTAGAATTAAGTGATATCCATATTTTGAGAAAGGTATCTACACTATCAAACGCTTCTCAAAGACATTAAGTATGACAAACGTAATAAATACAATTGTTGCACATAGATAATGTTTTGCACAATCTTCTTAAGGGGGTTTGAAAGCTTGATAACCTGTAACACCTATAGCAGCTACGATGATGCTCTTTATTCTTTAAATTTGAAGATGCTATGAAGAGGTAATGCTTTGAACTTCACCCTTTTGACTGAGGTAGTGCAACGTGGACAGTTAACTAAGTATCATCCCTATTATATTGCTAATATTTCATGTTCATGCTGAATATATATGGTGCATTTGAATGAAAAGACAACCCAACTTGACTTGTCAGTTTTAGAAGTAGTAATTTAAAATTAACTTATCTTTGAGCGCTGCGCACAAGTTTTTTCGAGTGGACTTGTAATTAGCATCGCTACATGAGGAGAGGAGATATTAAGCCATTCGCACATATTAAGAGTGCATGCTAGAGTGATGCGCACACAAACATTTTGACCCACGGTTTTTCTGATAACAAGAATACGTTATGAGGATGAGCACAGGCTCAAAGGATGCAATCAATGAAGGTAAGATGAAGTTCCACCACTATACTGTTCTTCTTGTGGCCTCTGTCCTTGTGTCGGCTCCACAACAGCTTGATGAAGAGGAGTTCTCAGAGGAGATGCTTGTCAGACCTATGCCTGATCGCGATGTGTTTGCCCATCTCCATTTTACGCAATACGGCTCCCACCATGACCTTTTTTTGAAGGCCATTTTTCAAATTGTCCACAGTGTTGTGCTTTACCTGCACTGTGATCTTCTGTCGTACTCCTTAGAAGCTCATCTCGAACATCAGGACCAGGAGCAACCATGCTCTGATACCACTTGTTGAGGCCTTCGCCAATGGCGCATCAGAATCACATAGATCTGATGGAGATGATGGAGCACGAATGCCACAAAGATTTAGATAGAGCGGGTAGGGATAAGATAGAGAGAGAAGAGTCTCTTGTGCGCACGTGTGTAATCTTGAAACATGTGCCTTTCATTTTGTGAACAAAAGTGCTTTCTTATACAAAATGGATGAGCCCATTGGCCAATCAAAATGAGATTAAGATTTTGTTTAGGATTACTCTCTTTCTAAGAGGTGTTCACATGAAAATAAGCTCATCTCCTATAATCCCCCTTTGAGCTTGATTTTGATGAATTTAGAGGTTAGTGCCATGCGTTTTAGAAATTTGAGATTTTTGGATTTTAGGTTTTAGAGCATCCTAAGTGGGTTTTAGGAACTAGTGGCATATGGTACCATCTAACATATGCATTTAATTTGGTTTTAGGACCACTAAGTGCTTTTAAGGATTTTAACGGCCTTTATAGGCATAGGCCTTTTACAAATTGGGTTTTAGTCACTATCATAGATGACAGAGTTGATTTCATCACACTCCATTTCTCCTACAATATGAGCTTTACCTTTCTTATCCTTGGTGTTGTTACTACGTCCTCCTTGATCTTCATGTTTGCATTTGAGGAAGCACCTTGATGAAGGATGATTTGTCTTCTTGCAATATTCGCATGGCTCAAAGATTTTGTTCCTTTGCTTTGAGTATGTTACATAAGCTCCATTTGTTGATAAGTTTGTCTTCTTTTCTTCTTCTTGAAGTGAGTTGATGGCATCCTCCAAGTGGCGGATTGGAACTTTCTCCTTGAGGATGGTTTTGATACTAAAGTATTGCTCAAGAAGTGCTTTAATGAAGATAGCCACTTTTTCTTCATCATTTATTTTTACATCACAATGTGATAATTATGTACAAAGGCTTTTAAGTGTATAAGCTAATGATGCTATGCTTTCTCCATTTTCCTGATTAGACTATACAATATGTTCAAGTGTACACCAAGCTTCATAAGATGATTGGGCTTCGTCTATGTGATGTATGTATTCATCATCTAATGAAGTGAGGATAATGCCTAAGGCTTCTTCATCTTTAGTGGAATATTGAGCGTTTTGAGCCCTAGTTGTAATTGTTTCATTGGTAGATAAAGGGTTACAACATTCCACAAGCTTTTCTTCAGTAAATACCCTCGAGGTTTTGTTTGCCAAGTATGAAATCCTACCCTTTTGAAATTATCAACTCTCTTATTTTCACTGATTGTATATAGGAGAGGTCTTATAGAGGAGTGACTCACTCTGGCAGTGTCTAAATCCTTTGCAAATATTTTGGAGATAAAGAGTTTCAAGTATTTAGAGTACTTGCTTCCTCATAGTGATTATACATAGCAAAGAATTATGATCATAGCCAATGTTGACAAGACGGTTGCAGCTCATCTATCCCTGTGTTGGTTGCACAAAAGCTTGATGAAGAGGAGTTCTCAGAGGAGATGCTTGTCAGACCTCTGCCTGATCGCGATGTGTTTGCCCATTTCATTTTACGCAATACGGCTCCCACCATGACCTTTTTTCGAAGGCCATTTTTCAAATCGTCTAGTGTTGTGCTTCGCATGTGCCTTGATCTTTTGTCATACTCCTTGGAAGCTCATTTCGAACATGAGGACCAAGAGCAACCATGCTCTAACACCACTTGTTGAGGCCTTCGTCATGGCACACAAGAATCACATAGATCTGATGAAGATGATGGAGCATGAATGCCACAAAGATTGAGACAGAGAGGGTAGGGATAAGATAGAGAGGGTAGGGATAAGCACCTTGATGAAGGACGATTTGTCTTCTTGCAATATTTGCATGGCTCAAAGATTTTGTTCCTTTGCTTTGAGTATGTTGCATAAGCTCCATTTGTTGATAAGCTTGTCTTCTTTTCTTCTTCTTGAGTTGAGTTGATGGCATCCTCCAAGCTAGGGATTGGAACTTTCTCCTTGAGGATGGTTTTGATATTGGAGTATTGCTCCGGAAGTGCTTTAATGAAGATAGCCACTATTTCTTCATCATCTATTTTTACATCACAATGTGATAATTATGTACAAAGGCTTTTAAGTGTATTAGCTGATGATGCTATGCTTTCACCATTTTCATGCATTAGACTATACAATTGAATTTTCAATGAGATTTTGGAATGTTTAACCTTAGAGCCAAATAAACGTTCAAGTGTACAACAAGATTCATAAGATGATTGGGCTTCGTCTATGTGATGTATGTATTCATCATCTAATGAAGTGAGGATAATGCCTAAGGCTTCTTCATCTTTAGTGGAATATTGAGCATTTTGAGCCCTAGTTGTAATTGTTTCATTGGTAGATAAAGGCTTTACAACATTCCACAAGCTTTTTTTCATTAAATACCCTCGAGTTTTTGTTTGCCAAGTATGAAATCCTACCCTTTTGAACTTATCAACTCTCGTATTTTCACTCATTGTTTATAGGAGAGGTCTTACCAGGAGTGACTCACTCTAGCAGTGTCTAAATCCTTTACAAATATTTTGGAGATGAAAAGTTTCAAGTATTTAGAGTACTTGCTTCCTCATAGTGATTATAAGTAGCAAAGAATTATGATCATAGTCAATGTTGACAAGACGAGTGCAGGCCATGTTACATCATTTGAAGAGAAAGTTATTTTATAAATAATGTAGAACTAAGTGATATCTAAGGTATCTGCACTCTCGAATGCTTCTCAAAGACATCAAGTATGAGAAATGTAATACATACAATTGTTGTACGTAGATAACATTTTGTGCAATCTTCTTAAGGGAGTTTGAAAGCTTGATAACCTATAACACCTTTAGCAGCTACGATGATGCTCCTTATTTTTTAAATTCGAAGCTTCTATGAAGAGGTAATGCTTTGAACTTCACCCTTTTGACTAGCGTAGTGCAACGTGGATAGTTAACTAAGCAACATCCCTATTATATTGCTAATATTTCATGTTCATGCTAAATATATATGGTGCATTTGAATGAAAAGACAACACAACTTGATGTGTTGGTTTTAGAAGCAGTATTTTAAAATTAACTTATCTTTCAGCACTGCGCACAAGCTTTTTCGAGTGGACTTGTAATTAGCATCGCTACATGAGGAGATCTTAAGCCATTCAAACATAGTAAGAGTACATGCTAGAGTGATGTGCACACAAACATTTTGATCCACATTTTTTTGATAACAAGAGTATGTTCTGAGGATGAGTGTAGGCTCAAAGGTTACAATCAATGAAGGTAAGATGCAGTTCCACCACTACATGGTTCTTCTTGTCTCCTCTGTCCTTGTGTTGGCTGCACAGAAGCTTGATGAAGAGGAATTCTCGGAGGAGATGCGTGTTAGACCGAGAATCACCATACTCGGATCCGATGGGTTGAAGGTAGGTTGTGGCTCTTGATCACTTCCCATCACCGTCTCCAGAAGATCATAAGAATCAAGGATAACTGTAATCTTGAACTTCCAAAGAAAATAACTTGTATCATCTAACTTGCCTTCAGTGAAGGTTGTGGATAAACCCATAGTATTTGCATTGCAAACTCCATTGCACTAACCCCACTTCCACTTCCACTTCTAGATCCTGATATCTCTATAGCATTTAAGCCTTTGTGTTCCATGAACTTGAAGCCTTGAAGCCTTTGCCTCCCACAAACTCTAGTGTTGAAGCCTTTAGCTCTTGAGAACTCTAGCATTGAAGCCTTTGCCTTCCACAGGCTATAACGTTGAAGCCTTTACCTCTCACAAATTTTAGAGTTGAAGCATTTACCTCTCATAAGCTTGAATATTGAAGCATTCCTTCCACAAATGCCAGAGTTGATTCCTTGGCCTCCACGATCTCTGCAATCTTCTATACCTTCCCGAGCTCTGATAAAAAGACAAGAAATAATGAATAATGACTAGTGGTGCAACTCCAATGCCATGTAGAGTTTACCACAACACATATATAGAATCAAGATTAGAGAGAAAGAGAGAGTTGCTAGTCATGGAAAAAATGCAAGAGATATGGCTGTAATGGAAAGTGGACTTAAGATGAGTAGAAGATGCACTCAACTCAATTCAATTCAGACACACTACACAATAAATAGATGATTCCATCCATGCATGCACTCCCTATACAGAGCTTAGATGGTTAGGTGAAAGGCTATAGGCCAACACATTGGGTACTGTCAACACAATGGGTACTAAGATGGACACCCGAATGGTTCCAAACACCACAAACTATGATCCTACATGGAGAGGGGACCATCCTTATAAGGTCCTCCAAGCCTAGGTCTACCTACAAATGTTCTATGGTCGTGGTAGCTTGATCCATGCCAAAAATACTCTCCGCCATTGATTTACGGTGTAAATCTAATGGTAGAAAGTAGGAACAACAACCATTTGTTTGTGGCCCTTGATCTTGCTTAATCCACACTTAGGATCAAGTCCGGATCCAATGATCCACATCAAATGGACCCTTCCCCAAGTAAGAAAGCGACTTTTGTTTCTATCCCTTGATTTGGATTGATCCTCACATAGGATCAATGGCTTAAGAGTAAGCTCTCGAAATATCCATCTATGATATGCAATGGTGGTGCTACATAAGGGTGAGGGATTGAGCATATCTAAAAGAATAATGTTTCGTGACTTGAATGAATGCTGTACCATTCACTTCACCAACCATCTTTACATATTTATTTAAACATAAAAAAGCACACATGCATTCTATCTGAAACAATCCTGCTCGTGTGATTTCTCTGTCCTCCACCTCTGTCATTTAGCCTATTCTTTTACAAGCATCTGTTGGCTTGACATTACTTATATTGTCCAATGGCTAGAACTTTTACGCTTGTAATCCACAGAGAGAGAAATAGATATCTTTTTTGCATGAAGTAGATGAGAATGAAGGGATGATATCGCAATCTTTCATTGAAGAATATATAAGAGTATAGTTCGATGCTGAGGGAAGGTTTGCAGATGAGGCTGGTTTTCCTACTAGCATTACTTGAAATCAGTTTAGGACTCAAGAACTTGGCAATTTTAACTCCAATTTCACCCCATTCTCCTATGTTTAAAGCTCTCCAATTGACCCTGGGGATAAGCGATGCAGTTTGAGTCATTTTTAAAGTTCCTTCTCTACAGTGTAATGGACGAATCATCATTCATATTTGCTACTTCATTGATTGCCATGACACACCAGTCATTTGTGTATGATGTATTATGTAGTTTTGACTTCTCTGTTTTCTATACTACATTTAGGTTTTCTTTAGACAGAATGAAGCTTGATTTAGTATGCCACATTTTAGTATACAGTGTTATATCATATCAACTGTATGTTGCACAATGATAGCCATACCTAAAAAACAGGTGCAACATATAGCACAATGGCACATGCGGAGGCCGGTGATACTATTGACTCACATGAAACATCTCTATCATCCATTTTCAAGTGCTTGGTAAATCACTCCTTATGTTTGATTGTTTGTGGTAAGGTTGTAGGACTTAGTGTAAGACCAGGGTGGAGATTTTCATGCAAATTCTTAAGCATCAATCTATGCTTGCATTATGTAGATCCACAGTTTTTAGGTGTTTTGTTAAATGCCTTGATAGACAAATTCCGGAAATGATGTATTGATTGGGGATAACCTTTGTAGGGCTCATGGCATCAAAGTCTCCAGCAATCACGAAGGGCCAGCAAGATATAGCAGCTATTGCATGCAAGGATCTTCTTATTATTGGACCAGGAGTATTGGGAAAGTTTGTGGCAGAGCTATGGATGAAGGTAGTATGGTTTATGTAGACTTACACTTTTTTAATCATTAAGCTTGGTGCAATCCTTCCTTCCAACTATGTGTAGGAGTTTCCTGGTTGTCACGTAGCTGGCCAGACTCTCACAACTGACCACCATGAAGAGCTCCAGTCACGAGGTATAAAGCCATTGCTGAGAGGAAAACACAATGAACAACCCTTTCCTTTTGTTGTGTTTTCTGCACCACCATCTCGGAGTCTAGACTATGGGGAAGAACTCAGGCAAGTGGATATTCTTCTTATCTAATGTTTTCCAATCAAACTCAAGTTATTGTTGTGATTTTCGAATGAGTGCTGTTTTAGACAAGTTCTAAAGAACTTGCTCTAGCAGATACTGACTTTATGGGTTCTATCTCAACCCAAGTCTAAGAGGACATGCTATCTTGCCCCTGTTTTGTGGGATAAGTGATGCTTATTGATACTTATATTTTATGTGGGGTGTGTAAGTTGTGCTCTCTGTCAAATTGCAAGTCAACTGAAGAAGCCCCTTTTCGAATCACGAATTTTTTCTTACTTTCTTTACAATGCTTACATCATTTGTACCTTTCTTTAGGTTAGCTTCACAGCAGTGGAATGGAGAGGGTGTTTTTCTTTTCACTTCTAGCAGTGCTGTCTATGATTGCATGGATAACGGAGACTGCAATGAGGTAATCAAATTGCATCTAAAGGCTTTCGTGATTAGGTATTTGCAGGCAGTGGCTATTCATAATTGGTTGATATTCTCTTTGTTTAACTGATCCTACAATTGAGAAACTTTGAGAAGGTCATCAAGTACAAGATTGTAAATGATGAACTAGATGAACATCTTGTGTAAAGCTCAGTGGCATAAAAATACTTTTAGGGTGTATGTTGTGTATGTTTTTGATTAGCGAAAAGCAATATGGCAATGATTTGTCTCTCATCCTACTAAATGCTTTCTATGGTGCTCATTTTATGTGTGTTTCTAGACGAAAATAATGAAAGAATGCGGGTGTCTCTATGTTGGATGTGGCTATAACATTTTTAATCAATTATTAGAAGGGTTTCAATGACTGAACCCCTCATCTTTCTAGCAGCTGCCCATGGCAGTAATCTTATTTGTTTATTTCAAGGTGAAGGTGCTGGCAACATATTATCTTCAGATTTCTGACTGAGGTATTTTTTTTCTTTCTCTAAGTAGCATTTTTTCGTTCTACTGATGAAGCGATTGATCAGATTGCACATGGATGACTTGTTCAAACATGGCTGACTAAGGGGCTTGACTTTTTCTTTCTCTACTCATTCTGTCTTTGGCAGATTTAGTTGACATCATATGTCTTAGATAACAAAATATCTTGGAAAGGGTTTCAAAAATGATTGATGATTCCCAGTTCTTACGGAAAGGCATTTTTATGGTTACATGTCGAGGTGATAGAATGGGTTCCATTTTCTTTAAGGGACTACTTATTGGATTCCTTGTTGCTCCTACTCCTCATGTTTCATCGAGGAAAAATTTGATGCTAGACTTAGGGTCCTTGATTTCATAAGAAGTGGATGTCCCCATATTTCTTCTTGGGTTGAAAACTATGAAAGTATTGGAGATTCAGCTCTATTTCAAGTAATCCTTATTGCCCATCAATTGAGCTCTGAAGTACAATGCTGTCCTTTTGAGTTACATTTTTGCTTGCGACCGGAGACTCATTTATGAGCGGATTGGTGACTCCGTTCTTAATCTATTAGATGAAAAGAGGCCTCAATCAACGTGGTAGATGTCATTACCTAGGGCATTCACCTAAGAGTGACACCTTTATTTGGTGTTCCTTGTACTACCAATGGGGTCATGAGTGGCTTTGGAAGAGAACAAAGGGAGTGTGACCCTTGGGCCTTGTGAGATAAAATATTAGTGGATAAATTTCAAGTTCTTATTGATTCGGGCACAATAGATTCAAATAGATAGAGAATGAGCCAGCCATCATAGGTTAGAGTATGGTGTAGTGACAGAAAGCTCAACCCCTTGAGGAGGGTGGTGATCTTATACATCATGGACCCAATATTAGAAGTCCTGACCCCGTTTCTTTTCTTTGGAATGATGAATCATTAGGCATCATTGTTTCTTTTTAGCCCCTTTTCTTTGGACGGAGCCACTCCATTTGCACCTATGCTCAAGTCTTCAACGTTCAAATTTTAATAATCCATAGAGAAATTCCCACGACAAAAGAAAAAACCACATCTATGGGGAAATTGAAAAGGACCCTCGGCCCCTTCACATCAAAACCAATGAAAAATTGTGCCTCATTTAGTAGTTTGACTATACTCATGTGTACATACGAATTGGATGGATTACAAACATGGACAAAGAGGAAGAGAGCAAGATAGGAAGTAGTAAACATAGGAATGAAGGAGGAAGAACCAACGTTGCAACTCAACGCATTGCGAACGGTTCACAATGCTTTGATAAAAGTGGCACATTGCGAATGCATTTGCAATGAGTTTCATACAAAATAAAAAAATAAGGCCTCCCCGGGCCGAAAAGCAGCCCGCTGGAGGCCCTTCATTTCACTATTGCCTATTCCCTTGAGCACTCTAGCTGAGAGAGAGGCAAGTCACATATGATTTTCAGTTCAAACTTCAAAGTTGTCACTTGTCATTTATGATCTATTAATGTATTATGGTGTTTATTCATTGAACAATTTGAATTTTGAACATTCATGAATCAATGAATCTTGATTGATATCATGCCTTATGGACCATGGTTTATGTACATTCAACATTGTACTATGGTTTGAATCTATTTATGTTTTAACTTCTAACTTCTAACTTCTTATTTAATATTGGTTGTTGAACAATGAATCTTGAACAGTTGCATTTGAAATTTGAATATTCAATTTAATTATCTTTGATTGTCACATCTCACGACTCAGTGCTCACTCCTCAGGAGAGTCTAGTCACCATCTAATATCTATATATGATAATGTATTATATAAATGTTAACATATATTGTTTTGATATGGTTTTTGATGATATATAGACATTTATAAGAGGATATACATACTTAAAATCCAAAAATAAAAGTAAAATGTAAAAAAAAAGAATCGTACGCAACTTGGGGATCGCAACTTTCCCTTGTTGCTAACACGTTTCTAACACATTGCATATCCCATTGCGATCCCGTTGCTAACCACATTGGGAAAACTACAAAGAAGCCACACCCCTCTTTGCCTCTCTCTAATTGCATTCATGTTTTTGGTTTTTTGGGTTCCAAATAACACAATTACCTTTCTGTTCTTATAAATTAGACACTATAATGTTGAAATAAGTTTACAACATCAGATTTCTATGCCCTTCAATATGGATATGAAGGAGCCTATTCTCAACATGTCCTACTCTACAACATTGATGTCTTGCAAGGAAATCTTTCATGCAACTTAGCATTAGCTCTTGTACACTTGGAGGGAAATTGCAATCATAATTTCTAGATAAGGTTTTTCCACCCCTAGAAATTAGTTAGGAAGTGAAACGCCTTTTTTGGCTACCATTTGGGAGAAGGGGAAAAAACTAGCAATGCTCACATTGAAATGAACCCAAAACTTCAAGTATTGACGCTTCAAGTATTGTTTTTTTTGCAATTTTTAGAGAGTATAACATTTTTTCTAACTTATCCCAAACTTCTTTAGATGTCTCACAAGGTTTAAGATGAGGTATGGAAGATCTCTTCACAAAAAGAGATATGATGGCTAAAGCTTGCACGTCTCTCGCATTCCATCTTCTATGATCTTGAGAAGCTTGTTCAATTCTAAGGATAGCTCTAAGAGGGGTTTATGGCTCCATAGAATTAGAAGCTTCGTGATCATTTCTAGGTATAAGGTATTGATCTAGGTCCATTGGGACATTGTAAATCACGTGACACAATCTCCCACAATTTTTTTGTTATCAAGAGTTTCTTGAGCAGAAAACTCCAAAATGGAAAATTGGAGCTACAAGATGGTGATGAAAAGACAATATTCCAAGAATACTTGATTGGTCTTTATCTCCCATCTCAATTGGATTTAGAAAGATAAGATTAGAACGTTAAAGTTCAAACAGGATAAGGTTTATTGCACAAAGTATTTGACAAGAAACCTTATGAATTGATTGGGCCAAAGTTACACTTTAGTAACCACAATACTTACTTAAGTCAAAAGCAAGTCAACAAGACTACTTAAAGTTACAAGATGCTCTTCCAAAGTTAAGTTAGGCTTTTTCATACCAATCAATAGCATGAGCAATCTCTAGAGTGAGTATTTCAAAAGAAAGCTCTAATTGTACTCAAAGATGAAAGACTAGTTATAGTGCTAATAGAAGAAACTTTGCTCAACCTTGAATCAAATCAAGTAGTAGGGGAGCAAATCAATCATTTAGAGGAGCAATACAAGGTGTGAAGAGTCTCTAAGCTGATGTGTACTTTTGTAACAACAAGAGAAAAAGCTCAAGAAAGTGTAAGCAAAAGCTCTAAAATCTGAAATTTATTAAGAACTTGACTAAAAATCAGATTTCCCCCCTTTTTTCTCAAAGGAAACACTTCCTTTAATTGAGTTGACTCTGTTTTAGCAGGTTTGATCTTGCTGGACAGAGTTGAACAGAGCATCAAGAAGAGCTTATTATCAGCGGGCAGATGGATATGCATGGATATGGCGCTGTCTTTGAAAAAGGCTCTCGGAAGCTAATGACAGGCTCAAGGCTGATCTTAAAAGACATTAACAAAGATACGCTATTGAGGCTCCTAAAGGGCATATGCAGCCATGTATTCATGCTGAAAAGAGGGCTGGAAATGATGTACAGCAGCCCATTAACAATGAAGAGTTGTTATATCTCCTGATGTAGATCCATTGCCAGAGAATGTGGATCGTTCCGTAAGAAGACCTAAATGCCATAGGAGGCTTGTGAAGAGATACGACCACTTTGTACATTACACGATGTTATCAGATGAGGGTGAGCCTCTCACTTATAAAGAGGCAAAGCTATGTGAGCACAAGAAGAAGTGGGAGTTGGCCATGCAGGAAGAGATAAAGGCCTTGCATGCAAGTGATACTTGGGACTTGGCTGAGTTGACCATAGGTAGGAAGGTCATTCCTAACAAGTAGGTATACAAAATCAAAACTGTCGATTGCAAACCCAAGTAGGTATACAAAATCCAAACTGTCAATGGCAAACCCAAGTATAAGGGCATTGATTTCCAAGAAGTGTTCTCTCTGGTGGTTAAAATGACCACATTACATGTGTTATATGCTCTCACAGATGCCTTGGATTTGGAGTTATTCCAAGTGGATGTTAAAACAGCTTTTCTGCATGGTGACTTAGATGAAGAGCTGTACATGAAACAGTCAAAAGGACATGCACTTCTTGGAAAAGAGGATCTTGCATGCATGCTGAAAAGGAGCTTATATGGACTGAAACAAGCACCCAAGAAATGTTATAAGAAGGTTGATGCATTTATCATTTTATGCTCAAACATGGGTTCAAAAGAAGCCATGTAAGCCACTGTTTGTACACCAAAAAGGATCAAGACGGCAGTCCAATCATTCTTATGCTGTATGTAGATGATATGCTGCTGGCAGGGAAGAAAAACAGCAATTTAAATGCTCTAAAACAGCATCTGAACTCTACATTTCAATGAAAGGAAAGGATGAAGATGACAGTCCAATCATTCTTGTGCTGTATGTAAATGATATGCTGCTGGTTGGAAAGAAAAAGAGCACTCCAAATTCTCTGAAACAGCAGCTGAACTCTGCATTTTCAATGAAAGACCTTGGGGAAGCTGACTATATCATTGGAATGAGGATAAAAAGAGATATGAAGCAGCATACTTTGCATTTATCCCAAGAAAAGTGCAGGGAAAAAATGTTGGACAGATTGAATGTGGCTGATGTTAAGGTTCTTGGAGTGCCATTGTAGCCACATGTCAAGCTTTCCAAGGATGACTGTCCCAAAGATGATGATGGAGCCAACCACATGAAGAGTGTTCCATATGCATCAGCTGTGGTTCACTTATGTATGCCATAGTTGCCACTCAGCCAGACATTGCTCATGCAATGGGAGTTGTTAGAAGTTTGTGGTGTTAGACTCGAGATATGATAGGCAGGAGATGGTTGAACCACACCCTAAGAGGGAGGATTAGGAGGTAATACTCAAACATGGCTTTTGTGGCAAGTGGTTAGCCCATCGTATTCCTAACCGGTAGATCATGAGTTCAATTTCCACATTTGGTATCGGAGCCTAGGAAGTAGGCTTGGGCGAGGTGGATGGAAGGGGTGCACGTCGCTTTCAAAGATGAGCCCAACAAATATTAGAATTTATCTCCCAATCTGTAGGGCAGATTTAGACATGTAAGGTATCGTTGGAAAGCTCTCGAAACGAACTTTCGAGTGAACCACTAGATTGAGGATCCAAAATACCTAGCATGGGTGAGAACGAGGTGCACGATAGTGAGGTTGAGAATAAGAGGCTCAAGAGACCAAGGTTGCAAACAAGGCAAGTCCGTACGCAAGTGGCCAAGAAGCCGAAAAGGAAAGGTTCAAATTCCCACATGGGGCTAACACTTGCAAAGCCATTGGGAGGCAATCAAGTCTATCTTGAAAGCTTAATTTTAGAGGGCTGAAATTCTTTCATGTTTTGTACGAGTCTTCGAAGGTCTGGGTTCGTGTGGAGGGACACCACTTTAGCGAGCCTGTTTCAGTGCTACGAGGCGTTTGCTAAGGTTTCCCGAGATCTCCCATGCTCTTCAACGTTTATATTAATGATATTTTAGATCATGGGGGTGACACTTGGGGGCTTGATATACCTTGTATTTGTTGACCTAAAGATTTACTGTTTGCGGATGACCTTGTGTTGTTTGTAGATAGCCGAGCTGAGATCCAGGGATCTTAGGACATGACTAGCGAGTGGGCGAAGCTACGGGGCATGGAGTTTGGGGTGGAGAAATATATGACGATTGTCTTTTTTGGCAGAGATGGTGAGTTGGCGGCACGAGAAACATATGGCTCATTGCTTAATGGGGAGAGGATTCCACTGGGCGAAAAGTATACATACTTGGGTGTGGAGGTTGATTCTAACTTCTCTATCAAAACAATCATCAAAAGTCGGGATGAGATGTTGGGGAGAAAGGGCCCAAGGACTCTCCTTTTGTATATTTTGACCATTTCATGTGAAAGCTCTCTGCGAGAGCTTTTCAGACATATTTTTGTTATGTTTTTTGGACCCCAAATTGGGGAGTTATAGGCATTTACATTATTTTTATGACTTTTGGTCATTGGCCATGTGTGAACATGCCCAAATGACCTAAAAGTCACTTATTAATAAGACTTGGTCCAAATCTCTCATAACTTGATTGGGACTTCTTCAACTTCAGTTTCTCCATCTTCTTCTCCAAATTTTTGCGCAGGTTTTTCTCTCTACTTTCCCTCTCTACTTTCTCTCTCTACTTTCTCTCTCATCACGTAGAAGTTGACTCCCTTGGCGTTTGGAGCAACTGAGCACACCACGACGTAGCTCTCCGTGGACTCTTTCAACTGGTATCAGAGTTTTGAGATGTTCCATCGCAACAAAGTTGCTCCAAGTGCTTTTCTACTTCAGCCTATGTTAAGCTGAAGGTGTTTTCTTGCATTTGGGAGAATTTTGTCGCGAAAAACGTTCTTTTTTCGCGATTAAAGTGTTGTTTTGGAGGAGTACTTCATCCCGCAGCAAAGCTGAAGCAAATTATATGTTTTTTAGAGAGGTTCATCGCGAAGAATCTCTATTCTTCTTTAGTATCCCCACATGTCATTTTCAGCATCCACATTGCTGAGTTTTTCATCTATAGGTCCTTTGTTGCAGAAATTCTCTCTCATTTCAAGTGGGAGGACATGTACAAAGACTGAGGAAGTGCATACTTGCTGGAAACTTATTACAACAAGTCATTTCTCTGATTTTACAAGTCATATTGCTTCAAAAATTGGGGCTTGTGTGAAAACAAGCACCCATTGACTTTGTTTTGCATCTATGTATGCCTTTTGTGGTTGAAAAACAACAAATTTTTTGTTTTTGATGCAATTATAGCTTGCTTGAGTTTTCTGCAGAAAATTTCAGAAATTGATTTTTGCAAGTTTTGAGCAGTTTTTGGGCTTAATTTCTTAGCTATAGTCTCGTAAGGTAATTGCGCACAGAACAACAGGTGAATTTTACCTTTTTCGGTGAAATTTTGAAGCTCTTAGCGTGCAAACATTGCCTCTACCTCCTTTGATGTCAAAAGCTTGTTTGAGATCAAGAGATTTGAAGGTAGCGGTTTTGATTTGTGGAAAGAGAGAATGTTGGGCATCCTCTTTCTTAAAGATTGTGAAGGGGCTCTTGAGGAAGTCAAGCGTGAAGATATGATAGATGCAGCATGGATGAACCTAAACAAGAAGGCCATCACTTACATCAAGATTGCTGTATCAAATGAAATCTTAGTGGATTTGAAAGGTCTTACAACTGCATTTGAGGTATGGGAGAAGCTGAAAGCCACTTATGAAAGTACCACGCCTGTAAATCAAGTGCATCTTATGCGTAGGGTAGTGTATATGCAGCTTGATGAGTCAAAAAGTGCGGCTGAGCACTTATCTTCTTGTACAGGTACTCTTTCACAATTGCATGACTTTGGATTACCTCCATTTGATGATAAGCTTAAGGCCACCTTCTTGTTGATGACCTTACCTGATTCATGGGAAATATTGGTTGCGTCACTTTCGAATAGCCCCAATCGTACCTTTGATGGTGTAAGGGGTTCTATTTTGAATGAGGAAATCAGGAGGAAAGCTAATGGAGAGGGCAGTGGTTTAGCCAATGTGGCTAGGGGAAGAACAAAAAAGAAAAGTGGAAATGTACAAAGGAACAGGAGCAAAAGCGGCAAGGCTGAAGTGACTTGTTATAATGTGGTAGGAAAGGTCACAAGAAGCTTGATTGCACTATAAAGCTGAACTAGAAAGAAAGAAGAATCCAGGTGACAAGAAGAAAAAGGACACCAAGAATGAAGCACACGACAACTCAAAAGACAAGGACAAAGAGAAGGCCAATGTGACCTCTAGTGTCGTCATTGAGAAGCTATCAGATGAAGAAGAGATACTTTGTTAGCGCTACTATGGCAACAGATCATGCCGAAATTATTGATGCTTCTATTAATATTCATGCACAAGATATGTAGATCACAAAGAAGGATCTGATTGATGCTTTGCTTACTGTGAATGATGCTTTGTCACAAACATGGATTGTGGATTCAGGTGCATCGTTTCATGTTACTCCTATTAAGGAGTGTTTTACTACCTTTCATGCAGGTAGCCACGGATATGTATATCTTGGAAATAACCATGCTTGTTCTATTGAAGGTATTGGCACAACGCATCTCACAGTGGATGGTACTAATGAGATGGTTTTGCATGATGTAAGGCATGTACCAAGCATCAAGAAAAGCTTGTTGTCTGTTGGGCAAATGGATATCCATGGATATGGTACCCTCTTTGAGAAGGGGTCATGGAAGCTTATCAAAGGCTCTAGGCTTATTGTTAAAGGTACAAAGAAAGGGACTCTTTATTGCTTGCATGGTAAAGCCTTGCTCGGCAAGTTTAATGCTTTGGCTGAAATCCATTCACATATGGAATTATGGCATAAAAGGCTTGGCCACATGAGCCAAAAAGGCCTTGATAAACTATGTAATTTGGATAAGTTTGATGCTAAAGGCTCAAAACTTGATTTGTGTAATGAATGCCAATATGGTAAGCAAGTAAATAATTCCTACTACTCTGGTATCTCTCGTAAGTCTAATGTGCTTGATCTTGTTCATTCTGATGTTTGTAGCATGAATCTTTATGGGTTATGGAGACGAAGGTGAAATGGGCTATAGGATTTTGCTACCTCATCTCAAGAAGGTAATACGTAGCTGAGATGTTGTATTTAATGAGGCAAGGCTGAAAACAATTGTGCCTGTAAAGATGACCATAAAAGAGTCAAATTTCAACATGTACAGCCACCAGTTAAAATATGATATGAACCCTCGGGATGCACCACATATGGATGGAAATGACAATGAGCCCGTGGTTATTGAGCCAAATGATGTTGGACAGCAAAATGATGCTCCTGATGGGCATATGCAACCACCTATTCATGCTGAAAACAGGGCTGAAAATGATTTACAACAGCCCATTAACAATGAAGAAGTTGATGTACCTCCTGATGTAGATCCATTACCGGGTAATGTGGATCATTGGGTAAGAAGATCTACACGTCCTAGGAGGCCAGTGAATAGATATGACCCCTCTATACATTACATTATGTTATCAGATGAGGTTGAGCCTCTTACTTATAAAGAGGCAAAGCTATGTGAGGCCGATGAGGATGATCTCCGGCAAAGGGGTGCAGTCTACTACAGTTGCCCCGTGATGCACAGAGAATTCCATATCCCTCTGTTGGCAGCTTATTTCGACGGTATGAGGGATCGTCTCTTTGGGAAGTATATAGCCTGACTTGGCTTGGGGACCTTCTATAGAAACCAGCAAGATCTTGATTCCAAAAGTGGATATGGATTTCCCGAATTAAGTTGTGAAGGAAAGATATGTTCCCGAGGCTAATATGGATTCATTGAGATATCATGTTTGGGCGAAATGGGAACGTAGTAATTATTCTGTTGCGTTGTATTTGGAGTATAATTTGACGGAATCACAGGGATACTTGCATAGAAACGCTTATAGTTATTTGCTTATTCCAACTGCAGAGCACATGTTGATGCTTGCTAGGATAGGGGGTTTGTACTTGGCAGAGAGATTTGATGGGAGAGGGAAGATTAGATGTCGCCTTTGTGTGCTGAGGTGGAGCGTTATGGCTCCCTATCGCATGTGATGGTGGAGTGTGTGGCGATGGCAGATCTTAGGGGGAGGTGGCTGAATTCTCTTATTAGTGGCTTAATTCAACGGTTGGAGTTTGGCACTGTGTTTCGCTCGGACTTGACCCTAATCCTCCTTGGAGGGGAGGCTTGCAGAGTGCGTTTGGCCCATTAGGTTAAACCTTCTTCACACTCTAGGGGGGAGTACTTAAGTTCATCTTGGTTGCTTCCTTCCTAGGTGAAACTATACCTAACTATATGAAAGTTCTATTTGAACTTTGACGGATCCTCTTGGGGGGAAAGGATGTCATTCTTCCATCTGATCCCTTTTGTTTTTTGTGTCCCGATGCTTGGCTTAAGGGAGATGATGATTTCTGGTGTGTATTGTTGGTTAGAACTTTGGTGCTACAAGGTATGTGTGTAGCTTCACCTTCTTCCAGTGAAGAGGTGGAAGACTCTGAACTGGTTCGCGGACTTCTCCTATGAGCCGATGCTCCTTGTGGGTATGGCATTCCTTTTTCGAGAACATGATGGGTAGGCAGTTTAGTTGGTGTGGAGCCCTTGGGTTCTAGGTCTGCACACTCCAGTGTCGTTTCCAGGGCATTGGGTATCTCACCGCATTGGTCCTTCAGGATCAATTGACCACATTCTTTGATTGCAAGGCCACGTATAAGTCTTTTTCGAAAGATGAAGTGGCAGATAGATTCTTCCTTTTGAGGAAACTAAGCCTCTTGGCCCCCATCCCTAACTCAAAAAAGCAAAAATTATGACTTACTATGATTATGCCAAGTGTCAATTGCTTTCCACAAAATTAGAAGCTACTTTTGAATTTTGACCACAGATTAGGGTTTGACTCTTGAGTGGAGAAATGATGTTGGATAGTGGAATCTTATATGTGGTTCGATAGCTCTCTTCAAGCTCTACGAGAATTCAAAATTAAAATTTTGACCAACTTTGACTAGCTCCTAGTGGAAGGCTGACCAATGTTGACCACAAATTTACTGATTTTCTAACAAAATGATGTGTATGACACCTTGTTCCCTCTTTTCACTAGCGGACAACCAAATGTATCTCCTAGTGAGGCAACTTTTGAGCCTATGCATGTTTTGAATGAGGATATAGATCATTCCATTTCTGATATAGATATTCATGGTGCACTCATTGATGAGGAAACATATATTGATGAAGCAAAACCGATGTCAAAATGGTTGGTGCTGACTTAGAGAGAGAGAGAGAGAGAGAGAGAGAGAGAGAGAGAGAGAGAGAGAGAGAGAGAGAGAGAGAGAGAGAGAGAGAGAGAGAGAGAGAGAGAGAGAGAGAGAGAGAATCTTGCAGGACACACCTGTTGTATCACTAGGACACAGCCCTCGTACAGATGTCATTCTACGTGCTGAGGAGGAAGTCCTTAAAGTGGGTGGCACAATAGTAAGACTGGCAGGTCTATACATATCCTTTTCTAACCTCCCCCCCTCGTGCAAGCAAAGAAAGGAAGGGAAAATCCTCATTGTTTTTTCATCTCTTTCCCTTTCTTGTTCCCCCCTTTTTTCTGTTTCTTCTTGTATGGTTCTTTGGTAATCTTTATTTGTTTGCAATAAGGATGGTTGGTCGGTATGGAGACTTTTGTAGCCTAACTTGGCATTGGGGATTCAGCCTGAAAACAACATAAAGCAATGAATTATGTATCTTTCCATTAAGTGTTTTCCTTCATTCATTGTTCACACCAAGGACCGTGGACCTCATGCTTACTGGGTTAAGAAAGGAGTTGCAGAATGTAGAGGGGACCACATTTTGAACCTTATCCATTATGAGGTGAAGTTATATTTTCACAAATGGTTTGATGCCTGAGTAAAATTCTGTTTTGCTAATTATTTCTATGCAGGATGCTGCATCTTTGTGTGTTACAGTCTTGAAAGGTGGATACAGGGGAGAGATATTCTTGGGCTGTGACAACCTTCCACTTTCAAGGTACTTCACATGGGAATTTGTCTTCTTGAGTTCTGGTGTGTTGAATTGGTGTGAGCACCAGTGTCATACACTATTGCAGCCAATTGTTGTTTTCTTTTTCCCTCTGCATTAGGCAGGAAATGATGGACATTGTAAATGAGAGTGGAAAGTACGAGGATAAGTTTCAAGCATTCACAGGTATTGCCTTTTATCCTGATTTAGATGATATAGAAAATCTCGAAAAGTTTATGCGAAATTTTTCCTACACAATTCAGGTGTACACATTAAGTGTTTGAATTTGTATTTTTTTTCAAGTCATGGATGGCGCCCTTGGGAAGAAAATGAATTGCAACAGGACACGCATGATGACTGGATGGCAGCCTAGGCATATGAGTTTTGTGGAGTTCATTCGAGATGAGGTCTAGAAGTTTGGCATGCAGCCGACTGGTTGCAGCAGTAGTGAAAGATGTGCGATTCCTCAAAATAAAGGCATCACTTGTATAAATTATTGTTGGCTACCCATTTTTCTAGCAGTGTTAGGTTGGGCAGATTGACATGTTACCATGTCTATGTAAATGCAGCCAACTACTGCTTCTATGTAATATGCAACCTGCTTTCTTGCGGAAGTCTAATATTTATTCTTTGCAATTTGGCAATGTTATGCCAATGCAGATAGAGTCATATGCAGCATCCTTTTGTCATTAATCAGGTGCTGGCCATTACTGCTTTATTTGAAGTTGCTATTTCATTTTGTCTTTTGTTCTGATCATGTATTTTTGTGCCTCATCCCCTGTTGCTTTAGGTTGGTGAGAGGCACAGCGTGACAGAGATTGACAGCAGTCCAGGGGATTATATTACTTAGCATCAGATTTCACAAATTGGTTGTAGCTAAATCATGTGTGACATACAGGGAAGTTGTCTTTTTGTGCATCTTACTTGTCTAATCAACTGGGATGGAGATAATATCCCCTCTTGGATTCTCAAGATTGTACTCTAGAGAGCATGCAGCCTGTCATTCTTTCCCTGGGCCAAACACACCCTGTCAATGATCCTATTGTATCAGATACCTTATGTGGCTCATGCATCATTAACAATCATTTTTACTGACACTCACTTCATCTTCGATGTTCTAGTTCCATTCTATATTCAGATATGTTTATGATGACTAGATTCACACATTTCGAATGTATGTGATTTGTCTCATGGGCTGAATTGTGCCTACTGAGATAGTAATATATCTCCCTTTTTCTTTCATTTATTTTTTCTTCTTCTTCTTCCATCCTCCCCCCAACTCCCCACCACAAGTCTCTCTCTCTCTCTCTCTCTCTCTCTCTCTCTCTCTCTCTCTCTCTCTCTCTCTCTCTCTCTCTCTCTCTCTCTCTCTCTCTCTCTCTCTCTCTCTCTCTCTCTGTGCCCTCGTCGTCAGCATCCCGTCTCCCTCTGCCATCGTCCTGCAGACCCCTCCCTCAGCCCGTCGCCTGCATCAGACCCCTCCCTCAGCCCGTTGCCTGCAGCAGACCCCTTCCTCAGCCCTCATCCTGCCCGCAACCCTACCTGCACCTGCCCGCCACTGCCCGCTACCTTACCTGCGCAAGCCCGCCACTGCCCGCAACCCTACCCGGGCTTGCTCGCCACCTGTGTGCCACCCCTGCATGCTGCCCTGCAGCCCTCGTAGTCACCCTCTGCCCGTCACACAACGCTGAAGCCTGTTTGAAGCCCCAGTCCTGATCATAATGCCTAACTCTAACCCTGTTTTAAACTCAAACCACATTCAGAATGTACTCGAGAGTCATGGGTGGAAGTAGTACACAAAAGGGTTAAGAAGGAAGTTAGGGAAGACGTGCAGAAAGAAGAGCTCACACGAGTCCAGGATACACTTGAGGAGGAGAGGCTTGGACACACTCGATGACTTCACATTCGGATTACAGGCCTACCCGAAGGGGTATCACCGGAGGCAGACGCCACTGACATTTGTCGTCGACTTGGATACGAGAGAATGCCCTACACAGACGCATGGAGGGTTGGGAGGGATACATTGCGTTTGCGAGCACTCATCCTCAAGATGAGTTCCGAGGAGGCACGGACCTCCTTTTTTAGATGTCGATCAGTACTACGTGGACTACCCGGCAGCACCCTCTACATGGACGAGGATCTCACGCGTATGCAGGTGGCATACCGACGCGCTTGCATGCCACAGATACTCCAGGCACGTCGAGAGGGGAGGAAGGCCTTTTACCGCGATGGTAAGGTCTTCATAGATGGACGCCCTATCAAATAGGGCCATGCGGCCTATGAGACATCACTACACCAGGAGATACCACTCAGAGGAGAGTGTGGAACTGCAACGGGTCACTCTGGACGCGACCAGACAGAGTCGAGAAGATCCTCGCATCACATGACTTTGCGTGCATCACAGAGACACACGAGAGCCCAGAGAGAGGTCTACCACGCATTGCAGGTTTTCATTGGGAATCTGCATTCAGGACCACGACGAGACAGAGTAGAGCACGAGGATCGGGAGGAGTGGCCATCGTATTTCAACAGGAGATACAGAGCCGGATCCATATTATAGGTAGAGATGAGGAGGCACGATACATGTGGGTTCGCATGGAGATAGCGCAGGGCAGCTCGATTTACATTGCTATATGCTACTTCCCACCAGGAGGCTCTCGATACGCAGGACACAATCTTGGGGGACCGATTCGAGATAGAGACTCACCATACAGAGCGCTTTCAGATGAGATACTAAATTATAGCACACTAGGTGAAGTCTTCCTTATGGGGGACTTCAATGGCCGCACTCAGTCGCAGGAGTGCGAGGCATACGACATGGATCACCCACATCTCATGAGGGCCAGAGACCCGGTTAAGATTAGCACCAGCAGAGTATCGGCAGATACGGGTCGGGACACCACCGGCTATGGCAGACATCTACTCGAGCTAGGCAGCCGACATCATCTTCCTTATGGGGGACTTCAATGGCCGCACTCAGTCGAAGGAGTGCGAGGCATACGACATGGATCACCCACATCTCATGAGGGCCAGAGACCCGGTTAAGATTAGCACCAGAAGAGTATCGGAAGATACGGGTCAGGACACCACCGGCTATGGCAGACATCTACTCGAGCTAGGCAGCCGACATCATCTCGTTATATATAACGGGATGAATCGTTGGCAGGTTCAGGCGGACTTACTTGCTTCCCTCACGGGGGAGGTGAGAGCATAGTCGACTACATTTTGGGTACTACCTCTGGAGCTTCACTCATCCCTGCACTTAGTATTGGACGACGCCCACTCGGTGCTGACCACACATTTATCACATTCACACTCTCATCTCCGATTCCATTAGACCCTCCCTCACCCACTGAGATACATACCACGATACACTTCACACACGAGCTCTCACACGTTTATGCACACCATTTACACACCCGCCTACTCTCCCTCGATCCATTCTCACCTTTGGACACACTTACATCACATATCACCTCCATCCTACAGGACTCAGCTCTCCGAGGCTTCCCACACCACACACATCTGCACCCTCCACGCACAGGATCCATGCCCCAGAACCGTTGGTATGATGCAGATTGTCGTGAGCTGCGTAAACACCTACGGATTTTAGAGCATAGAGGAGATATTACACACACAGGCACAGCGTCGCATGCAGAGCCTTACTCGCCACAAACGGCGAGATTGGGAGGAGAGACAGTATTGGGATATTTACCATTTGCTCATGAGTCGAGACAGTGTAGTGGCATGGCGACATTTGAGAGAGAGGAAACAGCAGACACCTATCCGAGACCAGAGCACTTGGCATAGCTATGCACGGAGCCTATACGAGATCCCAAACCAGCCTCCCATTCCCAGACCGCAGAGCTCACGTCCTACTACCTCTGACTTCTTCACACCCACTATGGTGGGATGCGCTATTGCCCGGCTGCAGCATGGCAGGGCCCATGATCATTTCGGTTTACAGGCAGAGCACCTCATCTATGGAGGTACGACTCTCGCACCGCTCATTGCCAATCTCTTCAACCGTGCATTGGTTGAAGTGTTCCCAGACTCATGGACTGAGCACACCATAGTGCCCATTCATAAGTCAGGTGATACTATGGATCCAGCTACATACCAGACGATCATGATTGGCCCTATATTGGCCAAGTTATATGGGGCGGTACTAGAGACAGAGTTGAGTACTCTCGCTGAGAGGAAGGGCATCAGGGCTCCAGGACAGGCAGGTTTCAGACGAGATTACTCTACCATTGACCATATCTTCACTCTGAGATGCCTGATCGACCAGGCAAGGGTGAGGAAGAGGAGATTATATTGTTGCTTTGTGGACTTCCGCAAAGCATTTGACACTATTCCCAGGGATCGACTCTTAGATGACTAGTTGACATCGGAGCTCCGGAGGAGATGATATGGGGGATCTACGCCTTATACGAGAGAGTATCTGGTAGAGTCAGATGTCCAGGGGGCTTATCTGATCCACTTGCTAGCACTATCGGGGTGAAGCAAGGATGCCCTCTCTCACCCACCCTCTTTGGTCTTTACATTGATGAGATAGTGGACTTCATACAGCAGCAGGGGGAGATGGCATTGAGGTACACGGGTCCACTGTCCATATTCTTTTATACGCTGATGCTCTTTGACACTTTGGTTACGCCAGCGCTCATGTATGGGGCAGCCATATGGGGACCAGGATTAGCTACATCAGTATGGACAGCAGTAGAGAGGCCACAGATCCTCATGATTGCCAGACTCATCCGCAGCAAACCTTCAGTACCACATGATATCATTAGAGCAGAGCTCGCTGAACCACCGATGCTAGTTGAGGCACTATTCTAGACAGTATGCCTATTACACAGACTTCGGAGCATGGATACAGAGCGCATTGCTTATTGTGCTTTCGAGGCATCACGTGATATGGCATTAGCAGGTGACACCTCCTCATGGTATGCACAAACACGAGACTGGCTTGCCCACCATGGCTTTGACATAGACAGGCTACCACCACTACAGTACGACTCTCATGCATCCATCTACTCGCTCTCTCATCAAGAGAGGAATAAAATCATTCGTCAGGAGATATGGCATACATACATACAGAGGACATGGGTGAGCCCTAGGGGTACATTGCCACCGAAAATGCTCTACTACCGCGAGCATTTTCTACATATATCGGGCACGGGCTTCATCGAGATTCCGAGATATATGCAAATCTACCTTCCCCACCACCTACGAGTCGTCATTGGGCAGCTCCGGGTTTCATCACATCAGCTCGAGATTGAGAGGGGTCGGTCCAGGGGAGTCCCCCGTGAGGAGAGGTGGTGCCCAGTATGCCAGACAGAGGTAGAGAGTGAGGAGCATTTTGTTATCAGATGTCCAGCATACTTAGACCTACGAGCACAGTTCTAGATCGAGGAGTCATTCCAGCTGTGCATGACTATGGGAGACCAGAGACGCTTGGGACGCTTTCTCACAGCAGCATACGAGAGGCGAGAGCGGTCACTACAGCCCATACATCAGCCACGGGTGAGTACCCAGCAGACCATTAACCAGTTCTTTCAGCGAGTTGAGCTACATCAGAGAGGTCCATCTATAGGGCTCACGCTCCACCCGGCAGCAGCACAGAGAGCAGGGCGCCGACCACGCATGGGCGGATATCGTCGACCACGACTATATCATGAGGATATCTCACGCATCAGGATTGCCTACGACCACATGATGGAGCATAGGCGTACCACCACCCCCTGGGTTGTCTTCCTTCTGGAGGCACTCAGATCACCACCGATGTACCACATACTACACCCACTCTCCACCCATCACCAGTAGCTAGGGCGTTTTACTCACATTTTGGGATCCCCCATGTATTAGGTGGCCACTATCTGTAGAGTCAGAGCCACGTCTCCCCAGCCTTTTCCAGCCCTATATAGCTTTGTGTAGCGATATACTTTTTTATTTCATTTTATCTTCTACACAGGGTTACTACACTTGTACATGGTTTTTGTCTCATAGGTCAAGTTTGGCCTCCAGAAGACGTTAATATGAATTTCTTTCTTTCTTTCTCTCTCTCTCTCTCTCTCTCTCTCTCTCTCTCTCTCTCTCTCTCTCTCTCTCTCTCTCTCTCTCTCTCTCTCTCTCCCTCCCTCCCTCCCTCCCTCCCTCCCTCCCTCCCTCTCTCCGTCCCTCCCTCCCTCCCTCCCTCCCTCCCTCCCTCTCTGTGACAGTGAAGTAAATGTATGTGATTTGTCTCATGGGCTGAATTGTGCCTACTGAGATAGTTACATATCTCCCTGTTTCTTTCATTTATTTTTTCTTCTTCTTCCTCCATCCTCCCCCAAACTCCCCACCACAAGTCTCTCTCTCTCTCTCTCTCTCTCTGTGACAGTGAAGTATGTTGGATTTTGAAACCCCACAATCAATATAAAGACAAAGTAAGAGAGAAGCAAGGGACAATAGAGAGGGACAAAGTACATAAGATATGGCAAAGGGCTAAAATTGCCCATAAAATTGAACTAAAATACAATGGGAACAATTTACAATTGTGCTGATCTCCAAGCAAGGAAGAGCTCAAGGAGCTATGCTACAAGTGATGAATTATGAGCTAGGGACCTTGTCTTTATATAGGTATTGGCCCAAGATGAAAAGCAAACAAAAAATCACTCAAAAAGCGGAGTTCTGCGAATTGGGGCAGAAAATCCACCGTATCCACTGTTATTCCAGGCTTGCTTTTGTTAGTGTTTATTTTTTGTGATTTTTAATCATATATTTAATATATAATTGGTATTAATAGAAAAAGTTCTTTTTAACTTAAAAAATATGGTTTTCAACTGTTTTTGGTGTTTGACCCTAAAATTAGGGTTTGAGATTTCTGCTACATTTTGTACCAAATGCCTAAGTCTTATATATAGTTGGATAGCTCTTGATGAGTTATGTAATAAAAAAATTCTGCACTTTTTGACTATTTTTGAACATTTTTTATCAGTCTTTAATTGGATATCTCTTGATGAGTACTTTCCAAATATGTAATAAAACAATTCTGTACTTTTTTACTATTTTGACCACTTTTGACCAGCCTTTGACCATCTGTTGACTGTTGAAAATCTGTTAGTTTTTCTGAGATTTTCATGAACCATGTGTAATCCTCTACAAGGACCTTCAAATTGAAGAAGGGAAAACACTAGCTAGTAGAAATGTAAATCCATACAGAAGAAAGCAAGTACATGTATTAAAGGATATTATGCATGTATGGACAGAAAATCCTTGCAAGTGCATAAGCAAAATTGATTGATCATGCCTTACTCGGCTTCATCAATGTCTACTACCTGCTTCCTTACTTTCCATCTCATTTGCTTTAAAGCTAGGGTCTTTTCATTTTTAAATCTTGACTCCTGAAAAGAAAGCACATGTGTGTGTCTTTGTGCAATTGCACATGGTACCTCTACATGGAGCATGCTGCACCTGTCTGCCTAGATGGCAGTTCAAATGCTGGTATTTGTATGGTTTAGGTGTGATTGGTATTTGCATGTGCTTATTCACATGTAAAATGTATGTGTATGAATATGTGAATGTCAATCTTATGTGTATCTCTATATATATTTCTCTTAATGCAGATGTACATGTGTACATTTTTGTCTATGCATATGCGTTCAATACTTTGGTGCATTTATATACATGTGCCTGTGCATTTGCATGTGTGTTCATGTGCATGGCTATATTTATGGACATAAATATGTATCTACATGTATACACGTGAATATACTGTACATACAAATGCATACATGCTTTTTTGTTTTTGGAATCAAGAGCATGAAATCTCTATATCTCAATGGAACAGTCTTTAACATTAAAAATGCTAAAACTTAGTCCAGTTACAGAGTGTGCAACTTATGTCATTTCAGGAAGCACATGATTTATAGTGATACATAAGACACTGAATATCTTAAACACAAGGAATATTCTTAGCGTGAGAAGCAACTGAAACAACCTGTACAAGTAATCTCCCAGCCCTCTTGACAGCAGTAAGCTCAACCTTTCGCTCTAGTTAGTGTCCCTGCTGATAGAAGTTGCATGAACAATAAGTTGATGGTTGCCACCTTGTTGAGATGCTCGAGAGGGCTCATTGCATCACCACCTTCTCTAGGCAAGGAATTGTGTCGAACCTTGTACCTACGATGGACATTTCTTGTCATCATCACAATGTGGTCTGGACTTCTAAGCCAGTAAGCAACCTGTTTTAGCTTGGAAACCGGTTGGTTAAAATCATTTTGACACCAGAGGGGATTTTGATCACTACAGATATTTGTTGACCCATCAGGGAATTAATTATTAGGTTTAAGGTTCGTGTCAGCAAGTTGAAATTGATATATTTTATCATTCAAACGAATATATCCATTGGCTTGAATAGATGGTAACAGCTTGCACCATCTTTCAACACCTTTTATATCCTTAAGGGGGGCAGGCTTTCCATGAAGCAGGAAAACACTTGAAATTTGGAGATATTCGTTTCCAAGATCTTCAAATAAGAAGACAATGAGTGGCTCATCCATTTCAAGGTTAATATGATTCAGAGAATTTTCTTATTATAAATAATGTTTCATGACTATACAATAAAAACATGTCCTCTACATGTTGAGAATTACAAAGACTATACAACTCTAATGATGAAATGAGAGGTGCACTAGGTACATCTCTCTCTCCCTGAATATAAACTTTACTTCCATTCTTTTCAAATGCAAGTGTGTTGTTTTGATAGCTGCGTTTAAGTGTATCTCCCAACCCCCATAACCACTCTCTTCCTAATGCTAGGTATGTCCTCTCCATATTCATAATTTGGAAGTCCATATAATCTGTATAGTCTTGCATCTTGACTTCCAAATTGGATACCATAGTATCCCATATCCTCTTATCTTGCCCTTGCATCATAGATACAATGTATTTATGTGCACTAGGCTGCTGGGGAATCTTTAATTTCTTGACCAAAGCATAATTTATAAAGTTATGAGTGGCAGAGTCATCTATCATGACCCGCACCCTAGTCCCGTAT
The DNA here is from genome assembly GCA_020310875.1 of Ceratopteris richardii. Lineage (NCBI taxonomy): Eukaryota > Viridiplantae > Streptophyta > Polypodiopsida > Polypodiales > Pteridaceae > Ceratopteris > Ceratopteris richardii. The sequence goes on from CM035440.1 coordinate 99,739,733, forward strand.
ACACTACCATGCAGTTTAACTAGGTCATTTGGTCCAAATTGTGGTGACTACAATGACTGAGTCAAACAACATGTATGCTCTATATCCTCGTGCATCACCTCCACTCCCTTGCAGCTTAGAGCTTCCATGAATAGGAAGGGTCTACACTAGGTGGACCACCTTTTTGTCCTTTTCGGGGGCCGTATTAGACTCTGGTCCCTTCTTCTTTTCTTCCCCCTTCTTGAGTGGACAGTTCCACTATGAATGGCTAGGAGACAAACACCTAAAGCAGAGGTTCTCTCTTTTGGCCCTGTCAAACTCATCTGTGGATAACCTAGGCCCTTGTGATCTTTGTTTTTTAATTAAAAACTTTGTTTTTCCCAAAAGGCAATGTCTTCTTGAATTTAGTCGTACTAAGAGGCTTGAGGGGTTGATCCGTCTCCATAGGAGTATATTGAGGATGGTTATGGTCCTCATAGATCTATGCATACTTGATCGCCTCCTCAAACATCTTAGGTGCATTCCTTCTGACTTCCCTCTTTATGGCTTTATCTAAGCCCCTAACAAACCCTCTAGTCTTCTGGAAATCATCTAAACCCTTAAGTTTCAAAATGATCTTTCTATAGTGGGATAGGTAGACCGTAAGATGCCTACTTCTCTGTGTAATCCTATCCCACTCATCCCAATTCCTCTCCTCCTCATTCTCAGGAAGAAACTCTTTTAGAAAAAGATTCTCAAACTGAGTCCAGTCAGTAGGGATAGAGTTCCCCTCCTTAAGACTCATCCACCACTTATAAGCATGCGGGCCGAGGGAGAGACTCGCCTCTAGCACAAGGTACTCTGGTTGGGTGCCCTTCAATTGATGCAAATCATGCCACTTCTGTAAAAAAGTGTAGATTGCATCCTTGTTCCTGTCTCGGTCATCCCCCGTAAAGGTAGGTAGCTTCAAGTCTTTCAGGAGGGGAGCTTCCCTAGAGCTCTCTCCTTTATGCTTACTAGGAAAAGAAGTATCCTTCCTAGTAATCTCTAGAGGAATAGGAGGGGTTTCTCTTTCCTTCCTAGCTAAAGAGGTGACACTAGTCTCAAGTGAGATCATTTGAGACTTAAGTTGTTGTATGAGAGATGTGATGCTACCAAGATCTCTCTCTAATTTAAGAGTTTGTTCTTTCAAGTCTATGAATTGGTCACGAGTGACAAACTCATCTAAAAGTTCTTCATATGTATACTCTTCCTAGTGAGGCTCTTTTTCTTCTAAGTTTTCTTCTACTTCTTACCCTAATTCTACTTCTTCCATTCTAGAATCAGGATCCTCTAGTTTCTCTTTAGATGGAGAAGTATGCCATCTCAACCATGATATTGCTTGTATTTCTTTATGCTTATCTGCTAGAAGAAGAGAAGCATATTAGCATTATTGCATAGGAAACATGATGTTATGGTGCTCCCTCCACAATACCAATGGAGTGTTCATGATGTGTGTGAATGTTGGTTAGTGGGTTAGTGATTCTCTTAGATGCATACTTTGGATATGCATTGTACTCCACATGTATCTACTTGTGATGCAATTAGGTCAGGGGGTTTGATACAGGGTTTAATTCTCCAAACCTTGAACGTGGGATCGTAGCTTTTAGTGGTGATGACATGTAAAGGTTTTTGGACTGGATTGTGTTGGATTTCGGACTTTTTGGGTATCCATTTCCCGACATTCCTAGGTGTGATCGGAGATGTAATGGTATGGAGTGTAGATGTTTGCCCTAGGATTTGTACCAATAATGATTGTGAGTGTGGATTCAATCTTGTGAGTGGAGGTAAAGCTATTTGAACTCGTAAGCAGGTCTTGGGCACCCATATTTGTTTAGCATTTGGGATAGCCTTCATTGAGTGATTTGGGACCCAAATAGAAATGGTATGTCTAGATTGATGCCTAGGATACTCCTTCGTTGTAATCCTCGACATTGTAGCTCGTTTGGTGCATCTTTGGGATCCTGTCTCTAGAGGTGAGGGTTGTTCACCCTTGCATATCTAGATCTGCTTCATGACAAGAGGTACTTCATATTGCACTGGTCGTTGCTCATGCTTCTTGATTATCGGCCTCCTCTGTGTCATGTGTTTTCCTGCTTGCTTTCTTGGGAATCTCTTTGGAAAAGAAGGGAACTCCCCATTGACTTATGCACCTTTGTCAAGAGTGAAAATCTTCTACATCATAGAGCTTTGGACAAGAATAACATCATTACCTTTGTGTGGGTTCTTGGAGGGACCAGGATTTGGTGTCTTTTCTAGTGGCCTGAGTGCTTGATTCTCTAACTCAATTGTGATGCGGTTTTGGCCCATCCAAGCCTGAAGAAGTCCACTTCTTAGGTTGAGGTTGACTGCGTGATCATAGATCCAGTCTTGTCCGAAGACAAGAGGTTCGATAAGATCTTCGTCTTCACACACTAGCACTTTGACTGCCATTAGAACCTCTTGAATGTGGAGGGGAAGTTCCACCTCACCCATGCAAGGGGTTCCCACACCTCCCAATCCTATGAGATATGCCTCTATAGGATTGATCTTCAATTGAAATTCTTGGCAGTAAGAAAGTCGGACTGCACTAGTGGCTACTCCTGAGTCAATCAAATCCCTTACAGTCCTTGCACTCTCTCCTTGTCCTACCTCTAGGATCATAAAGTGTCGTCGATCAATTATCCTATGGGAACATTCACTTGATGCTTCAGACATGGCCATGTGATAACTTAGAGCTTCTTGAGTGGCAGAAAGAGGCTGATCTCTTCCTTGTTTTCTCAATTTCATTCGTCGGATGCATTCTAAAGTTTTTGCCTGTGCTTATTCTTGAATTCGTTTTTCTTCTTCTTTACGTTTCTTTGTAGTATTGAGTCAGTTTAACATTCCTTCTATGAGGGGTTCTTGATATAACTTGACTTTGCATCCATTGATGTAACTCAGTAGGATGTTGCCTTCTAGAGTGGCTAGCTGGACTGCTCCACTTCTTGAGATCCTATTGATAATCATTGGTCCATAGCCTCTCTTCTCTAATTTCCATGCATGTTGCTTCCAAGTGTAGACTAGGACTAGGTCTCCTGCTTTCAAGCCCTTATCCTTCACATGTGCATCAAAATATGCCTTTTGTCTCTTCTTGGCTGCATAAATTCCTGCTGCTGCTCTCAATCTTGTTTCACCTAGTCGTTCAAGATCAAAGATTCTAGAGGAGAGCTCATGGCTTGTCCAGTCATGCTCTTGTGCTACTTTCAACATAGGTATCAAGAAGTCCAATGGTAGCATTGCATTTTGGCCAAACACCATCTGAAAGGGTGTGGGTTGGAGTACCATTTTATAGGCAACTCTGTATGCCCAAACAGCATGGTGTAGCTGTTTGTCCCAATCAGAGTGTTTATTATTAACTAATTTTGTCAATACATTGCATAGAATATTATTGGTGCTCTCGGCTTGCCCGTTAGCTTGTAGATGGTAGGGGACAAACTTCTTATGTATCACCAAGAATTCTTGGAGAAGGTTTTTGATGAATTCATTCAAGAAGTGTGTGCCTCTATCACTTACTAGCTGTATTGATAGCCCATATCTGGTGAACACGTTCTCAAATAGAAAATTAGCAGTTGTTTGAGCATCGTTCTTAGTTGTATCTTTTACTTCTACCCATTTGGTTAGATAGTACGTGATGACAATGATAGCATGTGAACCCTTAGCCAAGGATTAATAGGACCAACAAAGTCTATTCCCCACTTAGAGAATGCATGTCCACCCATCATAGGTTTCAATGGCATCTCATCTTTACATATAGGATACTGGGTTCACTGGCAAATATCACACCGTTTCACATAGGTATGGGCATCCATGTGAAGGGTTGGCCACCAAAGACCCACGAATAGAATTGCCTTAATCACATGGTCTAGTCCAAAGTGTCCTCTTGCCACACCTTAGTGAGCAATCTCCAAGATCTTCAAATATTCGCTCTCATGGGCACATAACCTAATATATCTGCCTTTTCCTCATCTGTATAGATTATCTCCAATGAGAACATAGTCTAATGCTTCTTGTTCTAAGCTCCTTTGTCTAACCAAGATCATTTCTTGAGGGAATGTTTTCATCCTTAGGAACGCTACTAAGGGTTCACTCAAATCTGGTATGAGAGATACTTGGTACAATGTAGCATGCTCCACAGGTGGTCTAATACAACAGATTGGGCATTCCTTACACAACTTATGGACATCTGCTTCCATAGTTGGCCAATACACACCTAATCTTTTTAGGGTATGCAGGGTTCTATGCTTGGATTAATGTTGCTAGAGTGCGCCTACATGTTCTATTTGCAACCACTTTGAGTGCTCATCTTCTTCTATGCAACAAGCCAATATGCCCTGATCGGTGTATTTATACATGTTTCCTGCCATTATGTGATACTTTTGAGACCTCAAACAAAGATTCTTCCTCATTTGATGTGGCTTCTCTCTTCTTCCTTTTCTTTCCTTCACTCTTGGGGGTTATCTAGGTGGTTAATCTCACATCATTCGTAATTTCTTCGTGTCTCTGAGGGTGAGCTTCTACTTCATATAAATATTCCTCATATGATGCAAAAGGTGGGTCCATTATAATTGACTCTAGATCAGAGTCACTTGTGTCCTCGAATGCATCAGTGCTAGGTTCACATTCTTCAATAACCGAATCACACATGATTGGCTCTATTGTGAAGACTGAAATATCATAGCCATCCTCGTCACAGTGGGGTGTCCATTGTTTTTCATCGATGGCTACATCCATTGTTGCTAAAAAATCCCCCCAACCATGAGATTCAAATTCTTCTTCAAGAAATACTACAGGTGCATAGGCTAGGTCTTGAATTGATCTATGAGTTTCCTTCGCACCTATCTCTCTAGCTTTTTCTCTCTTCTCTTCTTTTGCTGCCACTTTGCACATCCATAAGTGGGTGTCTTCATGCATCCATGGGGATCTTGACCCTATAGAGTGCACTGACTCCGTATCATCTGTGGCTCTATGGATGGGATTCCACTATATGGGGAGTATATCTCTATGAGAATAATCCTTGAGATTGACTTTGGTTGTAACACCTAAGTGTTGTAAATACAAGGAAATTGGTTCCCCAATCCTATACTACTTGCAACTGCATCAAGAAGGGTCTTCCTAGAATCATCTCGTAGGCCTAATTTTTGCTAAATTCACATATAGTAAAGGTGTGCTCGAACTCTACACCACAAGTAGTGAGAGTTGTTCCCTCTAGCAATCCCAGAGGTCTCTCTATGTGCATATGCCAAACAACCAAAGGGACATGGATAAGCAACATATGGCTTGCAACCATGCGACTCCTATTATGGAGTGATGAGTTGCATTGCTTTGGTACAAAACCTATTGAGTACATATGTAGAACACATAACAATCTCTAGACAACAGCTATGCGATAAAGCTTTACTTTTGACCCATACAACTGGCCTTCTCCATGAGAGACATGTTGTTTGTTTCGACAACCCCATTTTGTTGAGATGTATAAGACACTATCCACTCGCGTTTTATCCCACACTCATGTTTCAACCATAACTAGAAGTTGTTTGAAGCACACAAAGACTCTAGATTTTGCTTTCAATGGATGCACCCATGCATACTTGGAAAAATCATCAATAAAAGTCACAAAGTAAAAGTAGTTCCCAAAAGCTCTTTGTATAGGGCCACAGACATCACTATTAACAAGCTAAAATGTATTGGCAACTCAATTTGAACCACCATTTAAGATTTTCTTTTTAATTTTTTCCATAATCGATGGAGGCATCAAGAGGTTAACCTGCTTAGAGATCACAATATATCCACCTACATCCTTCCTAGAAGACTTATATGTGACTTCCTAGCACAATGCCAATGGTCCAATAATCCCAAAGAATTAGTGCAATGAGATACCCAATGCCTCAAACATGATGTGTTCCCAAAACAAAGAATACCATACCCCACAATAGAGCATCGACTCATAAGTGGAATCTTCATCAATATCAGAGTCTCCACTCTCGTCACTAGTAGTAGATGAAGCTTTACATATAACCTTTATGCATCGAAGCACAAAAACCAACCAAATGGGATCACATGGAAGAATGACATCCTTTCCTCAAAAGAAGATTTGTCTAGGGCATTAGTCCCCAAAAAAATCTTTCGTATACTTAGGTATAGTTCAACTCATAAAGAAGCAACCAAGAAAAACTTAGCTACTTCCCTCCTAGAGTGCGGACTAGGGAATCAACCAAAACATCGTGGGTTACAAAGTTGGTAATGGAAATCAACCAAAAACATCATGGCCAAACATTTATCTACCCCAAAATCCATGCCCCATAATCGAGTCCACTAGCTAACAAGGCTACAAGTTGGCTTCATAGACATGTTGACAAGTGAGTCAAGTTTTGAGCAATGAAAACACCATTTTAGATTTCTACAAGCATAATAAACTAGCAAAATGCAAATGATCAAAGCATGCATATCAAAGCTTTGTTTCCGAGATAAGCCTACGAATCTTGAGCTACACATGTTAAATTATTCACAAATTTTGCATAGCCTATGAGCTAATGTAGGAACATATGAGAGAGCATGGACTATATATCTTGGTTAATGTTGAAACTAACAGAAATTTCGTGCCCATCCCTAGTACATATGAAGCATCTGACAATGTGAAAGAACTACCATCGACAATAGCCAACATAATCCTACCTACTCCCTATGTAGGATAAGAGGAGTTGGTAACACATATGTGATAGTATTCCTTATAGGAACAAACTCAAGTGAACTAAAAAATTGTGCTTTTAGATAATATGATTGGTTGCCCCATTGCCAAAGTACCAAACATCCAAATATAGTACAAATAATACATTGCTCATGAGAAGATGAATCAAACTACATACTATGGTGAACGCCCATTCTTCATTCTAAATAAGATTAACAACCTTTGTTTTAAGTGTGCAAAATTATTGCTCTTGTACTTTCTTCTAGACTTTGCCTTCCTTCTTCAACTATGCAACACTAGCAATTTTTTTTTATTAATAGATGAGCTCAATTCATCAATTGCTTAGTTTGGATAGCCCTTCATTATCAATCGAAGATTAAAAGGAAAACTCAAATATGCATATCTCCTTTAAATCTTTGATCTTTGTAAAAAGAACGTCCATAAAATCTCCATCTATATACTCACTTTCCAAATGTTTTCAAAGACAAGCAACTACAACCTCATTTTTGGCTTGGTATAAAGTTGTTAGTGCATCGTAAGTAATCTTTGTCGTTTAGCAAGGGCAATGTTGAGGGATAATGGTATGTTTGACAAACAAATCAATCAACGCATATATCAAAGCATCTTTGCTATCCCAACAAAGTTGTTTTATAGCAGTTGCAAAAAGAACCATTGCATGAATAGGAATTTGAAGATATCTTCCATGCCATCTACATCATCTTCAATAGCTACATTTGCAAGTGTAGTAGGACATTTTTCAACACCCTACACAATATTCAAAACTCTTTTGCTACCAATACATGATGCATCATATATGCCCACAATGGGAAATCAGTAGCATCCAACTTATCTTAATCAATGAACATACAAAATACATCATTGCATTCAACAATGGCCAATGAATAAATACTTTGATGCATAAAATGATTATATCTCAAAAAGTTGAGGAAAAATACATTATCAAGCTCTACTAAACCTTCAATAGACCTCAATACTCTTGTACTAGCCAACCAAAACCTATATATCTGATTGATACATAAATGACTAGATCACATGCACAATGCAGATAGAGGCCCCAAGTTTGCTCATCAGTTTTCATGCAATTTTGAATTATGATAAAAAAGAGTATCAAGGCATCCTAAACAAAGCAACAACATACTTTAATACCAAGTGTCAAAGTTTAAGGTTTGCAAAAACAGCACATAGAAGCAGAAGCTTGTAGCACACCACAAGATTGAATGTATTATCAATTTAATATATAAAGATCAGTCAACCTCGTGTTTGACATACATAGAAGCCAAGGAAAGGAAACCTCCTAAATAGAGAAATATATGTCTAAGCAATCCCAAGCATGTTCACACACCAATACCAAAATCTATCAAGTCTTAGGTTTTGATACCCTTGAGAAGGTATTTTGGCTCAATTCTTTCAAGAGGTATGGCTACTTCCTCCCTTGTCAAATGTAATGCATGTTAATTTTCGAAGGTGTAAGAACATGGCATTTATACCTCAATGGTATCCTTGATCAACAAAAGCTATTGAAACTCAAGAAGTTTGAGACCCCATATGATTTGACCTCCAATGGCATCCTCGATTTGGCCTCCAATGGTATCCTTGATCAACAAAAGCTATTGATACTCAAGAAGTTTGAGACCCCATATGATTTAACCTCCAATGGCAAGTGAAGTGGCCAAACAAAATGGCTTTCTAAAGGAATTGTAATGAGCAAGCCAATTTCTTCTCACTAAGCACATTATGTTTGTCTTCAAGTGAAGAGATGATTATCCAAACTTTCACATTGGAAATTATCAAGTACAAAGACCATCAATATGTCCTTTAAAATGGTTCTAAAAATGCACCCTCAACATATCAAAACAATAAGAGTACCCATTGTGGATTCAACTTCCCAGTCATCCCTCCTTTTCAAACTCCCTTCTCAACAAGATTGTAGCCCATCTTGGCCAATTGCTAGTAACTAAAGCATTGTTGATACTCTAATGTACAAAAAATTTACCCATTGCTCCAATACTTGGTGGGATCCTCAATTCTATGCAAACCTTAACATACAACTTCCAAATTCTATCCTAATAGACACCAAGATAAATTTTTTCTTAAAACAATTCTTTGATAAAATTCTACAATTCACTTGATCTAATTGAGGTACCTATGACCACATAAGGTGCCTTTCAAAGAGAGGCATTCAAAAGCCAAAGTTTCATAAAGCAAATGCTTTACCATGCTTGAGTTGATGGCTTCAATATTGGATGTTGCATCCCATCCTCTATCAAGAGGAATTCTACAATTATTATGATGTAAATAAAGAGCACACAACCAATGGGAAGACACTCAATAGGATCGTTGGAGGATTCTTGTATAAGAAGGGATTTGAGTGTTTGTAGAAGAAAAGAGGAAGATAAGAAGAAAGATACACACTAAAAGCCTCTGTCAATTGATTATAAGAAGACAAATACAATGGTGATGCACAATACAATCCAATGCTTCTGTGCGAAATCCCACAGAGTGCACAATCACAAAAATACAAAATACTCAAGGGTCTTGCTACTGTCGACCTTCTCTGCACTAGATCTCCACCTTCTCCAAGCCTGCACTTGTGCACACCTTGCACCAAGCTTCCAATAAGGGGAAGGATGGCCACCTTCTGTCGGCACGCACACAGCTTCAAGGAGACCTTGGGATCTTTGGGTGTAAGATTAGCACACCTTCGCATACTTCTTGGTCACTCTTCATGCACACCTTGCACTTCACTTCTCTGCGTCGCACACTATGTGTCCCTTGTACTTCTCTCTCTTACCTAACTTGTGCTATGCTCCCTTGCTTAGTCCTCCAAGAATAGTCCTTGCTTTGATTTGAGTGTCAATTCACATACGCTCCTAACTGCTAGTATCTTGATGCTCACTTTGATATCCCAAGATTGTCTCCAAAGATGGGCAACCAACGAATCCTTGTTTTGTCTTGTAGTAACTTTAGACTAAAACAAAAATTTTAATTGGGGGAGGGTCATACTTCCACTTCTGCGTACGTTGCCGCTTCATATACCTTCACATTTTATCTTTCAATTCTTTAAACGTGCACCTAAGAGAGGGTTCACTTGAACCTTTTAAAACACTTTAAGAACACTTTGAACCTTAAAGAAATTATAGAAATACCTTTGCAACTAGCAACCAACTTTCTGCAATTATACTCTTTGTGATAATTAATTATGCAATACCTTTGCACCTTGATACTCGAATTTTGCACACTTTGACTTCACCCATGTTGACTTGACTTGAGCATGTTGGCTTTGATCGCTTTGATTTGATCATTTGACTTTGACTATGGTTGACTTTGACCGATGTGACTTCTATGGATTCAACAGTTGCCCACCACCTAATAGGCTCATCGTCCCAGAGAGCTACAGCCAAAAATCTAAGCAGAGATTACACCAATGGTCATGTGCAACAATATCTTCAAAGAAACACTTGAGAAGCAACCAAATCCACCTAGAGCAAAAAAGAACAATACAACATCAAAGAGGAACCAAAATTAAAAATTTTGCACGGCCGTGAATGGAGGGTAGAAAGGAGGGAGAAGGGATGGCTGAGGAGGTTCAGATGGATAGGGTAGGGAGGGGTAAGGATGGGGTAATGAAAAACACATGAAAAATGTGCTCAAAATATGTGGGTTTTGACCAAAAGTCATAGAAAATGTGGGATTTTGGAAAAACTAAGATCGAAAATGAGTTCAGAGGTGCCAAAATACATGAAAATGATCCCAAGTTTGAAAAAAATGACCATCCAAGATACAATCTAGAGCCAAAAGCATGGACCATAAAAAATAAATATATATATATATTTTAAGGGGAGAGAGGGACAGTGGGGGGACAGTGGGGGATGGGTGGAGGGTGGTGGGAGGTGGGGGGGTGAGGGAACGATGGGATATGGGTGGGGGAACGATTAGGGGGGAGAGGAACGGTGAGGGGAGGGAAGGTGGGGAAACTATGGGGGATGCGGGAACAATGGGAGAAGGAAGATGGGTGAGGGTGGGTGGGAGAACGGTGGTGGATGGGTGGGGGACAATGGGAGGTGGGTGGGGGGGAGGGCGGTGGGGAGCGGTGGGTGGGGGATGGATGGGTGGGGGAACAATGGGAGATGGATGGGAGGCGGTGGGAGGCAACAAGGGATGGGTGGGGAGCAACGGGGGAACGATGGGGGGTGGGTGGGGGGACAGTAGGGGATGGGTGGGGGAGCAATGGGAAATGGTGGGAAAAAACGGTGGGGGGTGGATGGGGGAACAATGGGGGGTGGCTAGGGGGATGGTGAGGAGTAGAGGGGGAGCGGGAGGTGGGTGGGGGCACGATGGGGGGATGATAGGGGGTGGATGGGGAGGCAGTGGAGGGGGCGGTGGAGGTCGATGGGGGATTGATAGGAGATGGGGGGTGATGGAGGGTTGATGGGGGATCGATGGGAGACTAGAGGATGGATGGAGGGGCGGTGGGGGGTGGGTGGAAGGATGGGAGGGCAATGGGGGATGGGAGATTAGTGGGAGGCGAGATTCTTATACAAGAAGGGATTTGAGTATTTATAGAAGAAAAGAGAGATAAAAAGAAACATACACATTGGAAGCTTCTATTTATTGATTATAAAAAAACAAATACAATGGTGATGCACAATACAATCCAATGCTTTTGTGAAAATCCCACAAAGTGCACAATCACAAGAATACAAAATACTCAAGGATCTCGTTGTTGTCTGCCTTCTATGCATCAAACCTTCACCTTCTCCAAGCCTGCACTTGTGCACACCTTGCACCAAGCTTCTAATAAAGGGAAGGGATGGACTCCTTCTGTTGACACGTACACAGCTTCAAGGGGACCTTGGGATCTTTGGGTGTAAGATTAGCATACCTCTGCACAATTCTTGGTCACTCTTCATGCACACCTTGCACTTCACTTTTCTGCATCGCACACTGTGTGTCCCTTGCACTTCTCTCTCTTGCCTAGCTTAGACTATGCTCCCCTTGCTTAATCCTCCAAGAATAGTCCTTATCTTGATTTGAGTGTCGATTCACGTACGCTTCCAACTGCCATAGTATCTTGGTGCTCACTTTGATATCCCAAGATTGTCTCCAAAGATGGGCAGTCAACGAATCCCTATTTTGTCTTGTAGTGACTTTAGACTAAATCAAAAATTTTAATTGAGGACGCCATACTTTCACTTCTGTGTATGCTACCGCTTCACATACCTTGACATTTTGTCTTTTGATTCTTCAATTGAACCTTCCAAAACACTTTGAACCTTAACTAAATTACATAAATACCTTTGCAACCTGCAACCAACTTTTTGCAATTATACCCTTTGTGATAATTAATTATGCACTACCTCTGCATCTTGACATCCCAACTTTACACACTTTGCCTTCACCCATGTTGACTTTGATCTTGAGCATGTTGGCTTTGATCACCAATGATTGGCTTTCACCAATGTGACTTCTATGGGTTCAACATTGATTCAACTTAATCCAAATAAAAAACAAAAAGCTTTAAAAAAAGGAAAAAGAAAAACAAGGGAAGAGTGAGGTGCAAAGCTATCAACCAAGTTGACCATCCACATGGTCTTAAATCAAGTAGAAGAGATAGGTATCAAAAGTTGACTACACTCAAGATTAGTATCCTTTCAACAAAAAGGACATCCATAATAAGAGCCTAGAGATAAAAATGAGATCATACTTATCATACACTCTTTCAATATATGAGGTCTAAAGTATTACTCACTAGAATACAATGGTTGAATGAAACTTGCAAAGACCCCAAAACATAAATGGTTATCAACCGTTCACTATTGTTTGTTTATACATCCCTAATTTGGAGAGAAAGAATTGAAACATGGAACTTCTTGGACACCCTAACATCCCAAGTGATACTCACAAAGACTTTATTATTATGAAAACAATAGATAATCTATAGGACTAGCAAGCTCCAACCATTAAAAGACCTAAAGAGATCGACTAAAATCCACTTGAAGATGCACCATACTTGATTGAGCTTCAAGACCTATACATTCCACTTGTTCAACCTTACAAACTAGAATTATGACCATGATGCACAAGATGAGCCAAATAATCATAAGCTTGTTCAATCAAAACTCCTACTTACATAATTTATCATTATTGTGTCCAAACAAGCATTAGAAAGAATAACAATTCTACCTTTATAATTTTACTTTGGCCAAACACAAGCCTCTTTAAATGTTTGAATTGACAATAAAGAAAGAAGTATACAATGAATGGGCTTGGTGTCCTTGGGACTCACAAGATTGATATGATAACTAGAATTAAATAAGAGGCAAATTTTCTAAAAAGAGTTATTGAGTGTGATAATTTTTTTCACCTTTGTGAGCAACCCACTCACTTTTAGTGTTGTTTTCCAAGACAATTATCTGATGGTGTCTAAAAAGTAAAGACTAGTTATAATTACATATTCCTCTACTTATCATGTAAGGAGATTTTATAATCAACTAATCTTTTTGATGGCCATCTAAGTTGATGGCACATCTTTCTTTTCCATAGCCTCCAATGGCATTCCATAGAGTAGAAGAGCTACCAATTGTTTCTCTAAATAGAGCTTGTTTCCAATTTATTTATCTTATTAAGCTTAAATTTCGGCAATAAACAAATCAACCCACTTATAGGGCATGAGATAACGTGATGACCAAGCTCCTCATTGCTGCAATTGCAACATTTACATCAATAACGGGACTCAACAACTTGAATAAATTTTGGCATTGGCTCAAATTCCATAATGAAGAGTATGCCATATTAGAACCATTTCCCATTCTCAATGATAGGATGCCACAAGTATCCACACACTTCCCATCTAGTGCAAGACCTATTCTCACACCATTCCCAAACAAGGAAACTATGCAAATCAAGGTATTTATAAAACCTCAAAATTTGTTAACCCTTCATCATCTTTTGATCAAAGGGGAGTCATTTCAAAAAAGGACACAAGTCTTTAAGTTGTCCTCAAAGCTGTAATCTACTTGAGAGGCACCAATCATCAAAGTTGATTCTCCTAAAACAATATGTCCTCAAACCTTATAAAATTACCTTTATCATGGTTCCAAAGATGTTCATTTGTCTTTGAATGTTCTCCAAATCCACCTCTTCGATTCCCTCAATAGAAAACCAAATAGAATAGTATTGCTTTAGCTTTGCTATACTATTTCATCCTGTTTCAACCCTTACAAATAGAGCATACTAGGTCAAAATCTTTCAAAGTGACTACAACGATTTTGTGGGTCAACATGTAAGTAAAATTTTCAGATGTAATCCAGCCAGCATAGTTTAGCAGATGTGCCTTGTACTTCTACGCAGATGGACAGGGTTCATGTCCCACTTAGGGCTTTACGCACATAGACAGGGTTCAAGTCCCATCAAAGAGTTCCACAAGATGAATGCCAAAGAGTTCCACAAGATGAATGCCTCCACATTACGAGGTCGAGTGTGATCATCTATCCAATTCATTGTACTCTCACAAAAAAAAATCACCGATGTATGACGAGGGAGACATAGTTGTAATTCTTGATAGCAAAAGGCCAGCTGTTGCTCCCAGGAACTGCTAAACTTATGCAAGGCTGCTAAACTGCTAAACATATGCAAGGCTGCTAAAATGAAATACAGTCAGAGTCCCCAACAGCACATCCGAAATACACCATCACAATAGTAAACTCCTGGGAGTGAGATTGATCGGATGACAGGGCCGAAAAAGCCAAGAAAATGGTACATAATACTCCAATTACTTCCAGTAAAGTTAGAAACCACAATGAGGCCTAACAGCACATCCAAATAAAGACCACCGCAGTAGTAAACTCCTCAAGGTGAGGATGAACGCATGAGATTCGAAAAACCTAAGAAATAGATGCGTTACACAATACTCAGAGTATCTTCAGCAGTAAACGATATAGATACAATCATTGGCTCAAAAGATCATCTTTATGCACTGTTCACAATGCTCAATACCAAGATAAAGTTTTATACGTTAATTGTGCAAAAAATCGTACGAAACAACCGTTTTATCTCCTATTCGACTAACGTAACAACTTCCACAGTTACACGCAAAAGTAGCATAAGGATTGGAAACGCAAATACAGCACAGACAATGATGCAAAACATTCTGTAAAACCACGGACGAAACCATTGCTGCAACCGATAACTCCGCATTTGTGTCTCAGTTTACGATCACAAAATTCAGTCTCACACAGATTGGTTTTCCTAGGCAATTGCAAGAACCACCAATACACACTAACATCAACACAGCTCGTTTCATCCTACGAAGTCCCACGATCCTGCGTATAATCAATCCCAAATGATTAGAAAGAAAACAGAATGTTAGTCTCCGGTCAGAAAGACTACCAGCTCAACATAGCCAGAACGGCTCAGATGACCGTCATGAGAAAATTTCTAGTCTTTTGTTCATCATCCGTAGAGAGGCATGAATATACTACAATACTGCGTAACCCCATTCTCTCAGACAAATGCCTCGAGTCACATCAGCGTATGATGATCAGTCTCGTCATCTAGTTGTCGTCCTCACTGAGAAGAAGATGAAACTCATGACACACACTAAGCGGGGCAGCATCTTATGTAGCAGAACTATACCGTAACCTAAATAGCACAACCCATGCTCGAAGTTGAATGGATTTCGCGTGGAAATTAGCGTGAATTCACACTTTTTTTCTTTTTGGTGCATACTATTTGCTCCAGGTCGACAATTCACATGAACGAAATACAGCACGAATACAAAATCAACCATCATATTGACCATGCAAAATTTTTTAGCCGTAGATTTTTCATGTTTCACCTGCTTGGTTTTTTTTTTAAGTGGAGGTTTGGCCTACGCCTACTCCTCCAGGCTTTAACTTTGAAATTGCAATTGTACAAGGAAGGGCATAGTACCCATGTGACGCCCTTTATCCCACAAGAACAAGGGTTTACATAGCTGGGTTAAACTATGGTCACAACTACCATGGAACAGAACAGGCAGTGGCACATTTGCCACATGATACATCATTCCAATCATACATGTCCCTCACATGCTGCCGGTGGGGTTGAAACCTCGCCCCTGCCTCAAGAGACGAGCAACCCAACCACCCGAACAACGGCCTGAGACAACCTTCTTAATTGTTGTTCCACGGGGATGAAGCTGACATAAAATAAGATGGGTCCATGAAACCTCTTTAGATTCATATAAAGCAATAGTTTTCTGCCACATGGTTTCGTCCTTCATGCCTCTCCCGTGTGTGAAGTTGCACTAACGTTGGGTTCACACAGAGACCATAGAACAAACAATGAATTTTCCGACTCGAAAATTGTTTGAATTCATTGTTCCACCTTCAACTTGTTCACACAAACTCATAGAATAGAATACACTTCATTTGTGTGTCGTACTCCTATGTGAGCATTGACACGTGGTGGAAAAAAAGGTTAACACTATCTCATTGGTTGAAGCATATGAGATTTATTCCCACTTTCAACGGTTCACATCCAAACTATGGGTGAGTTTTGAACCTCTCGATTTCAATTCTCAAGTTCAAGGTGTGTTAATATCTTCCTTTATTAGATTTATTAATAAAAACCTATGTCTTTGTTGATATTCTTTTCCTTGTACTTGTATATTACTATGTTGATCTATAAATATATTTTTATTTATATTTTGTTTAACTTTTTATTTAAGTTTTCGTTTATAATTTTGCCATTTTCTTCATACAATCATATTTTATTTTAGTTACATATTTTATTTTATTTTTTTAACTCTATATTAAGAATGTATTTTTGTTATTGACATAGCTTTGTTAATATTTTTTTTATTCTATAGTTATTTTGTATTATATTTCTTTATATTCTTTATGTGTGTTGGGTGTGTGAGTGAATGAGGAAGCAAGAATAAAAGTATACACAAGAGCAAAGAACGAGATCAAAGCACAAAGACACGATGGTTAGAAGATTCTTTTGTCGATAGATGATTAGTAATATGAGAATGAGTGAAGTAAGATCTATAAATGAATCCCTAAGTATAAAGTACCACCACATATGAGTTTATCATGTATATGTGGTTACATGGGAAAAAACTTCTAGCCAACACTAGAGTAAAATGTGCCTATATATAGGTTCACATCAAAGCTATTGGAGGGGCACACATGTGTAACAAATCCCCTAGAGCGAATGATGTGAACACATACAAGGAGTGATAGATCAGCCCCACAAAGTGATAAGCTTAATTTTTTGCAATAAGCTTCAAACTGTTCCCTTGGGAGAGCTTTGATAAATATGTCTTCCATATTATATTGTATAGAAACATATACCAAATCAATATCTCTAGCATGAAGGTGCTCTTTGACATAATGATAATGAACCTTAATTTGCTTTATGTGTGCATGAAACACTAGATTTCTTACAGCCGTCAATGCACTCTACCTATCAATGAGAATATGCATAGGTGTTGTCATGGACACAAAAGAAACTAGCTTGAATCCTAGATTTCATGTGACTTTGTATAACTCATTATTGGTACAGAATTTGAAGAATCTAAAAGGACCATCATGTCTCAAACATGGCAAAACCCTAAAATTGAGTGTCTACTTGCTTGATTGTGATATCTAAAGGTCTTGTTTTAATTAATGATATCATCAATGACATCATTGATTTCTAGCTAACCTTCAAAACCTATGTAAGGAGAGCTTGGTTAGTGATATCCTCAGTCTTATAAATGCCAGTCTCGAGAGCTCAAGGAGTCATGATCCCCAAGAAAGTACTTTTCAAGTTCGAGTTCTTGTTCCTATCTTGCTCCTTATTTAGTATTATCTAATGTAGTATGTTTAACATCTCGTCTTGTCTCCTTGTAATCTCATAGTATGAGATCATGTCTAGTTATGTAGAAATCATCCAAAAGTCAATCGCGAAATCACCATATGTGCATAATTATGATGACTTGAAGTCCGAAGAAATCATAAAAAAATATGATCACCAAAGCATCAAGTGTATTTCATATACTTTTCAGGTCATTCAAAAGGTGATTTCCCCATCCATATGTGACATCTATACAAGGATAAAGACATGTTGAGCTATGGTGCCATTAAGATAAGACGAAACACAAAATAAGATAGAAAAGAATTGGAGTACTTATCTAGAGTTGGGCAAATAAATAGTGCGATCAAAGAGAGACAAGCCAACTCTATAGTAGGAAGGGCCACATTATAGATGTACGAATTTTTATCTTTCCTAAACGTTCTGGGGGTCTACTTTCCAAAAGCATGCATAAAATCTTTAGTCTTGGGGAAAACATGCGAGAAAAAGTGGATAGACTTAGAGATAGTAGTCCCAATCCAAGGATTTCGTATCAAATCAATGTTTTTGCACACTTAGATGGCATGCGTGAAGCCAGATTGCCTAAATCATAGCTCCACTTTACAACATTTCCTTTCCCTTAATTCCATTTTCATCCTACAAAATTATCATTGGAAGGAAAAATGAGAAAAGCTCTTTGAGGGTTGTTGTCATTGGCCCCCAATATACACCTTCTACATAGTCATCTATAGGTCTTCCCCATGTCTTTCCCCTTAAGAAATGTCCTAGGAAGATAACTAAAAGTTAGAAGATTATCTCTGGATGGTATTCATCTTCTCCCATGTAGAAATATCTTCCATATTATCTTTCAAACTCACCAAACACTCTTATATAAGTGACTTCTAGTTCAATGTGAAAAGCTTCTCTAGTTCATATGAAATGAATTGAAAAAAAAAATAGGCTTTTTGAATGAGATTGTTAGACTCTCCTAACTTTCTCTTTACTTAACTCAGTTGAAAGGCCAGATGGATAGGGTGATCTTGTAGAAGCTGGAGATGGTAAGCAAACTTTTTAGCTAACATAAATACTGTGAATAAACACTATACCTTGGTAATAAATCTGGACATGGTCCCATATTCATGATTTTATATGTAGATGGAACTCAAAGATAGAATTTTCGGCCTACCTCAAATTTGATTTCTCTTCTTTGAGGGTCAACATAGGCTCTTACTCTATCATAAAATTTATTAATATTGTCATTTGCAAGCCCAATCATGTCATTCACATCGTCCAACAAAGTGTTTGCAAGTTGCTCTCTCTCATGTTACAATCCTATTGCATAAGGAGCTCTTAATTGAAATTCATACCTTAGCATCAATGGACTATGTCCTATGGAAGAGTGCTTGGCACTACCATATGAAAACTCTATTATAGGTAAGTAATATTCCCAATTAGTTTGGCTTTCATTTACATATGTTTGAAGCGTATCTTCTAGGTCTTGATTCACTCATTTTGTTTTCACATCCATCTATGGATATTCTACCATGATCATATTAAGTTTAGTATCCAACCATTTGAAGAACACTCTCTAGGAATGGCTAGTAAATTTCCTATGTCAATTGAACATATTGTCTAGGCTAATCCATATAATGAATATAATTTCTTTACAAATGATCTATCAGGTTTTGTTAACCTCACCATAGTCTGTGTTGACATAAGCCTAACCATTTTGTTAAACCTATCCACAATTATCAAAACAAGGTCCTTTCCTCTCTAAGTTTTGGATAATCCAACAATCAATACAACGAAATATAGGTGGATGTGATGCTCTTTTGAATTAGAAAAAAAACTATGAAACATTGCTTACACAACTTTAAGATTAAAAATGTTGCGTATGAGGCGATAGAAATTCAGGCCAAGAAAAAAAGAGTGCCATCTTCAAGTTAAAATACTGCTTATGCGATGATCCTTTGACAACATATATGCGATGACAAGACAACACACCACATATGCGATGCTATTTTTGCACCACCACAAAAAGCATTGCATAATAGCGACACTTTCTGTGGTGGAGGCAAAATCCTCGCGATGAAGAGCCATCACATAAGAGACAATGCGATAAGAAAGACTCACACACAAATATATTTATATTTAGTATATATATATTTACTGTATTTATATTTATATTAAATATATACGTGTGTGTATAAATATATATATAAATTCGTATGTATGTATCTATGTATGGATGCATGTACCCATGGATGTATGGATGTATGTACTTTGTCTTGCATTTGTATGTTTGTTTTGGGACTTTCATATTTATATTATGTAGGTAATTCATTGAAGATGTTAGTCTTCATCATGAGGATCGATTCACGTTATTAAATTTTTGTTTAACCAACAAACATGTGGTTAGTATTTTGGGGTCACTAATAAGAAATCTTATCAAGATGCAATTGATTAAATGTTTTACAGGCAAATCACAAGATATTATCACGCCTAGAGATGTGCAGATGTTATATGATAAAGCAGATATTAGTTCTAGAGGATGCAATGTATTGTACAAGCATTAATTACAAAGAAAAGGTATTTTTCACAATATTTTTCCATGCCTTTACAAGGTATCTCTTAAAAAGTTGACATCCGATGAGGATGTAGTTAGTATTTTTAGATACTACTTATATATAGAGGATATTATGCCTATGTACATTTATCATTCAACTACATCCAAAAAAGAGTTGAAAAGCTCATCTAGAAAGGGATTCCCTTACACAAAGTACAACATACTCATTGATTTAGAGAGGCTTCAAGAGGCAATGGTTTGGTTTTACAAATCTACCATACTAGGTATGTCCATTATTGTTACCCTGATATCCTCTGTATTCTGATGTTTGGTAATTTATGCATATTGTAATAGAGGTTTATGTATTTTGATGTTTGCTAATTTATGCATATTGTAATAGAGGTTTATATTGAAGCTAGAAAAATGCCAAATCATAAAGGGATGACAAATGGAGACTCACCTTCTCTTGAGTTGCTTCTTCTTCCTTTGTAGTTCTTATCATCCTCAGCACCACATAGAAAATATCATAACCTTCTCCATTTTGAAAGTTTATTCCAACATGTTCATCGTTTGCCACATCTAATGTTGACAGAATCCGATTCCATCCATATGGTTCAAATTCTTCATCATTGAACTTTTGAGGAATGTACCTAGTATCTTCCATGGTTCTTTCATTTATGCAAACTTCCTTCCTTAATAAAAATCTTTTTGTAGTTTTATTTTGTGGAAATACAAGACCAGAGTGGTGCCTCGTTGTTTCCACTATCCTCGGAGTCAATCGTATTATCTTGTTCGTGATGTATTTTATACCACTCTTCTGGAGGTATATTATGATAACTTCCATTCCTGAGATTAACTTTGGTAACATTTCACTTGTTTTGTAAATACAAACAGTCTCTTCCCCAATCTTGAACCACTTGCATCTGTCTCATAGAAGGTCTTCCCAATATTATTTCATATGAAGTGACGTGGAAATTCAACCATTGCAAAGGTGTGTTCTAATTCAATTCCACAAATCTCTATTATAACTTTCTCCCATAATCCTATTGGTGTTTCAATATGCCCATTTGCCAATTGGAGTTTCATTTTGGTAGAGTGAAGTGTTTCAGCTCCCCATTTCTCCCAAGTTCTTTTAGTCATTATGGCTACACCTGCTCCATTATCCAAAATTGCTTTTGTATGTTTATTACCAAAATGAACTGAGAGTACAATATTTCCTTCTCCTTCACAATATCCTCCGATTTTATCTATTGGAACTTGTCAAATTGGTTCATTTTGTAGTTGATCATCCGGAATTTCTGATGTTTTTGAGATGAAGTTTTTCAAGTTAGGATTTTCTTTAATCAATTCTTCTAACGTCCAATGACATTGCAAACTACAATGATCTCTCAAATTAACTTGCATTTTCAACAATAGATCCTTCCTACTTAGATGTTCTCTCATTCCCTTGTCTTCTTGTTCCAAAGATATTTTGTAACTTTCATTCATTTTTTCTCTTAATATTTCCTACCATACTTTCTCTTGTATCTCACCTATTTTTTAATTCATGAAGTCATAGTTTCCTTTTTCTAGTTCTTGTTGTGTCTTTTCAATTACTTCCTTGCAAAGTTGCATCCTTTCTTTTTCCAATTCAGGTAGAGGATACATCTTTTCATGGTCTATTGCACTAGGCCCTTTATTCTTCCTTTGTAAGATTGAATTATTGTATTTACATCCTTAGAAATTTTTCTCTCTAAAAATTGTTATGAGTCTTGGTTTTGTGACGTATTTCGCACTCCATTATGTATTCCCTTTTCAACTTCTTCCAGTTTCTTCTCCCACTTAACCTTTTGTTTTGTCCTTCTCTCCTTCCATGACCCATTCTTTCGTACTTCATTCTTTTCTTCCTTTAATATTGTTCCTTGTTCTCTTGTGTTGGATCTTGTCATTACTTTTATGGGATCACCTTGTTTTGTTCCTCCTTCATATTATCAAAGATTTCCACTAATTTTAAAGGAATATTGGAATTTATAGTTGGGATTTCTAGGGTAGTCTCTAATTTAATGATCCCTACCACAATCCTTACAATAGCCTCCTTCTACTCTTAATGTAGGTGGTTGAGTACAATCTCCTACAAAATGATCTCCTCCATAGCTATAACATGTTATCTTTCGAGTAGTCTTGACTTGGGGTTTTGTGTTTGACATGTAATTGTTGGTTATATACATGAAGGTAGTTGCATCCATTTCAATCCTCCCATTACCCAAATCCAATGCTTGTAATTTTGGCTCCTTGTTATAACTATATTCCCAATTATATGATTCAAAACAATCCTCATACTGGCCAAGATGTTCTTCTGAGTACTCTTTGGATATTCCCACTATCTGTTCTAATTTTTCCTCTAATGGGATATATTTCACTCGAACTACCTTAGTGGGTAAAGGTGGTTGTTGTCCCAGAACTGGCCTAAGCTTTTCCCCATAATCTCTATCCCTCATAGGATTGATGTGAGCTAGATACTCCCTTTCCTTCACTAGTTGGTTATTATAGAAGCACTCATCCCTCATATGGTTGGTCCATTTTTTCTCTAAAGTACAATACTTAAGGGTTTTCCTATCCTGCAAATGCTGTGGCTTTTATTAAGAGCACATGTTTGTAGGATGACTTTCTCCATAGATATAGCACTTCCTATGTTGTGTCAATCTCGAACTGGGTATATCAAATCTAGTAGCTGATCTCAAAGCATTTGCTATAGCATTGGCCAATTCTTCAGTTGGGGGTAACATGGTTTCATTATGTTTTTGATGTTCCAATATCTGAAGATCATTTCCCCTATTGTCTTCTAGGTCAATCGCCTCTTTCACACAAGTGTAGGCCTTGACATCTTCTATAGTACACCATGGTTCTTAATTGTGCATTTGTTAATCCTTCTATGAATAGAGACACTGTTTTAGGCATTGCTGGCTTTTCTTCTCTAGAACATCTGTCTAAATATTGCTTGAATCTTCATGTTGCTTCCCTTACACTTTCATTCTTATTTTGTTTGAATGTGTGGATTAATGTGGAAGTACTGTGTTTGATTCTTGTCTTGGAAAATTCCCCGATGAATCTTTCTAGAAACTGTGTTATGTCCCTAAACATTTCCTTTCTTAATTGTGAAGAGAACTATGTGCGGAAGTACTCCAAAATGGCTCCAAAAGACACCCAAATGCTTCAAAAATAGGCTTTGAAAGCAAAGAATGCAGCTTTGAGGGGCCAAAACACGTTCAAGGTAATGTCAACCTTAGTCTTTCCCCTTCTTCAGGCACCACAAGGGTGTAGCTTAGTGGCAAGAGATTGCCACGGTTAAGCGAGCTCTGGGGGGAACAGTACTGGGATGGGTGACCTCTTGGGAAGTACTGGGAACCTCTATCTTCCTTGATCGTTGAGGTCCTCCCTCGCACGTAGCCAATGGCACCAACGGTGACTTTCGTCACTCAGATGACAAGGTATGCCAAGGTCTATGCCTTGGTCCCTGCCTTAGTCGTAAGCCTTGGAGAAAGCCTTGGGGGGGGGGGGGGGTGCTCGCTTCGCTCGCACAAAAGGAACAAAGCTTTTTGCATCGAACTGCTCTGATACCAATGAAATAATTTGATGGCGATGCCCCACAGTGTGCTATCCTTCTCGAGAGCTCCACGACGATATGCTCGGAGTATAAAACTGAGCTCCTAAGGCCGCACACAACACTTCGCACAGATACTGCAGAATACACAAAAAACACAGTACAAACCCTTAGTGCCTCTCAGATATCTCAAAATCAACTTCACTGCTTCCTACTGTTGCTTGTCAGGATTAGACAGATATCTACTCATCTCTCGTAGCCACCATAGCATCCATGAGATTACCAGCAACACATTGATAAGGATTTTTTATCATGAATTTGTTTTCCTCATCTGATTTGGGGCAATCATCCTTGCTCAATTTCACATGTGTTGGTAAAGGTGTACTCAATGATTTTCCACCTTGCATATTGAACTTGTGAAGTACTTTGGATATGTACTCACTTTTTGATGAAAAAGGCTGAATTCATGAGAGGTATACTCAGCCCCATTATTTGAATGTAAAGCCTTAAACTTAGTTTTTTGTTCAGTCTCAACTGAAGCAAACCAGTTTTTGAAAGTAGGGAATAACTCATCCTTTGCTTTGATAGGATATACCCAGACTTTTCTAGTAGCATCATCTGTTACCATTAGTGTCCATGTGAAAGGCCAAATGGCCACTGGACACTTTTGTATATGTTTTTTAATATAACATATAGTGGCTTGGTCAGCCACTGACTGAAAGTTCGGCTGCATTTTGTAACACCTAAGAAGTCTATGTTCGTGCTCCCTGTATATTGTGTTTTTTTGCGTATTATATAGCCTCTATGTGGAGTATCATGTTCGATGCTTGGAGCTCGATTTTCTACTATGAGGATATCATCATGAAGATCTTGAGAAGGAGAGCACACCATGGGAATCTCCATCAAAATACTTCACTAGTATTAGAGCATATCGATGCAAAAACTTGATTCCTTTTGTGCGAGCGAAGCAAGCACATGTCCAAAGCTTTCAACTAAGGCGGCGACCTAGGCATACCTTGTCATATGAGTCACTGAAGTCACCATTGGCTGCGTGCAAGGGAGGACCTCTATGATCAAGGTAGATAGAGGTTCCTGGTACTTCCTAGGAGGTAACCCATCCCAGTAGTGTTTCCCCTAGAGCTCGCTTAACCGTGGAAATCTCATGCCACTAAGCTATACTCTTGTGGTGTTTGAAGAAGGAGAAATACTAAGGTTAACATTACCTTGAACATGTTTTGGTGCCTTAGAGGTTCATTCTTTGTTTTCAAAGCCTATTTTTGAAGCATTTTTGGGGAGATTTTTGGAGCCACTTTGGAGTACTTTCATGCATAGTTCTCTTCACACAGCCACACTCATAAAACTACAGGTTTCCCAAAAGGTTTTTCGTTGTGGTGGGAGCAACAACTACAGATTTATGCAGGTTTTTGATCCTAAAGAACAGAGTTGACTGACACTTGCACATGTTTTTGGCCAATGTTTGGGTAGTGCTTCAACCTTTCAATGCCATTTTATTGCATATATTGAGCACATACACACTATGTATGCTTTTGTGGACACCGCTTATGTACATCCATGTGGTCATTGATATAGGTTACGTTTTTTGCATAAAGACTTTTTCATTTGATAAAGAGGGTCATGGTGAGGTTTTGTTAAGTGGGAGACACCCAGATGTCAGAGTCTCTTCGGTGATGTAGGTGAAAGACTTACCCAACCTCGCCATAGAAGATGTATGATAGTTGTGCATAGGTGCTTGATAAGCCCAATTGGCTTCTTTCTAGTAACTGATTATATGCAGTGGAGTCAATGCTTCCCTATGCATGTAAACATGTTAGTACTTGAAATTTTATGACATTTTGACACTAATCATATGCTCATTTTGCAGAGGATACTCTAGAATTTTTTTTCTAGATTTTTTGGTTTTTTTTACTATACAGTGGTTGATTCACTCCTTGATGCACTTATTGATGTGAGCACATTTATTCTCACATAGTCCTTTTGGTTGGTCATTACTGTTCATTAATTCATTTTTTTGGGAAGACTGCTGAATTCTCTCCCAAAATTTGACACTTAGTCATCCTTCTTTGAGCCTTAGTGGGGTTTGGACTCTTCTAGCTCCATTATCATTCTATTCAGTTATCTATCATCATGGCATCGGAGGTCTCAAGCATGTCTGGAGGAACTATAACTTGCAGGGCAAAGACTATTTTGAGATCTAGAAATTTGATGGCACAAAATTTGCTCTATGGAAGAATTAGATTAAAGATGTGCCGACTCAGAGGAGGCAATGGAAGCTAGTAAATGGAATCTCAAAGAAGCCCGCTAACATGGATGAAGATGATTGGGATGAGTTAGATGAAATGGTCAAGCCTACCATTCGATTTCACCTAGCAGATAATGTTTACTTTATAGTAGTAGACTCTGAAAGTGTAGAGGAGCTTTGGAAGAAGTTATGCAATACATATGAAAAAGAGATGGTATCAAATAAAGTGTATTTGATGAGAAAGTTATATGATCTTTGCATGTAGGGCACAAACAATGTTGCTGCTCATTTGAATGAGTTTTGATGCTATATTCTCCCAATTGAAGGCTCAAAAAATGTACATGGATAATGAAATGAAAGCAGTCTTGTTGTTATGTACCTTGCCATCTTCATGAGATACGTTCTGCACAACTATTAGCAATAGTGCACCTGGTGGTAAACTAGTCTATGGCGACATATGTGGAGCACTCTTGAGTGAGGAGATTCGTAGAAAATCTATGGTTGGCACTCAAAGTGGAGATGCATATAATGTTCGTGATTCTTACCAAGGAAAGAATCAACAACGTGGTAGGAGCAAGAACAAGGAAAAGAATGGTCAATGAAATAAGAGTAAAAGTAAATCAAAGAAGAGGGATATTGAATGCCTTTATTGTCACAAGAAAGGACACATGAAGAAAGAATGCTATGCAGTAGAGAATGCTAAAGGTAAAGGAAAGAATGCTCATGGGCATGTTAAACAACTACCTTGACCATCTTCTTCGATGGTGAAGATTGAAGAAATTAATGCTATTTTTTATGATGTAGATGTGTTGAGACTTGACAGTATTGTGCCCACTAAGGCTCTTATGTCTAATTCCCTTTCCCACACATGGCTACTAGGTTCTGGTGCTTGTTCTCTAATTATGCAGCAAAGTCTCTTGGTACCGTGAGACTTGGTGACTCTTACCAGTGTGATGTTGTGGGCATTGGAGATGTGGTTGTGCATTTCATTGATGGTTCAAAATTTACTATGCATAATGTATTCCATGTTGGACCATAAGTCAAAGAAACGCATTTTTCTTGGATATGGTTGAGAAGGATAATTTGGATATCCCTTATGGGAACTTGAAACATGATTAGTGATCAGAAGTAGTGATGTCATTTTCAATGAGTCTAAGATGCATAAACAACCCATCAAGGAGGTTGAAGTGAGAAGAGTGGTCTTTGAGGATACTAGTCCTCCAGTTAGCATGTTGTGCATAGCCATGTTCAAGAGAATGTCTGATTAGATCAGTCTACAAATGTTCTTATTCAACAACAATTGAGACGCTTTTCCACCTGATAGATATGTTCTAAGTTTGGATTTTGTTATGCTAATAGATGCTGGTGAGCCTTCTTGCTACAAAGAGGCTATGTAGACAACAGATCATGTCAAGTGAGAGCGTGCCATGAAGAGTGAGTTGGATTCTATTCACAAGAATGGTACTTGGGATTTAGTACCTTTGCCAAAGGGTAGGAAAGCTTTACCATGTAAATGGGTATATAAGCTAAAATTCACATCAGATAGTGCTTCTCCAAAGTATAAAGCACGACTTGTTGCAAAGGGTTTTAAGCAACAACATGGTGTTGATCTCGAGGAAATCTTCTCTCCAATGGTCAAGATGACTACCGTGCACATGTTGCTTGGATTCCTTGCAATGGAGGACTTAGAGCTAGTCCAAATGGATGTGAAAACTACTTTCTTGCATGGAGATCTTAGGGATGAGATTTATATGGAACAAGGAGAGGGTTATGTAGTTCGTGGCAAAGAAAGTCTATTTTGTAAGCTCAAAAAGAGTTTATATGAACTTAAACAGTCCCCTAGACAATGGTACCAAAATTTTGATGTGTTTATGAAGTCTAAAGGCTATTTTTGAAGCAATGAGGATCATTGTCTCTACACAAAGAGATGCTCAGATGGCAGCTTGATATTTATGTCGATGATATGTTAAATGCTAGGAAGTCCTCTTATGACTTGCCAAATCTTAAAAAGAAGTTGAGTCAGACATTTCATATGAAGGACTCGGGGATGCTAAACATATTCTTGGCATGCGCATTACTCATGATAGGAGTAAAAGATGCATATACATGTCTCAAAGCGAGTACATATCCAAAGTACTTCAGACGTTCAATATGCAAGGTGGAAAGGCATTGAGTACAACTTTACCCACATATGTGAAATTGAGCAAGGATGATTGCCCCAAATTAGATGAGGAAAAGGAATTCATGACCAAGATTCCTTATCAGTCTGTTGTTAGTACTCTCATGTATGCTATGGTAGCTACGAGACCAAACACTACATTTGCAATGGGATTTGTGAGAAAATATATTTCTAATCCTAGCAAGCAGCATTGGGAAGCGAGCAAGATGATTTTGAGATACCTGGGTAGCACTACGGACGAGTGTCTATGCTTAGATAGAGGGAAAGCATCCATTATTGGTTACACAGATTTTGACTATGCTGGTTGTGTAGACAATGATAAGTCTACATCAAGGTACATTTTTCATTTTGTTGGAGGTGCTATCTCTTCGAGATCTCATCTTCAAGAATGTACAATTGTTTCCACCATAGAAGCAGAGTATGTTGTAGCAAATGAGGTAGGTAAGGAAGCATTGTGGCTTTATCATCTTGCTTGTGATATGGGTTTACCTCAGCATGTACCTCGTTTACTCAGTGATAGTCAGAGTGCCATTGCTTTGGCTAAGAATCCGATCCATCATGCAAAGACCAAGCACATTGAGGTGAGGTATCAGTTCATTAGAGATTGCTTAGCCATTGAGCACATTATTCTTGAGAAGGTTCACACTCAAGATAGTGTTGTAGATGCTTTGACTAAACCTCTACCACATGATACCTTTTGACACAATTGTCACCTTATGGGGGTTACTTGATTCATGATCTTACATACTCACTTGTATACTATGTAACATGCTCATCAGGTGGGAGATATAGTTTTTATACTTACACTCTGGTATTCTTTGCTATTCTTCATTTTTTCTCCCATAGTTACTTTGGCCATATTGGCCTTTAGTGGGAGATTGTTACCATTAGTGTCCATGTGAAAGGCCAAATGGCCATCAAACACTTTTGTATATGTTCTTTAATAAAACATATAGTGGTCTAGTCAGTCGCTAACTGGAAGTTCGATTGCATTTTGTAACATCTAAGAAGTTTGTGTTGCTCCTTGTATACTATGTTTTTCTATGTATTCTGCAGCCTCTGTGCAAAGTACCGTGTGCTATGCTTTGAGCTTAGTTTTCTACTCCAAGGATATCATCATGGATTTCTCAAGAAGGAGAGCACACTGTGGTGCATCGCGATCGAAATACTTCATCATCTATGAAAGTCACAAAGTAAAGAGGACCACTTAATGACCTTGTGGGCATAGGACCACACACATATGTATGAACGAGATCTTAAGGTTGAATTGAAGATTCAATGTGCATTTTGTGCACATTCCTAGTTTTCTTTCCATATTGATAATGCTCACAAAATGAAACATGAGAGAAAGATAACATAAGTAGCCAGAACGAGAAAGTTTTTCCATTCCACTACATGATATATGGCCCAAACAACCATGCCAAATATAAGCCATAGGATGTTCAATAGCAACTAACAAACGTTCTTTCTATGATACAAATAAAGGATAAAGAGATCCAACTTTGCTTCCTTTTGCAATAACCATATTACCCTTTGATATGCAAAAGGTCTACGCACAGAAGACCACCTTGTAACAAAGGTCATCAAGATGACCAACTAACATCAGACTACGTGATAATTAAGGTACATGGCATACATTATGCATACTAAATTTTGAACCATCAATGAACTGCACAACCGCATCTCCAATCCCCACAATGTCACACTAGTAAGAGTCACCAAGTCTCATGGTACCAAGAGAGTTTGCTGCATAATTAGAGAACCATTCTCTATGTGGTGTCACATGGAAAGAAGCACCAAAATCTAGCAATCACGTGTGGGAAAGAGGATCAACCATAAGAGCCTTAATTGGCATATTGCTATCAAGTGTCAACAGATCAGCATCATAAGAAATAGCATTAATTTCTTCAATCTGCATAGTCAAAGTAGATGGTGCAAGTAGCTATTTAACATGACCATCAACATTCTGTCCTTTACCTTTAGCATTCTTTAATGCATAACAATCTTTCTTCATGTGTCCTTTCTTATGAAAAAAATGGCATTTGATATCCCTCTTCCTTGATTTACTTCTACTCTTATTCCATTGACCATTCTTTTCCTTGTTCTTGCTCCTACAATGTTGCTGATTCTTTCCTTGGTAAGAATCACAAACATGATATGCTTCTCCACTCTAAGTGCCAACCATAGATTTTCTATGAATCTCCTCACTAAAGAGTGCTTGACATATGTCATCATAGGCTAGTTTACCACTAGGTGCGCTATTGCTACTAGCTATGCAAAACGTATCCCACGATGATGGCAAGGTGCATAACAACAAGAATGCTTTCATTTCATTATCCATAATCCATTTTCTAAGCTTGTAACTGGGAGAATATAGCATCAAACTCATTTAGATGAGAAACAATATTATATGTGTCCCTCATGCAAAGGTCATTAACTTTCTCATCAGATACACTTTATTTGATGCCATCTCTTTTTCATATGTATTACATAACTTCTTCCGAAGCTCCTCCGCACTTTCACAATCTAATACTGTAAAGTAAACATTATCTGATAGGTGCAATAGAATGGTAGACCTATCCATGTCATCCAACTCATCCCAATCATCTTCATCCATGTCAACAGGCCTCTTTGAGATTCCATTTACTAGCTTCCATTCCCTCCTCTGAATCAACACATCTTTAATTTGATTCTTCCATAGAGCAAAGTTTGTGCTATCAAATTTTCAAATCTCAAAATGGTATTTACCCTATAAGTTATAGCTCCTCCTTGGAACACTAGCACTAGACCCTGATCCACTAGACATGCCTGAGACCTCTGATGCCATGATGGTAGAGAACTGAGTACAATGATAATGGAGCTAGGAGAGTCCAAACACCACTAAGGCTCAAAGAAGGATGACCAAGTATCAAATTCTAGGAGAGAATTCAGTAGTCTTCCCAAAAAAATGAATAAATGAATAGTAATGACCAACCAAAAGGATTATGTGAGAAAAAATGTGCTCACAACAATAAGTGTATCAAGGAGTAAATCGACCACTCTATAGTTGGCAAAACCAAAAATCTGGAAAAATTTTGCCAGAATATCCTGTGCAAAATGAGCATATGACCAGTGTCAAAATCTCATAAAACTACAAGTACTGACATGTTTAAGTGCATAGTAAATCACTCACTCCATTGCATATATTCGTTATTCAAAAGAAGCCAACTAGGCTTATCGAGCACCTATGAACAACTATCATACATCTCGTTTGACGAGGTTGGGCAAGTCTTCCACCTGCATCATCGAAGAGATCTTGACATCTGGGTGTCTCCCAGTTATGGAAACCTCACCACAACCCTCTTTATCAAACATAAAAGTCTTTATGCAAAAATGTAATATCAATGACCACATGGGCATACATAAGAGATATCCACAAAAGTGTACATAGTGTATATGTGCTCAATATATGTAGTGAAATGGCACTGATTGGCTGAATTCACTGCCCAAACACTAGCCAACAACACGTGCAAGTGTCTGTCAACTCTATTCTTTAAGCCAAAAACCTGCATAGACTTGTGCTGACTGCTCCCACCACAACTAAAAGCTTTCAAGAAGCCTCTAGTTTAACTAGTGTGGCTGAAAACATAGCCACAAAAGGTGAACATTCGTTGTTGAAGAAGTACAAAGAACACTCTTGTGGATGTTTTTGGACCTCTATTAAGAGAACTATGCATGAAAGCACTCCAAAATGGCTCCGAAAATCACCCAAAAAATGCTTCAAAAATAGGTTTTGAAAGCAAAGAATGATTACCTGTTGCAATTGCCTGTGCACAAACATGGATGGTAATCTTGCAAGGAAGCTCTCAAACTCGCAAAATCAACAGTCACTTCTTCTCACTCTCTATCGCTCTCTCATGCAAATGAGGGAAATGGGGAATTATGGGTGGATATGGAAAAAAATGAAAATTTTGGTAGATGATGGTAATGCATGGCTATGGACGATGGAGGTAGGGGAGGTGAAATGAAGAAAAAAAAACACAAAAACAACTATAAATTACTTCAAAAACTCTAACTATGTACCTTCCAACACCTATCTCCTAACACTCTTACCATCACATGTTTGTCCTTGAGCTCATCCTTGACAGCAGTGCCAAATTTGGTGTTGCTCTAGACAAGGGCAAGTATCACATTGTGGAGATCCACCTCCTTAATTATCAATCTGCGGAAGATTAAGGATGATATGAAGATGGAGAACGAGTGAGGTGCATGAAAGTAAAGGTGAGAAGCACACTAGTGCACACATGCACACACACACACACACTAAGAAGAGAATATAGGAGACGCAATAGAAGGCAAACCACTTCTTCTCATTACTCAAAGTACAAAAACTCTCATACCAAGCTCATACCTCAAACTAGCTAACCCCAAAAATGAGCTCTCTAGCTCTATTTATAGTTTTTGAGGTGAAGTGACTGATTTCACATCAAATGAACGATCTAATTAAAAAACATGTCTTAAGATACTTTTGGGGGATCAAATGAGGTCCAGTAAATGTGAAAATTGGTAGCCTTGTTCTATCTAGGCTCCTCAAGCTTGATGACTCCTCTGCTTGAACAAAATGGAGCATCGCATGGAAAAATTGAGTGGTTCTATGTTATAGTGGTTAGTAATAAGAATCATTGTTGATGTTTTAGACAAGATTTGATCAATCTAAATCAATATTGAATAGAAATTTTATTAGTGGGTCCCCCTTTTGTCTCTGTTCTGTTTCTTACATACATCCTCTTCGTCGATGCCATGAACTACTGCCAACAAGGAGGGAGTGTTGATGGATGCTCAAAGGGGGCTCATGTGAATACATTATAGTTTTCAAGATGGATATTTGTCACATAAAGGAAAGGTATGTGTCCCAAGTGGCTTAAAGATGATAAAAAGAAACCTTATTTGAGTTTGATGATATCATAAAGTAAGGTTATGGCATGAGAATCTAATTGGCTCAGATAGATTTAAAGTTGGTCATTGTTTGGTCATTCGCCTATACCAAAGGCTTGAGATTAGACTTAAGCATAGGTTCAAGTGTCCTCCAAAACAAGTAAGAAGCGTGGAAGAGTGGATAAGTCAAATGGATAGGAAGGAGAAGGTCTTGGTTCAATTCTTCTAAGAGTCATGATAGGGTATTTTGCCCCAAGAGCTCTAGATCCTTCTAGAAGCATCAACTTGAGTTAAGTCTAGTGAAATAGCACACTTGGAGCACATGTAGTTACATGGACAACACTTGGATGGATAGTATCAACTTACTAGATAGGGTAGTCCCTTGGAGAGAGACACATGGTGGTCCTAATGCTCTAGTTCTTCACACTGGTATTAGAGCCCTTTGAGGATCCATGGTGACCTCACACTGGTATTAGAGCCCTTTGAGGATCCATGGTGACCTTGATTGGTTCTGTTCTTCAACAAATAGTTCTTCTCCAAGCTTAACATTGCAAAAGCTCATGCATATGTGACCTATTTTCTCTTGGTCAAACAAAAAATATCAAGTTGTTGATGTTTTCCTTATCAACTTGCTTATGTTTCTACCTCACAAAATACCCATTTACAAAAATCAATCTGTATTAGCTTCATGCCATGTGATGAATGGGCTTTGGCTATCAATGTCTATAACAAAAGCACTGATGCTATCCATTCTTGTGCATCAGCTCATCATACATAATTTGTTCTTAACCCTTCTTATTATATTTCTCTACACAATAGAACATAAGGAGAAAAGGGATTCCGCAATAGGGATGTGATGGGATTTGAATGTAGGACGCCCTCAAAGATGGTATTAAGAGCTAGCCGTGACATCCTAATATGGATCTTGATGGTATTGAGCTTGAATTTATACCAATATGTAGTTGCACATGAGACAAATTTTATGTAAGCAATTTCGAAGCATAATAGAAATCACAAATCTGTAGCCAACCATATTTGAGCTTTTCACATCTCAAACTCAAGGTGTAACCACAAAGTTAGTAAAAACATGCCAAACTTTCCACTTCCCTAAAGGGGTGTGGAAGTTAAAAGGATTTGTAGTACCAAGTATGTACTCTACATATGTGATTATAGTAATTAATTTTGTGGAAGGTAAAACTTATGTTAAACTATTCTAAAGGGATTTCTTAAATGTGAAATCTAAAAGCATTAATGGAAGATTACACTCAAGCAGTAGAGAGATTCTTGCAAAATCTCCTGGGTATCTACTTAAAGCTTCAATAAAAAAAGGAATCCAAAGACAATTAGTAGTAATCTTTCTGTGAAAAGTTGGTTGAGTAAGAACCAATAGGTCTTGAATATAAGGAATTCAGTAACTTGGAACCATATTTTTTTTCTTTTGGAGACCTTTGAAAAGAATGATGGATGTTTATTTCATCAAAAGGCTTTCAAGTTTCCAAGACAAAGTATAATACAAAGCATAAGATCATCGAACGAACTTATGGAGGAAGCACTTGAAACCTAGTAAAGATAAAGATAGAGGTAATGCATTGACTTAAAATATTTTAGAGTATTTGAGTAAGGAGGTACTCTATAGATATGCTTGGAATTCAGGATAAATATCACCCACCCATCAATGTGAATATAAACTATGGTGGTATGGAACAATAAATTTTTATACTCACATTGATGTAGGAAAGATCATATGGGAGATTAAACCATGGCTTTTAGTCTTGTAATGAATCTTGAAGTAAAATTGATTCCCCAATGTTGGAGTTAGACGTCTACGGAAGCACACGAACAACACAAGGAAGAAGAAGAAGCTTGGAGCACAACACACAATGCTAAATGTATTACCACTAGAATGTAAAAAGATAAGTAGCCCATTAGGGCAATAGGTGTATATACAACCATGTGCAATCAGATAGGCATGTATCTTTTCATACCAAGCACGTGGTGCTTGCTTTAAACCATATATTGCCTTCTTTAACCTGCACATCTGGTTTTCATGCCCTTTCTACACAAATCCACAGGGCTGAAAAACATACACTTCTTCATGCAAGTCACCATTTAGAAATGCTATTTTGATGTCCAAATGATGTAAATTCCAACCATGATGGGCTGCAAGTGCACAGATGATAGAAACAGTAGTCATTCGGCAAGTAGGAGCAAAGTTTTCATCAAAATCAATGCCTCTTTGCTGTGCATAACCCTTTGCAACAAGCCTAGCCTTATACCTATCAACTGTTCCATCAGGTTTGTGCTTTCGCTTCTATGCCCACTTAGTGCCAATGGAATTCTTGCCAGGAGGCAAGTCACATAAAGACCATGTACCATTTTTCATGATAGCATCATATTTAGATTGCATTGCAACCATCCAATGTTCATAATTTTGTGCTTCATTAAACGAAACAGGTTCAATCTCATCACAGAGACTAGAGTTCTTGATCCCTGGCACAAACAAAGCATCTGACAAAGTGAAAGAACTACCATCAACAGTAGTCAAAATGATCTTACAACTCCCATAACAGGATAGGAGGAGTTGTTGGTGCATGTAACAGTATTCCTTGTAGGGGTAGGCTCGAGTGAAGAGAAGAAACTGCGCTGCGAGGTAATATGTTTGGTCGCCCCACTATCAAAGTACCAAACATCTAAGGCTATTGCAGACATGCACTGCTCATGAGATGATGGGTCAAAACTGC
Source organism: Ceratopteris richardii (assembly GCA_020310875.1). Taxonomy (NCBI): domain Eukaryota; kingdom Viridiplantae; phylum Streptophyta; class Polypodiopsida; order Polypodiales; family Pteridaceae; genus Ceratopteris; species Ceratopteris richardii. The sequence continues at coordinate 99,775,515 of CM035440.1, forward strand.
AAACAGTAGTAAACGCCCATTCTTCTTACTGCACAAGATTAGCAGACTCTGTTTTCAGTGTAGAGGCCTCTGCAACAACCATTCCGGCCTCTTTCTTCTTTGCCTCTTTAGCATCCAGTTTTGGACAGTTCTTGATGACATGATCATTTGCTTTACAGTATTTGCAAAACAATTTCTGCTTTTCTGATTTCTTCTCATCTTTGTCTTCCTTCTTTGAATGTGCAACATTTGCAAATTTCTGCTTAATAGTAGAAGATCTCCATTTATCTTTGTCCTTTTGACTAGCCAGGAAAGCTTGGTCTGCAACATGCATAATAGACCTGTTCTGCCTAGATTGGTGTTCTTGCAACAAAATAGAGACTAAATCCTCAAATGACAAGGCATTTGGATTGTCTTTCATCATCAAACGAAGAGTAGAAGCAAAACTCTGATATGAGTCAGGAAGACCATTCAGAATGGTTTGCACAAGTGAGCTATCTGGTATAACTTCATCAGCAGAAATCAATTATTCTTTCAAATCCTTGATCTTTGTGAGAAAATTGTCCATAGAATCACCTTCATTCATGTGCTCACTCTCTAATTGTTTTTGGAGATAAGCAACACGAGCCTCATTTCTAGCTTGGTACAATGTGGTAAGTGTATCCCAAGCATCCTTAGCTATTCTGCAAGAGTGAATGTGAGGAATAATGGCATGTTTGATAGACAAAGCTATCAATGAATGTGCTTGAGCATCTCTGCCATCCCAAGGAATTTGCTTTGCAGTAGGCACAATAGAAACAACAACATGAATAGGAATCTGTAGAATATCATCTGTGACACCATCTCCATCAGCTCTAGCACTTGTATTTGCAGTACCTGTATTCACAGGTGTAATAGGACGTATTTCAACACCTTGCACAATATTCCATATTCCTTTTGCAACCAATACATGATGCATCATATAAGCCCATAATGGGTAGTTGGTACCATCCAACTTATCCTTAACAGCCAATATACTGAATACATCACTACTTTCAGCCATGGCCGGTGACTAAAATACCTTGATGCTAAAACAAAACTGGTATATACCTTTGGCACAAAAAGATGAAATAGCCTACACAACCACTGTGATAGTGTGTTCGGAGGCCGAAACGAGCTCAAATTGCGATTTTGGCACTACATAGCGAAGCTGTTTTGATCTTTGAAACACCTTGAGTATGCTTACCAAATTTCATGCGATTCTCAGATTGCAACCGGAGAGGTGTAGACAACGCCCTAGATGAAGCGGTGACCTGCTCTGATACCAAGTGTTGGAGTTAGACGTTTGCGAAAGCACAGGAACATCACAAGGAAGAAGAAGAAGCTTGGAGCACAACACACAATGCTGAATGTATTACCACTAGAATGTAAAAAGATAAGTAGCCCATTAGGTCAATAGGAATATATACAAGCTTGGGGGAAAAAACCTCCTAAAGAGGGAAAAAAGTGCCCCGACAGTCCTAGAGTGTTCACACACATCATTACCTAAATATATCAACACCCAAGGGGATAGAAACTTCAATGATGTACTTCAAGTTCAAGGTGGTCAACATCATGACCCAAAATACAAAGAGTTGAATCCCTCAACATCACCACATCATATGAGAATTTATTCGATTCCCATAATCAGAAATAAAAACCTAAATGATGCTCTGCCTCTAAGCAATATTATCTTAAATGTTGCTACCTGGTTAACACTAATATGTTTACAACATGTATTAGATGCTATAGTGTTGTTTTTTGTGGAAGAATTATTTGGGTTTTGGTTTGAGGGCTATACACAATGACAAAAAACACAAAAAAGAAAAAATAGGGAACTTTGATGAAAGCAAAAAACCAAAGCAAAGTTAGCACCAAGCAAAAATAGTAAACATTGTAAACTGGAGTTGAGTTAGCATTGAGCAAGTTAGTAGATTTTGAATGGGCTATGCATTTACTATAACATTTACAACGCCATAATAGCTAATTCTATTAGGACTCAAACATAAACTAACAACATTTACAACACATATTAGCTTGGTAAGCACCTCAATTTCACGAAGCATGTAGCAAGCTTAAGCACTTATAGATTTTAAGAGAAAATAAATAGTATACGAGTGTAAGTGCCTCTACTTCGCGGAGCATGTGGCAGGCTTAAGCGCTTGCACAGCACCTCTGCTTCGGACTACACAAGCATACTTAAGCGCTTACATAAAGAGTCGCACGTGACAAAACGGAGCAGTTGAACTTAGCTTCTAACTTTTTTAGCTTAGCTTTACACCTCCCCTTCTACTCGAGATGTTTCTACTCGATTCATCTACCTCCGCTCCACTCCGCTTCGTGATAGATTGTTTACAAAGAAAGCAAGTGAAAACAACACTATAAAGATAATATCATTAGGTAAACATAAATGCATAGCACCAAAAGGTGCTTGGGATCAGTTTTCTTGTAAGGAATGTATAAAGATAAATCACCCATTAGGGTTATAGAAATATATACAAGTCAGGGGAAAAACCTCCTAAAGAGGGAAAAAAGTGCCCTGATGTTCGTAGTGTGTTCATACACATCACTACCTAAATATATCAACAAATCCACTCTGGGTATGATGCAGTGAACAAGGAGCTCGCATTCATTTATAAGGAAGTCCCAAGCTATGTGGAATCAATCTACAAAATGAAGTAAGCCCAAAGCTTTATCGAAAGCTTCAAACTTCTCCCTAGGCAGAGCCTTTGTAAAAAAGTCTGCAATGTTCTCCTATGTGGGCTCATATGCCAAATTGATCTCTCCAATACATAACCTTTCCCTGACATAATGATAATGCACCTCAATGTGCTTAGTATGAGCATGGAACACAGGGTTCCTTGCAACCATCAATGTGCTCTAACTATTAGTGAACATGGTGGTGGCAAAAGGCTGACCAATACCCAAATCATCCATAAGGAGTCTAAGCCACAAACACTCAACAGTCACTATGAAAGGTACCCTATACTCAGCCTCACAACTAGAAGTGACCACAGTAGGTGGCTTCTTGCTTAACCAAGATATGCGTGAGCTACCAAGAATGAAGCAAAAACCACTAGTGGACACACGAGTGCCATAGCAACCAGTCTAGTCAGAGTAAGAAAAAAAGCATGTAAATCTGGCGGGAGTGATCCCCCTTGGGATAAAACAATCCAAGTAGTTGGGTACCACTCAAGTAGCGAAAGATGTGCTTAACCACCTGCCAATGCTTGACACCTAGGCAATGCATAAACATGCTCATCTATGAGACAACAAACTAAATTGGTTCACAAATTGAGTTGGGGTAGGATTTGGGGGCTTAGATTAGCCCTACACTTACACAAAAAATGAAGTAGATGCCTCGGGGGGCTTAGAGTAGCCCTACAATGGATAATGCAAGAGAGGCACCTTGGAGGGGGGGCTTAGAATAGCCCTTTGCTTGCACAAAAATTGAGACGAGTTGACACGAGAGGAGGGCTTAGAGTAGCCTGTTGCACATAGAGAAAGTCACTCTTGGGGGCTTAGAGTAGCTACCCAAAGCACACAAACAATACTCCTCTTGCTTATACTTCTTGTTGGTACAAAAGATGAATGGGCACTTTGTGCCAAATGGTGTTGTGAGGTAAGCCCTTGTAAGAAATACAAATGAGGGACAATCAAAGTGCCAAAGTGGGGGTTGGAACGCTTGAGCAAGTACAAAGTAATTCTTGTGAAGGGTTCCAATTTGAGTGCCAATATAGGGTCACTTGCTCTTGGGAAGTTACAATAATGACATGAGGGAGATGGTTAAAACTTATGCGAAGAGATCGAGTTATACGGAGAGTTTAAGTGCCCTTGGAAATATACAAAGATAAAACCTTAAGGATAGACTAAGAAAGTCAAAGGCCTGACTTATATCTTAGTGAAGGCCATAAAATGATATTAAAATCATACAAAATGTGTCTTTCTCTATACGGTGATTAAGAGAGCTAGAAGCCAATAAGAACCTTGATATTGTAAGTGTACGGGGACACGTTTATTTGGGTGTTCTATGGCAGCCAATCGTTCGTGCATAGAATTAGTCATCATCACCGATGTCATTTAAAATTCAAATTTGAAGGAGAATCTCAGCCCAATTCCTTCATATGCGATTGGAATTCGTTGACAGAAAACACGTGAACACTCTAAAAACTGGCTCCATTTAGAGCTACTACCACTGGCCCCACTTGACCTATTTCCATAGATGAAAATAGCCAAAAGACCATCTCTATCATCTGTCTGCTATTCTGTCAGCGAGCCGATTTCTTCGTGGGGCTTAATAATTAGTCACGTTGCAGTTGTAATGGACCTAATATAATGAATAAGCAATGTGTGATGTAATGATCATCAATTATATTGCAATGCATGCTGGTTCTCTCCTTCACTTCTGTGATGGAGCAGATGAGCTGAAGTGCATCACAAGGTCCATACAAGCTCAACGTGAATGCAGCCTGCAAAGCAATCCGTGCCAAAGAGTGAGACAAAATCCCTTTCTCTCTTGTAGCGAACAGAGATGGTGCACTTCGACTGATATTGCTCTCTCTCTCTCTCTCTCTCTCTCTCTCTCTCTCTCGAGAGAGAGAGAGAGAGAGAGAGAGAGAGAGAGAGAGATGGCGTAGGTCAAACGAAAATGATCCAGCAACAGAGTGGTGATCATATCCAGAAAGAGATCTCTTTCGCGCTCTCTCTCTCTCTCTAACACTCACTCTCTAACACAGAGAGGAAGTGGCTCTGAGGCATGCTTGTTGTGACTTCGTGAGCTTGTAGCAGGTCCGATACAAATGAAGGTGCTATGTGCAGAGTAGAGGATGGTTTCTCTTTCTCTATCCTCTCTCTCTCTCTCTCTCTCTCTCTCTCTCTCTCTCTCTCAGGTCAGAAGTAGGTTGTAGCTATGTGATGTCCGTGTAGTGGCGCAATGAGGGAAGTTTTGTGAGATGCAGAAGGGGCATACTTCCTCAATGAGAACACCTTTTGTTCTGTCGTTGCTCAAAATGTGCAGTTCAGGTTGCATGTTGCTACATAGTCGCTTCTGAGTGTAGTCTAGAGAACGTGATACCTGAGAGGTAACTGAGAGATTGTATGGTTGGGGAAGTTGAAGTGGATTTGCACACCTGCATACAGAGCTTCTCTCTCTCTCTCTCTCTCTCTCTCTCTCTCTCTCTCAAAGAATAGAAAATAGTTAGTTGGATACGTGGTCCTCTTGCTCCCTTTCTCCCTCTGTCCATTTGAGATAAGTAAGGCTCTACTGTATGTGTCGTGAAGTCACGTCGAGATGACTTTTTATGCGAAGGTCGCTTGCTCTGTGTGTATGAGGTGTAGATTAATGCATCACTTTGTTTGTTGTGATCAGATATCTATGCCTCTGTATGGTGTGCTCTACGGAGCTCCGTGGTAAAGATCGCAAGCGACAGCTCCTTATACCTGCAAGTGGCAAATGGCATCTGTTATGCATGCTTGTGTGAGTGTAGAGCAGAATCTAGTGCAAACCTAGAGTGTGAGCAGGCACAAAATGTGCACAAATACTTTCTCAGAGACCTCAACATGGGTGGCTACATGTATTTAGAGGTGGATGGCGATTGCTTTCATCTGCGCGAGTCAAATCTGCCTGACAATGGTAGAGGTCAATTTGTGAGGCATACGCATGCAAGCGGAGTTTCTAGTTGCTATGCCATGATTCTAGGAGACAAAATCGACTGAGTCGAAATATACAGATCGAATACTTATCAGATGAATACACAGAATGTGCTAGAATGACCGATCAAAACAGTGTTGATGGACACTCTAATCGTTTGAGATGAATTAGGGATAACGGGCGGTTGGGAGGGCAAAGTAGGGATAAAGGGGTACAAAATGATGAGAGAAAGGGTGGGAGGGTGCAAAATGGGCAATGTACTACCCAAAGTGAGCACAAAGTGATGCACGAAAGAGCTCTCCCAATAACTGGAGAGCCACACCACCAAGCTCTACTAGCACCACCACAAAAACAACCACCAAATGCACCACCAAGACCTCCACCTAGTGCTCTAATACCATGTAGAGAGTACACGCATGGAAGCAAAATAAAAAGAAGAGTGTACTCACAAAAGAAAAGAGTGTGAGAAACTCAAAGTGAGAAGACCAAGAAATGGCTAAACTCACATGGATTAGAAATGAGGTTGCCAAGAGCATGGAGTAGGCTCCTCAAGCTTCTAACCAAGTACAAATGGGGGGAGAGACCCTCCTTATATAGATTTTGGAGGGGCTCTTCAAAGTACATCTCATGCGCGATAATTCCCCTCAAAGGAGAATGAATACAATGGTAGAAGCAAATGGCAAGGTACCCAAATACAAACAATATAATATAAAATGGAAACAGAATGGAAATAGAGTGACTCCAAGATACAAAAGGGAGATGCACTCTCATATTCTCAACAACTATGTGGGTTTCTAGCCTCCTACACAAGTGTGCATTTCTCTACTTCTTCTCCCTCTACCTCCATCTCCTCCTTGTTCTTGTTCTTCATCCCACAAAAGACTTCATTGGTATCAGAGCTTGTTAAAGATTGAGATATAAGGATATTCAATGCAAGATGAGGCAAAAGGAGGCAAATCTATTGGTTGACATCTTCTTGATAGCAAGTCAATATTTCAAATGTAACTTTTGGAGTTTGGGGTGTGCAAAAGCACACGAACAACACAAGGAAGAAGAAAAATCTAGGAGCATAACACAATACAAAATGTATTACCAAGTGAAAGTACAAAAGACAAATAACTCGTTCGGGTTATAGGCATATATACAATTTGAAAAAAAAACTCCTAAAGAGGAAAAAACTGCCCTGATGGTCTCAAGTGTGTTCACACATCACTACCAAAACATATCAACAAAGCCTCCCTAGAGCTAGCACCCATGTATAAGGAAGGTCGAAGCTATGTGGAAAGAGATCAATCCACAAAAGGAAGTAAGCCCAAAGCTTTGTGGAAAGCTTCAAACTTCTCCCTAGGTAGAGCCTTTGTGAAAACATCTACAACAATATCATATGTGGGCACATATGCCAAATTGATCTCTCCAACACAAAACCCCTCCCTGACATAATGATAGTGCACCTTAATGTGCTTAGTGTGAGCATGGAACATAGGGTTCCTTACAACTACCAATGTGCTCTAACTGTTAGTGAAGATGGTGGTGGTAGAAAACTAACCAATACCCAAATCAACCAAAAGGCGTTTGAGCCACACACACTCAATAGTCACTATGAAAGCTACCCTATACTCAACCTCACAACTAGAAGTGGCAAGAGTAGGTTGCTTCTTGCTCAACCAAGATATGCATGAGCTACCAAGCATGAGGCAAAAACTATTGGTGGGCACATGAGTGTTATAGCAACCAACCTAGTATGAGTTAGAAAAATCATGTAAATCTAATAGTAATGATCCCCCCTTGGAATAAAAAAATCCAAGTGGTTGGTTACCACTCAAGTAGCGAAAGATGCACTTAACTGCCTTCCAATGCTTGACACCTAGGCAATGCATAAACCTACTCATATGAGGGACAACAAACTGAATATCAGGCCAAGTTATGCATAAGTAAACGAAGCATCCAACAATCTTCTAATAGATAACAACATCAAATGCATCTCTAGCATCATGAATGTTCAATCATAAACCTCTTTCCATATAATGCCTTTTTCAGCTTGCACACTTTGTTTTCATGCCATTTCTGCACAAAACCATGGGGCTGAAATACATACACTTCTTCATGTAATTCACCATTTAGAAATGCATTTTTAATGTCCAACCAATGTACATTCCAACTATGATGAGCTGCAAGTGTACTTATGTTATGAACAATGGTAATTTTTCATGTGGGAGCAAAGGTCTCATCAAAATCAATGCCTCTCTTTTGAGCATAACCTTTTGCAACAAGCCTAGCCTTATGCCTATCAATCGTTCCATTAGGCTTACATTTTAGTTTGTATACCCATTTAGTGCCAATGGTCTTTTTGCCTAGAGACAAATCACATAAAGAACATGTACCATTCTTCATAATAGCATCATATTCTGATTGCATAACAACCATCCAAATTTTTGAATTTTGTGCTTCATCAAAAGAGGTTCATTCTCATCACAAAAAGTAGAGGAAGCCATTGCATAGCAATCTGATGCAAAGGAGCCACTATAAGAGCCTGAACAAGTATGATA